>CM031858.1:16223632-16349789 GCA_018697195.1 Certhia americana
ATAATAATAATAATAATAATAATAATAATAATAATAATAATAATAATTATTATTATTATTATTATTATTATTATTATTGTTGTTGTTGTTTTGAAAGAGAAAATTCCGTGTTCCTTTAAGAAATTTGACATAAAACTTACATTTTATGATTCCTTTAAGAAATTTGACATAAAAGTTACACTTGATCAATTATAAAAGCACAGGTAACTTCATGACATAGTAATATATTCCCTTAAATTCTAGTTCTGATGAAGAGACATCAGCTTATAAAACACAGCCTAAACAGGACAGAGAAAATACCAGTAGATTATCCTGGTTTTGTGCCACTTGACTGCTCTATGCACATGCAAATTGGGCCCCTTTCTTTATTTTTGTGTTGTACAGAAGACATGCAGCATTTAAAAAAAAAAATAAAAATAAAGGACTTGGAAAAAAATGAATATGAAAAAAAAAGTAAGTTCTCTAAAATGGGTAAGAAAAGTCACAGTTGACTGGAAGCTTGATTTTTTTTCAAAATTATTTAGGCTTTAAAAAGACTAATATCGCAAGTGTTAACAAGATTTCAATTCATATAACCTATTGGTTTGGACTTATTTTACCACATATCATTTCCCTGTATTTCATAAATAATTGCTATTTAAAGTATGGATTATGTTGCTGGTTTAGTGCTCAGCACTGACATCTGATAAGCTTATTTGAATTCAAGAATCTTTCTGGAATAAGCAAATGTTGTCTGCAATATATAGAGAATATGAATCCAGTCTGAAGCTTAAATTTAAGCCAAATGCATAGTTTAATACTGAGACTGCAGAAAAGAGAAAGCGTTACTCCTCTCATATCCAGTTAAAGTTGAAGAAACTTCAATATCATAATTATTTAGAAATATATTTTTACAATTATCTTCAAAGCATAGAGTAAATAGAAAATTCTCCAAAACTAGAACTGAAGGCTGCTGTATATATAGCTACTATATATTTGTAAAAGAAAATGTGGTAGATTTTAACAAGCTTTTTCCACATAGATGATAATGGCAAAATGTGTTTTAAATTTGATATTCCATAAGAAAAGAAAAGAAAAGAAAAGAAAAGAAAAGAAAAGAAAAGAAAAGAAAAGAAAAGAAAAGAAAAGAAAAGAAAAGAAAAGAAAAGAAAAAGCATTATGCTTTTCCTTGAAGCAGGAGCAGTCACACCAGTAGTACTTCAATACTGATCTACAACATTTCACATCTGATACACGAGTGTACAGTATGGGGTTTTCTCAATTGTAAAACATTTTCAAGTATTTTAAATAAAAGCAACCAGGTGTTAAGAGATTTGTTCAGAATTGATATTACTTATATCCTAGTGGAAGAAAGAAAGAAAGTATCTATTCAAGAAAAATAAAAGATTTGAAGTTTGCAAATCACGGTCTGCTAGGGCTGTCACTTACATCAGTCAGAAACATCCAGTTCCTGCAAGAACCAGACTAGCTGCTTTTAGCATACTTGCTCAAGCTAAACATTAGTTGACCATGCAAGTATGATAAAATGCCAAACATTAATTTCACCTAAACTTAGCTTTCTAAATGCTGGGGTCTAAGACTATCTTGAGTCACAGAAGAAACAGGAGGCACTTCTAATCTCACATGTGAATCATGATGCCTCTCTCTTTCCATTGGCAGCACAAGGGGACCCAAATATTAAGCTTTCTATTTTTTTGCCAGCTAAAGTTATAAGGGTTGAATCTTTGTCTGAGTGCTAGTCATTCTGAAACACTGGAAGTATCAAAATTGACCCAACTGGTCTACTCTTTAGCTACTTTTACCTTGCCTTTTCAGTGACTCCCATTTGCTGATGAACATCAATAAATTCCATGAGTTGCCTTTGTAGCACGTTTTCTTTTCCTTCAATTTGCTTAATAAAATCATGCTGCAAAAGAGTAGATACTGTTGGACGCTTCTCATAATCTTTAGTCAAGCACCTGTGCTGGCAGAAAAAAACATGAACATTGAGCGTTCTCAGTTAAGTTTTGAAATGCTTGTCTGGAGTTCATTCATGCCTCCATAATAAATACAACCATCTTAATCAAAACAGCTCTGCACTGAAAACTTGTACTACTTCATAGAATTGATGAATCCAAAAAGTTAAATTATTGCATTTTAAAACTAAATATTCTTTAACTTAAAAAATGTCAAGGGTGTTGAAATTCTATTTCATGTTTTAAATACAGAGCCTCACTTGGAAGTCAAACTGGATTTAAAATCTAGCCTTTTAAGGAAGAGCATTAGATGCAAGAGATTTCCACAAAAGATATTTTACACATGACATTTACGCATGTTCTATATTCAAACAGAGTGGTCTCAGTTGTTACTCACTTGTTAATGAAGTCATTGAATTCAGGTGACCACAGTTCAGGCTGCTGTAGTGTTGGAGGAGGATTCCTGCAAAGGTCAGTGTGGTGATAAGTTAATAAGCTACTCACTTGACAAAAAGAATGTGAAGGCAGCCTGAGTAATGAGTTTTAGAAGGCCACCAAAAAAAGATATTGATTTCCATCAGTAAAAGGAGCATGGTTGGATGATGCTATGCCTTATTGGTTCTCCTACTTTACATAACTAATAAGAAGAAATAGCATCAAGATGATCTACCAAGTGTAGCTAAGGATCACTGTGATTTTTTCAATCAAATCAATAAAAGGAAATTAAGCTAACAACCCATTAATCACTATTCACTTGTAATGGCAAGTTCCTTTTTTCAAGCCTGAAACAATATACTTTCTCAGTATAAAAGAAATTCTATTTGAAGTTTTCTCAGAAGGACTGAATTAATCAACTTGCTGAACAAAGTGTCCAAAGGAATTGATTCTTAATTAATTATTCTTCATTCATCAGAAGATAATCAGAAGTGAAGGTCTAAATACAGATATATTGTACATGGACATACTGTTTTCTTTTCTATTGTAAGAGCTGTTTACTATAGGTGTTAATTTATTTGAAATGGTCTTGACAGTCTTCTTCCATCCAGAGATGCTGTTTTCACTGTAAGTATGAAGACAAAAGGAATGACCAGCCAGTAGATGAGGTGACTTGTTGTCTCTTTTCAATCAACCATAACTCCTTTTCTTCAAGTGCTGCTTAATGTTTACTCTATTGCTCTCAGGTTTTATTTAATGGAATGAAAGGGTATTGATCTTATATTTGCTTCAGGGCAGAAAGGTGCCCAGTACTTGTAAGAGTATAAGCCAGCAGCTTTTTTGAAGTCCTAGCTGCAGTGACTGACCACAATAGTTTGCAACTGCTTTTTCCATAGCAAGCAAAGGTAGGAAGAGCATTCATACTCTGCTTCAGTGCCAAGTCAACCATGATTTCTTAAACCTAAAGGTAATTTAAACTAATTTGGGCATCTTGGCTGAAAAGGACACTAAGCACTTACATATGCTATGTGAGCTCAGTTGTTATGGTACTGCTCCAGTTCTTAGGATGAAATCCACAAAGTATTACTGTATGATTATTACTTACAGACTTTGAGATTGATGTTCTTTGAAATACCGTAAGTGGCACTTTGGGTACTTATATTTTCAGCTTCAAAGCAAAAAACACAAAAGTAGTTGCTATTTGCACTGCCCAAGGACAGCAACACTGGAACTGACAGTAGCAGCACAAGCTAATGAAAAGATGAAGCCTAAATGTATGTGAGTGAAGGAACAACCTTGGCTTCAAAGGATAGAAGATAACTCCTGAAGACAAATATGGGACCTGCTCACCACAGTGGCATATTCAGACTCTGTATTTCTATCATGTTCTTTCTAAAAGAATATAAGAAACTCAAGTAAGTCCTGTGTTTGTGTGGCAGCAGCTCACTCAGGAGAAGGCCCTACTTTTTCTCAAATGTAGCTATAGTCAGTACTGAACTTCTCAATGCGCACATGGTTAAAGCAGAGCCTGCAGAAATACAGCTGGGCTAAGTACTTTTATCCTACCTCCTCGTATAAATAATATAAAGAAAGTTCACAAACATACATGGTATAAGTTTAAGGAAAGCAACACTTAAGGAAAAGGTTCAGTCTAACCCATCAATAAACAAACATATCAAGATATTACCTTGGTATTTTGAAGAGTGCCCTCATGGGGTGCAAATCAGCAAGGGGTGGATCTCCATCTCCCAACTCTATTGCAGTAATACCCAGTGACCATGCATCACATCTAGCATCATAGGAGCTATCTAGCTGCTGCTCACAGGCAATCACCTGTTGGAATAAAAGACTGGGGTGGTTAAATGTCGACATTTAAGAGCACACCCACAGTTGGAGGAATCTCTTACAGATTATTCAGTGAAATAAACAGATATGCACACATTTAGAAAGCTAAAATCCAGTTGCCAACACCCACATTCCCCCCCCTTCAATATTTAAACTAGAGAGCACCACATTCTCTGGCCAGATGTTCTCTGATTATAAGAAAGGGTACAAAATCCATGTCTTTTTCAGCTGAATAAATTGCATCTCACAACAGAGGAAGTAGAAGGAAAGTCAGCAACCCTACAACTCTTTATATGGATTATTCCTGCTAAGTAATTATTGTAACTATACTGCTCTCTATGTGAAGTAAAACAATAAGGAAAGCAGAAGCTGAATTCACTATCTCTTACTGGGTCCTCATTCAACCAAATCAGCCAGATTCCAGTTCAAGTGGATCTGGACAAAGTTCATTAGATCACAGAAAAGTATTTACTTTCATACACATTTCAGCTCATCCATAATGCTGGATGAATCTAGAATTTTCATTCCATTAGCTGCAGATCTAAACCAATATGTATACCATTACTTATATGACAAGACCTATGTGTATGAACAGAGTGTGTTGATAGAAATAAATATGTATAAACAGAGTAGTTTCATGTGCTATAAACAGATGTATTTGCATGTGTTTGTGTGCACACAAATACTCTAAGTAGATAAGCTTATTTATAAGGAAACATTTTTCCTGCCTCAGCTTAAAATGTATCTTTGCCTCAATGTATATGCTTCAATTTCAGTCTGGAAATACCTCCACAGAATCATAGTGCATCTTCTTCATTCATAATAACCTTTTCCATCTCTTGCTGCAGTAAGTTTGGATATATAGTATTGCAAACCTTCCAGGTGTAGAAGTCAAAAAATAGAAGTTATTACGTGCTCTGGTACTAACCTGGGCTCCTTCCATCCATGGGGAGATATCTATAGTTTCAAAGCTTGAAAGGCTGGAAAGTATCAGTAGTAGTACTCCATATTCTTCAGCATTTTAGTAAGCATGTCAGTGTCTTGTTCCCTGTCTCTAATCATGTAATTTAAAAATAAACCTAATTTTAACTAAATTCTTGCAAGCATGTAAGACAGAAAGGTTTAAAACACCTTTTTAAAGGACATTGCTGTTTCATTTGGTGAAAGGACCAGGAAGAAAGACAAAGAGCAGAAATGCAGAATACAGCACCTCAAGTACCAGTGACAAAATGTTTTGAAACCTGACCTCTGGAGCCATCCAGAACGGGGTGCCCACGGAGGTGTTCCGACGGAGCCGAGTGCTGGTCAGCTGAGCAGACACACCTGGAAGAACGAGGGGAAGCTATCAGAGCAGTGGCTGTTTCCATCCAAGACAGTCCTTCTGAAGGGTGACATCCTCATCTTGTCATGCTACAACTTCCTGCACAGGTGAATCTCAAACACATCTTTCCAGTTCTCTGGAAAGAGAGGCCCAGTCCTGAAAGGTTCTCCGCACCCTTGTTTCCAGTGGCTTCAGCAGGACCAGGACTTAGTCCCAAATGAGCATTTGCTTAGTAATCTGACTCCGTATATTTTGACTGGTTAATTACAATTTTTCTATATCCTGTTTCACGAGAGCAGTAAAACACCTTAGGGAGGGTGGAAGAGTACTGTACCTTCCACAACTTCTAGTGCTCAGTAATGACACTAACCCTCTGTTTCATTTTATATATATATATATATATATATATATATATGTATTTCATGTTTACACATTAAAAGATACCTATTCTCATCTCTTAACTGCTCTGCCATAAAAAAGAAACAACAGAACAGTGAAACCTGAAAAATTCTTACAAAAGCAGAAGTCTCTCCATGCTCAAAGCACATTCTCAAAGCAACAATCCTGTAAAATCAGCTTTGCAATATGAGCTGTAGTTTACGGAATTAACTATTTCAGGCCAAGGTTGGAAAGTGGACTCTGAAGTTCAAAGATTACTTGCAGTTTTGAGTTAAAAGACACTGAAATATTAGAAATTCAGGTGGGCTACAGCACAATTCTGAGCAATCTGCCACCAATTTGCTTCCTCAAAAAACAAGGGTACACCAGTTGAAAATAGCTCTAGTGCATGCAAAGGGGACAGTACAACACGTGGAAAAAAACAGCCCCATAGCCAGCATGCACTAAACTATTATGGATTTATGAGTCACAAACAATGGTGAAATCCACACATGGAGAAAAACAGCCCTCCAGCTACCAAGTCCTAAACTGTTATGGATTTGAGTAATAGCCAACACTGAGGTCCGCCAGAAGCATGTTCTGAAGAGAAGATGCCGTGGATGGTCAGAAAGGTCCTGTGTTCTACATATAGATGCCCTAGCCTCAGTCTGACTCGAACTGGAGCTCACTTTTTTTGCCTTCATACATACATCTACTTTTCCTTTAAAATGCAAAAAGACTTTTTCACTCCATGAGTTCCATTCCATTGTTCTGAAACATATAAAGCTCCAGTGAACACCACTGTCCAGTTTCAATTCTGTATTGTCTGGTTTCAAACTGCTTGACCTTTTGTTCCTGAAAAGCCTGCAGACAGTTCATAACAAGAGCAATTCACATTAACTATCCAATGGGAATATTAACTAAACATCTGTCTGGGTTTTGAGGTTTTTTTCAGTGTAGGTAAGAAACCAGAGAGCTTGATCTGTTTTTTTCACTCTAAAGCTACATTTTCAGCTCTGATTCACTAAACATTTGGTCTCACAGAAATGGTCTCAGAGCATTTGGGTCTCACAGAAATGTATGCAACATCTGAAAATAAAGGCTGCAAGAAATATCCTGCCTGTTCCTTTGAGATAAATGCAACCACTGTAACTGCCTCCCTCTAGTCTAGACCAACCTTGAGAAAGCTTGATGTTTTTCTCTCTATGTCTGCAGAAAGTCCAATACACAGTGTTATGCATCATGGAAAGCAGGAAAATGTGAGTCTTAGCACAAAGTCCATCAATCCTACTTTGACTCAGCTAAGCAGAGGCTTTCTTCTTGCCGTCTCAAGGAGTTGTCTGAGGTCCAGCTTCCGGCTCACAGAGTCTGTGGCTGTTCTGAGCTCTCAAAAAAACATGTCACACATCACCTCAGCTCTGAAACCACTGCAGGGAAGCCAACAGACATTATTATGTGAGATCATTGATTTTGGAGGGAGCTGAGGCTACTCTCCCTTCCTCTGCGTTGTGGGAGTCCCCTGTGCAAGCCTCTTTTTTTGCAGTCTTGGACAAGTAAATGAGATACAGATCTGCAGGCAAAGAAAGGCACTGACTATATTTTTATGATTCCAGCGTCAGATTTTATAAATAATCATAACCTTCTGTAGAGATAAGGAACAAAATATAAAAGGTACATTAGTATGTTCAATCTTCTCTGTCTATGCACTATTGGTTTTTTTTCCCTCTTCTAATTGTAATTATTAAAGGAACTGAAGATTTTTTCCTCCTCACCTTTCTTTTATTTCAGTAAAAAACTGATTTAATTTGAATTGTTCACCATTTTCTTTAGGCTCTTGGGGGGTTTGTGTGCTTTTCATTTGGTTGGTTTTTTAAATCCTTTTGCTCTCAGCATTAAAGTGGCATTTTAGATTATACAGTGTAGGTCTGATGACAAATGATATTTCCTTGGGCTTTTTCTGTGTATAGAGGAAAGATGATGTAATTCCACACTTAGTAACATTTCTTCCGGCATTTCAGTAACCAGTCAAGCATATAGCTGGCCACTTTTCTTAACCTACATATTTTCAAACAAAACCATCTTACTCATCCCCTCCCCATTTACTACAAAATGAGCCAAATATTATCCTAAGAAAATCTAAAATATGTACTAAAATGGTGATTTATTATATGTGAATAGTTTTTTTCTTATGGAAGTTAAGAGCTTTATAAATATGTGCAGTAAAAATACTGAAGCACACCAAATAGGAAATACTATGCATATAGCTGCATTTCTTTTTATTTTTTCAGACACCATTTTACTAATAAAAAGCTGAAAATCTGGACACTTACACTATGAGCATTATTCAAGGTTTACATTGTGAAAACAGGCATATTGAAATAACCTTGCATATAAAGCCATCTACTTCCGACCTTAGCATTCAGTAAAAGAAAAACAGGGCAGAAATTAGTTCTCTGTTATTAGGAAAGACTTGTCCCACAGTGCCCAATCTGAGCTGACAACATTCTGATCTAAACTGGGAGGCTGTACAATATCCCTTCATGATCATGTCCTCTGACAGAAGTTTGCCCATTTCGGTCGTTGATGCTAGTGAGGGAATGGTGAGCCCTGGTAAATTGTACTAATCTCACATTTGACACACAGCAGGGAGACAGGATTCATACATAACCTTGACCTTATCCCCAAGGGTTTACACTCCTTTAGCTATTTCTTCCTTTGTTATTTGTGCCTTCAGTGTACACTTCACTACCAAAGCATACTCATTGTGACCTTCTGTAGATTAAGAATATCTAAATTCATCATTCTTCAAGGTAGTGTCTGGACCAAAAACAACTCACACAATCCTGCAGATCTAAACAGGCCAAAACACTCTGAATTATTTCCCAAACTTTTAAAAATCTTCTTGGGGAACAGATGTAAAACAGCAGTAATGTTTCACACTGCATTCCCCTTAAGCTCTCTGGCAGGCAGGTTTTGCCATTCTTGTTTCATGCTGTATTATGCAAAAAGTGGCCCCTCCTTCCTCATCCCTTTGCCCAAAAGTGTGAAGTCAGTCTCTTACAAATCACTCAATTCCACCTTTTTTAGTAGATCTGGAGGCAACAGGTCCTAATGGTCCCAGGTTTTCCTTTAGCACCTTAAGCTTCACTTTGAGAAGAAGCCACTACTCCTGTCAGGATCTAGACAGGGAAGTAGCTACTTCCCTCACAACAGCAGTGGAGTTATAACTCAATTCCTCTGTAATTGCTGATACCCTTGACACTGATTTCTTTGTTTGCTTATTTCAGGTTGTATTGGTCTAATGATACATATCCCGACAGAATATTTCAGACAGGTCAGCTGAAACACATACAAAATGCTATGAAAAACCTCAGCCATGAAATTCCTTCATACTACAAAATGACAAAAGACAACAGGGAAAGAACAATATTAAACCAATGCAATTTTGGTAGTCCAAATGGTAAACATCACAACACACCAGGTATGTAACTACAAGCAACCACATATAGTGGAATCCCCACTAATACTGTAAAAGGTGAGCAAAGAGCTTCTCCCAGGTTTACTTACTTATCATGAACAGAAAGCATAAAGACATTTAAGAGAAAATGTTACTAACAGACCATAAGGTTGGTCCACAAATGCTTGGTTTGATGACGAGAGATGTTTCAGAAGCTTTTTGAAACAATGTCAATATTCAAAATTCCTTATGGATTATAAACTGACCCCAAATGTAAACTTTTAAATGAAAAGAGCACAGAGGCTATACAGTTTTCTTGCACGAGCTGTTGTGAGAAAAGCATGCTTGAGAACTTCTGCTCAGGGATAAGGGCTCAAATTAAGTCTAGAATTAAAAATCAGGTTCTGACCTATAATATGGAAATAAAGAAATAGGAAACAAAATTGAAATGATGAATCAAAAATATTAGAATTTTCAGCAGTAAAATAATTTTCTTCATTGCTTCAGGAATCTCCTCCAGTCTCCAAGACATTTCAAAGATTATTGGCAGTGATCTTGTAATGACATCAGCCAGTTGCCTCAGCACTCTTGGGTGCCTCCCAACAGGCTCATGGACTTGTGTCCATCCAATTCTTTTAAATGCTCTTTAACTTGATTCCCCTTTACTGAAGGTACACTTGCTTTGTTCCAGACTTCCCCACTGGTCTCAGGGATCTGGGATTACAAGTTAAGATAAAGCAGCAAAGAAGAGATTCAGTGCCTCCACCTTTTCCATGTCCTTTGTCCACATTCTCCATCTTTCTGTATTATTTTGATGTACATAGTGTTTTACTGTTGAGAACTAGTGTTTTTCGAATCCTTAATCTGATAAAACTACAAACAGTGCCCTAAAAAAAAGGCAGAACATTCCCTACATTTGTGAGATATATAATATTTTTTTAAACAAAAAGGTGTAATACAATTTCTTTCTTTAATAAGGCCAAGATCTTTCATTTTACAGACTGGACCTGCAGTAGAGCAGGTGATCACATGCTACTGCCAGTTCAGTGCATCACACCACCAATGACTCTAATAAAATCTCATGCTTCAGGGCTTCAGCTGGTTTCCTGAAAGGGATGCACAGGAACATTTGTTGTCCTGTTGCACAATTGGCCAGATGTACTTGGGTAGGAGAACTACTCTTCTCTAGAGCCTCAGGGACTTGTACAGCTACACACAATCTGGTGCAGTATGATGGTGAGCAAATTCCTCCTTCTCAGATGCTGCCTTCCTTATACATTAGATTTCGAATTGACTACTACTTTGACTCCCAAAAAGGATGGTTTTCCCACCTGTATGACTGGCAAAAATCTGGAGATTTTTCTCATTGTTCTACGACATGGTTTTCCTGTTATAATAATCTGTTGTGATAATGCTGGTAACCTCTGCTGATGGAACAGAATATTTAAAATATCTTGGGACTGGAATACTCCACTATAAATAAGTCACTGGGTGCAATTTTCAGGTAAAAAATGGATAGGGTTTAGTGTACACAGATGAGACCAGGGAGTTTCTAATAACCTCAAGAGATGACTGTTTTTGACGCATGACAAAACCAAGTGGAAGTTTTTGCTGGCCAGAAGGGGCTATTTTCTCACTTCATGTATCTCTGACATCTGACACCAGTCTTCAGCATCAAGCTTCTTCAATGCTTAAGCCACCAGTGACATCCTTATGTGAATTAAAAGAAGAAAATATTTGAAAGACCAAGTGAACAGCTTATCCTGGATACAGCATTTTGCCACGTGATTTCTGTTTTTTTGTTTCTGGACAGCTCAAAGGTTTTCATTCAAACATGCCCCCCCAAAAAAAATTTTCAAGACTAAGCCTTCAACAAAGAATTAAACACTCAACAATGAAAAAGCTCCACGGCTCAAGTCAATGCAATCCATCTTATCCCTGCTAACTGTGTTGAAAAATTTGGAATTATTACTTTGATTGGGTTCAAAGAAGTTTGATAAGCTGCTCACGGACAAAGTTTTCTTCAAAGTCTTTTACTTTTATTGGATTCTGCCATGTCTCTTGGTGGATGCATTTTAGTAGCAACATGTGAATGTCATGCTATATGGTATGCAGAAATGACAACACAGTAACAGCCTGGATTTTATCTGAACCACTGAAGCAGACAGCTTTATTATGGATGCATGCTACAATGACTAAGACAAATACAAGTCTTGCTATGACTCATTGCTTAAAGTAAGCTAAGGGCAGAAAGGAATTTACTTTATTTTTGAATACTTTCAAACTAAATTATTTTAATTAACTGTTTAATTTTTGCAGAATGATTCAGACAGCATTTATTAGCTAATGCAGGGCAAGCACAGAAGGACACACTAGATATTCTGACTACTCCAGAATAAGTAATCTACAAAAGTTTGGACAATACTCAAGGTCATGCTGAACTCCTCTTTAATGTCAGCAGGACATACAAAGCTGGGAATGATGATACATATTAAAAGGGACAGAGACTGAAATGCCCCAACATTCAAACTTGAATCACTCACAACTGACTTCTCAACCCATCCTCTGAGCACAAGGTGGCTCTAGACTCCCTCTGTTGCAGCCCGACCTGTGCCACGTGCAATCTGAGCACAGTCCTTGGGAGACTTCTTGGCCTCTGCAATGCCACATGGCCCAGACACTTGCCAGGCTAAGCTGTGATCAGCTAACAAACTGCATCTAACAAGGCTGTTCGTGGTCATTTAGGTCATGCTAGTAATGGCCAAAACACTGTGTCACAGCAAAACAACACGAGAGCCAGTGAAATGTCACAGTCAAAGGATGACATTCAGTTCCATGGTTCTCTGCTCAACCTCTGATCAGAGATTTCAGATACTTTTTTCCCCACAAAACCTGCAGAAAGCTCCCTTATGCATCAGAAAACCAGGAGAGGTGAACAATTAAAAGATGGAATTATCAAGATGCAGTTGTATTATTCCATGGAGACTGTCCCCATCGTTTTGGACATGCTGTAAAGTGTAACTGATTTTACTTCTCTTGCTTTGTCATTACAGCAGTTGCTGGCTTAGATACACTTCAAAAACTCAACCTGTTTAACACATTCAGAGAATTTTAGACATTTTGGGCTGTATTTCTGTATCAGAATGGGCATAAATATCATGGAACAATACTTAACAGAGACACCTGTGCATTCTAACTCATGATGATCCATTGTTATTGACCACTAGTAGTGGTAAAGCACTAGTAACAACCTATAATTTGTAAGGAAGAGTGGTACACCCCTACTGAGACACAATACAGAATGTTAGCAGAATTGATCTTTCTACTGAAAAAAACCCCAATAAATTTATTTTAATTGAATTATGAAATTAGTATTTGCATTTAGTATTGCCCAAATTAAATTATGTATACATTTTCAAGTAAACATAGAATGAATTTAAACATACGCTACCAAAACAGTGTCTTGCCATTGACTAATTTCACCAAATTGCAATTTTGAATAATAATAATAATAATAATAATAATGTCATCTAGGAATGCCAATATTAAGTTTTCTTCTCTTCTTAACTTTGAAAGACTTCAAATAGCTTTAAAGGAAGAATTATCATTCCTCCATAGCAAAATAATAACCCGATTACATTCCAAAGAATGTCTACCTGCAGCTTCCAAACTACATAGAAGCAATAGTTCAAGTATTAAACTAAGCAATATCAGTATTTCCAAATAGAGCAATACATATTCCTCTCCCCAATCCATTTTTCCCCAATGAGTTGTAATCAGATTAAATCTCTAGCTGATACTGGCTACTGTCCATGATAAAAACTGTGCTAGCTATATGCAAAGTGGGATATCTGAAACTGCATTTGGAATGCCAAGACAATATTCACCACATCCAACACTGACACAAAAGCAGAAAAATGCAAACTAAGCATGTTTAAAGTACAAAAATTACCCTACCTTGACTCCATATTCCATTAATATTACAATACATGTTTTAATTATGCAACCTATTTATCCACAGTGCTTAAAGGAACACTTGAAGACATTATTCTATTAACTGCAGCAAGACAGCTTGTATTTTTCCACCATCTGCCAGCAGCAGTGAGATTGCATTACCTTTTTCCATGTTTTCCACTGGAACCTGCTTTACATATTAAAAAACAGATCCTTCCTATGTATTGCTTATCTAGAGCCTCTGAAGATGGACAGTTTTATGTACTATTAGCAAAATGCCTACGAAGAAAGTGAAAATGGTCAGTGCCAACCCTTTTCAATATCCCCTTCTCCACAGTTACATTACTGGGCAAACTATGAGGAATCATGGGATCTTTCATAGCTAGAAGTAGGCTTGAATTGTAAAGATTTAATGAGTCTGACCACATTTTATTTTCCTCATGGGTAGTTGAATATTTCTAATATCCACCCAGATGCCTGACTTTGTTTCCCAATGACCTTTCCTCGTAATAACAGCAAAAGTCTAATTACATGTGGCATGAAAGTATGTTTGATGCATAGACAAGCATTTTTCAGAAAAAAAACAGTGCTGCTGGAAAAACATGCATTTCTTAAGTGGGGAAGTAAAATTTATATTTTTTCTGGACATTTCCAAGGCAACAGCTGCTCATCCTGAGATATTTTTAGTCTGAGATAGCAGGTTTCAGTAGCCCTGAAGAAGAACAAGCTACCTGCTCATATGCTCTTAGAAAAGACTATCAGCCTAAAGGTCAACCCTCAAAAATATAGCTAAAGAGAAAGCATCCATCAGCATTAGTCTCCTCTCCTCTTTTTAACTAAATGAATCACTTTGCCATGTGACCATAGGTATTTCAAAGCTTTCAGTGGAAAAATACTTCTTTCCTCCATGGCTTCTGAGACATCAGTAACTTGTCTAGTTTGCTGATAGCGAATTGTGTCCTCTAGGATCCTCTTTGATAAAAAAAATACAAGCATGAAGAGTTTTCAAGCTCCCAGAAGCACTGAAATGGCAGGGAATTTCAGAAACAATTTCAAATCTATCAAAATGAAACGTCACTCAGACTTTTTCAAAGTTAAAGTAATAAGAACAACAACAATAATAATACAGTTAAATTTCTTTTCCCCCATTTTGAACAGGACATTATAGAACTGTGCCTTAGATTGACATTAATGTATGAAAGGCCCCGTGCAGCATCCCAATTTCAAGAAAAGAAACTGAATTGAGAGGGACTATTCAAAGAAGCAAGTATTTGTCAGCAGAAGCAGATGCTACACCCTCAGTATCCCATCAAATTGGTTGCACTTTATAAGATGCAGATGAATATATGAATTTGTACTACAGATGAGGTGTGCTATGTGTTCAAGTACTTCAGGCCAGTTTTTTAACTGATAAGAAAATATCAGACACTGACAGACATTTAGGCAGCAAAGGTTGCAGATAAATTTGTCACATGACTTTCAAAAGGTATCTGGCATTAAATTAATTTCTTTAAATTTCATTACATTAATTTCCTGCACCTCTAGAGGCTAAAATTTCATTTGAAATCTGTCTTTTTAACATCAATCTGCTGTGTGCAACCAGAGTTCTGAAACAAATGTAAAAGACTTTCTCCACAGAACAGTAATAAGAAACTGTGAATATAATTAGGAGTATTTATCAAAAAGGAATTTAATTAACACCTTACTTGCTTCCAGTTCTTTTTGTACAACAGATTACATAGTAGTCACTCTTTAAAGTGCTACAGGGAATTTAATGTAAATGCATATTTTTGTGCCAAATCACTATCTTATACTGAAAACATAGCACCTACTCTTGAATATAATGCAACTATATGATGTGGTAGAGGATATTCCTTGCTTGGAGCCTAAGTGCTGCAATTCTCAGACAGAACATTCTACTCCAAAGCTTTTCTATCAGAACATCTTAGGAGCTAATTCCCACAAATGTTCAGGTAGTGAAGCTGCCTTCAGTCAGCCTTCTTCTCTTACAAAGAAAATATGGACTATTAAGGTATTTAGAAGTTTAATGACTTTATAGACTGCTGATCAGCAGACATTCTCACAGTAGATCCCCCTGGCTGCTACTCATTATCTGTAGAAAATAAAAATTAATTTGTTCATCTCTGCTGATTAAATTATCATACTGGATGGATGCAAGGACAGAGGATGCATCCCCGGTAACAGCATTTCAAAACTCTTGTGGTTTGGACAGTTTAAACTAAAACTTTATCTGACAGCTCCTTGATAAGCAATTGAGCTCCAGTAGCATTGTTGTGGGATGCTACAAAATCACAGAATGGCCTGGGTTGCAAGGGACCTTAAAGATCATCTAGTTCAAACTCATCTGCCATGGGCAGGGACATTGGTCACTAGACCAGGTTTCTCAGAGACCCAACCTGGCACTGAACATTTCCAGGGATGTGGCACCCACAACCTCTCTGGGCAAACTGCTCTAGTGCCTCACCACCTTCACTGCAAAGATTTTTTTTTCTAATATCTAACCTAAACTTACTCTTTTTCTGTCTGAAGCCATTTCCCCTTGTCCTGTCTCTTCATACTTTTGTAAATAGCTTCTCTTCAACTTTCTTCTAAGCTTCTCTTAGGTATTTGACTTGATTTAATAATTAATCTATATTGGGATTGGGTGTTTCTTAGACACAAGAATGTTACTGGGGTGATTAAGCAATATTATAGCAGAATTTTAAGGGAAAGAAAAATTTTCACTCTTCAAAGGAATCTGAGTGAGGCATGGTTGTGGGGCTCTGGTATTCCTTCTAAGTCTATCTCTTTAACTGTCAGTACCTCTAGAAAAGCAAACAGTTCAGACAATTAGCCTGGATTTTGGAAAAGCTTTTCCCTGCATTTTCTGTGTCACCTCAAGCAACTCATCTCTCAAAGTTTCAGATCCCTAGCTGTTAACTGGGAATTAAAGTAATTTACTTCTCAAAAAGGGTGTTGTGAAGATTATCCATTACAGACCGCAGTGTTCAGAAACTATGGTCCTAGCATACATAAATACCTATGATACAATGATCACAAAGCAATGTGTATAAATTGTGTCACAAAATGCAGCTTCTGAAAAGCTTGTACCACTGTGCAAGGAGGGACTCACCATGGCAGAACATTATACACTGAATTCAAAGAATACAAAAGCAATTAAGGAAAAAAAAAAGCCATTTTCAAATGTGATTTAATACACTAGAAGTTAACTATTTTCACTTATGACTCTTAAAATGTTCCTAAATGTACTTCAAAAAAAGAACAAAAAAAGCACAAGTTAAATGATTGCACAACACACGCAGACTGAGAATAGGTCTTTTTCTAGTTTCATGTTCCACAAGGCACTTCACAAGCCCATCTTTCAGACACAGGGTTTATGTTTAGAAGAAAAACACCATAAATAGTGCCAGGGGAGGACAGCAAAGGCTTCTTCAGGAACATCTCATCAGCATCCAGCATGAAGGAGGATGGTGCAGATAAAGTCAACTTGGGAAAGACTCACTTCCTTGATCGTGTGCGTTTGGTAGGTGAAAGAGTCCTTGGTTTCCTGCCTCTGTTCCCCTCTCCACACAGAAAAGCCGTGTGCAAGCTAGAAAGGGTGATGTGGTTATTTGGGTTGGGATTTTTTGTATTTGTTTGGCCCCATGTAATAATTGGTTCAGCCTAAGCCAATAATTTTGCTTCCTCTGAGAATTTACTGGGTGAAAAGGACACTGACCTCCACATCTTACTCCACAGCCTGTCAATTTTAGAGGCTTGTATAATAAAAGATGGCTGAGTTTAAGTCCCTGATCCCATAAATGTTTATGTACAACAGTCTGTAGCAATGCCAATATGAGAGATTTTCATCAACTGACATTCCTGGCTAAAAAATGATCTTAGAATCTGATTAATATGGGATTAAATCCCCTTAAGTAGAAGACACAAATCCCACAAATCCCAGCTGAATACCTTAAGCAGCAGCCTGAATGGTGAAGGGTACATCTTCCATGATGATTTTATGAAGACTATAAATTCATTCCATCTGAAATACTCATTATTATTATTATTTTTCTTCTTGAGGAGTTGGGGAAAACCAGGGAAAATAGCAATTTACTTCTAAGTTTTAAGTGCCATTTATACATTCCTTTGAGAGGATGGACTGCAGCTATTATAGGCCCCTACTGAGCCCACATAAATGTGTGTGTATGTATATTTGTTCCTTGCCCATGTTCTAACCTGTATTTTGGCATCACAACTTTCCTACAAGAATTTAAGATTATTTTTGAATTACGGCCTTATCAGTAGATTGCAGAAAGTGGTGAATAAAGGATTCAGGTCCTTGTCCCTACAGCTTGTAAGTTTTGATATCTGCATAAGTGATTTAATTTTTAGAAGCATTGATCCTCTAATTGCCTTCAGCACCTTAAAATATTTTTCCACAATAAATTAAAAGCCTGTGGGCAAAAATACTGGTTTTTGCCTCACAATAATCTTCCAGACTATCAGAAAATACTATTAAATATATATAAGTAGCACATAATACTAGTATCAGAAAATACTAGTAAGTATATTGTAGATGATTTAGGAAATACGAAGATTTTTCAATGGAAGATTTTATACAAGGAATATAAAAGAAATACATGACATTTCAGAAGAATTACTGACCCTAGCAGTTGTGGGGAATTTGTGTGTGAAGCCATGAGAGCTCCATAAATACAATCTACTGGCTGGAAGATACTATACTAAATAGAGTCAAAATCCCACGACTAGTTTAAACAATTGTTACATATCAATTGAATCAGCATCATTAAGAAAATAGGAGGGCAAAGGAAAACCAAAGATTTTCCATCTGCTAATTTAAATATATTTACAATTGTCTGCTGTGCTGTGAAATAGTGACCAATAAATTTACTTTTAACATAAGAAGGCAATGTTCTACCCAATAGCTCATAACAACAAGCACTGCAAGTTTTGTACCCCTCATATGAAACAAATGACTGTGGTATGGCTGATAAATAACAGGTTGCTTCCACTTACCCATGTCTCTCCTCTTCTCTTTTGGTGGTGACACCAAAGATGGGAGTATTCAAGAATCCTTTTAGGCCTAACAGGCTTCAACTGACTCTTTTAATGCCAATTCTTAGATTTAGATTTGCCAAAATCTGTCTTCCTGGATTTTAGAAAGTGGAGATTAACTATATAATATCTCTCCCTCTACGGCCTTCAAGTATCTCTTGGTTTGTTTTAAATCGAATAAAGGAAGTATATGTGTCTGAGGAGGAGCTCTCCCATTCTTCATAATATCTAGTAAGTTTTAAATGCTCTCATATGAAATATGAAGCTCTTTCCCATCAGTTCCTAATTTCACTGAACCAGAGCACGGTTCTTGGAGGAACTAAACACCAACCTTATTTTGAATCCAATTAATCCGCTTTGTCTTTTCACTTACTCTGTGACTCAAAGCATTTGGCACTTACCACCATCATATTAAAATTTCTGGGTTTTAGCCATGCTATTGAAACCGCATTACCAAAATTTCTAAAATTTCTATGAAGTTAAAAAAAAGTGACTTTGGTTATCTAAGTGCTTTTTAATGAAGAACTCATAAACTTAACAAAAAATTAACACAGTTAATATTTTCTGGTTTATTTACTCTATTCTATTTTCCATACTTCAGGTATTGTGCATATATAAGTAAACAAAACATACCAAAATCCACAAGCTTGACTCCTCCTTCAGTGGTCAAAAGGATATTATTTCCCTTAATATCACGGTGGATAGTTTTGTTTTCATGCAAGTGCTGAAGTCCCTGGAAGGCAAGACATAAACAGGAACTTTTAACAACAGCTCTCTCCTCTGTATTACATTTGCAGAAACAACCAGGTAGTAGAAAAGTATGAAAAATACTCAAAACTTCTTTTTTTAATCCAAAGCCACAGGGATGTCATTCTTACTGTAAAACCACTTGCCACATGACAAGGAAAAAATATTCTTCAATTGCCCTATTTTATGAGAAATAGAAATTTTAAGATGAAAGCAGAAAAATATCACTATAAACCTACATATAGTACCTTTAGAGCATAAACTCAAAGAAAACTACTAAGACCTAAATTCCACTGGAGACAGTAAAATTGCAGTTATAAGAAAACCAAATTCTTGCAGCAGGGTTTGGATTTGCTAGATATATGGATTATTTTACTATAAAAACAGTTTTGGTCCAGACGCAGACAGCTGCACAGTATTTTGACAATATTTCTGCTATTTTTTAAAATAAAAGCAATTTTGACACTGAACTGTATTTACTAAGAAAATTGATCAATGGTCAGAAATCAATTTTCATTATCTTAATAGTGAAACAAACAGTTTCTATTAACTGCTTATTGCCTTGCCTGCTTTAAAAGATCCATCCTAATTACACATTGCCTTGATTTCATTAAACATTGCTATAATATAAGCTAGTGAGCTGTGTTAGTGGGGACATGATCTTCATTCATTTAAGGAAAAAGGTATGAGCTGAATATTGACTGTCCTTTCATTGAAAGCTTATCTTACCATCAGAGCTTCACGCAAAATGTAAGCAATTATAAGTTCATTCATCCTTTCGCCTCTCTTCAGAAATCCTTTCACAAGATCAGTCACAGATCCACCATTGCACAGCTACAAAACATAAGGGGAATATAAAAAGATATTAAGAAGTGCTGGAGTAGCCCCTTGTTTTTTACTTTCAGGGGGTTTTTTGTATCTGTAGCCAAATGAGATTCTACTAAACTGACAAACTACAAAGTTGTCTTTAAGTCTACCATTTATACAAACAACATAAACAGCAATATTTGCCAATTATTTTACACTACTTTCTGCATTTAATTCTTCTTGTCCGAACACAAGTATAGTAGAATATCTCTTTGTTTTTCTATATCCATGATTGCTTTTCACGGAAACAGAAGTAGATTACAGTGCAATAAATTAGCTGTGAAGGCATGTTTTGTGGGGCATACTAATTGCTTCTTATATTCATCTCGTGGAACACACCACCAATGCAGATTATTACAACATCAATTCCCAGGTATAAAAGCAATGTACAGTAAAAAAATGGATTTAAGGCATCAGAAGATAGGCAGCAGAGAAATTTCCCCAAAATTAAATCTACCAAGGGTAAAGCTGACTTTTTTGCCAAGCAGCACTTAATTCCTAGCATAGGGAGATATGATACACAAGGCATGGGCATCATAGGATATGATGAAAGCACTGTGGAAAGAAAGATCTCCCACTGAAACAAGGTGTGCTGGTGGGTGTAAGACTAAGAACAGCTCTTGTTGCATCAACCCTGTCAGATGTTCCAGATGCAGAGCCATAGTCTGCTCCAGACAATCCTCTCCCACTCTCTGGAAAAGAGAGCCCAGCCAACCTCCTGCAAATCCCTCTCCTGTCCCATATATGTGGGAAGAAGAGACCTGGCCATGCTCTCTAAAAAAGATAGTGAGCACACATTACCAGCAGATTAGTTTAGACTGCAGTACTTCATATGTTCATTTTTATCATTTACAATTTTTTCTGCTGGAAGAAGAAGCAATGTAACTTTAGTGAGTACCTACTACTGTCCGCAAAGATGAAATTGGCATTTAAGCCCCATCCATAATGCACCTGACAGTACTCATTGATTGAAGAGCCATTTGCCTCTGTAAAGGAGTAGCTGCTTCCAATTAAACAGTAAAATAAACTTTAATTCTTATACAGTATCATCATCCAGTAGCTTTTCACATGAAACTAAATATCCATGTAAGGTATTTCAACAATGCAGCATAAAACAGTAATTCCTTTGCGCTACATTTGAAGTATATTCAAATCAAGGGCATCATTTCCAGGAAAACCTTTCAACTGTGGAATTCTAGACATCAGATTCTTTTGTAAATGTATATTTTTCATCTGTTTTTCTATACCCTTACTTTTTTTCTGTGCTAAAATTTAAAAAGACTTCTTACAGTAGAAGGCATTTTCTATCCCTTTGTACCCAAACATAACAATAATTCTCTGACTACTGTTGAAACCCCTAGGCTGCACTGAACTCGCAGCACACAAACACCTACAGAAATGCCATTCAATACATAACTCTTGTTGCAAGATGTGTCCCCCATCAGGTCAGCAAGGGCTCTGGTCTGACGGGCTGAGCTCTATAGCAACAGTCTTAGAACTCACTTAACCTCACCCTTACCTAAGTGGGACAATATGCATGCTTAGAGAGGGAAGAACTCACATGCTTAAATGATGGGATTAAATGCTTTGCTGGATAAGGATCAGGTTCCCAAGCAGGATTTCATTTACTGTCATTAGCCATGCTGGTCTGCCTTCTACACTGTCTTTTTCAAGTTAGTTATTTTTTTACAATTACATTTTATTTTCAGGGTTTCTCTCATTTTAACTTTGGTCCATCCCTGACATATTTAATCAAACCAAATGGATTACAACAATTCTGGTTAACTTAATGCTCTTGAATTCAGGGCACTGAAACTGTCTGACAAGTAACAAACCAATTGTGAAATACATTACACATATGATATTCTTCAAACTATTTTTCTTCATTATCTCATAATATATTTTGCTTCTTACAGATGGATCTTTTTTCTTTACAGAGCTGTATACGGGTTCAATGTTAAAAAAAAAACAATGCAGAAAAGAATATATTCTTTTTGTAAGCAGAAGGGAGAAACTACACCTCAGAAATCACCCTGTTTAATGTTTGGGCAGTAAAACTAATACTGAACTTATTAGCCTGGGTCAGCAATGTTAATTTTCACTTTCTTTAACATATTACTAACTAGTTTTTCTACTACTCTCATGAGATATTGTTATATAAGATAAATATCTGCATTGTAAGATAAAACTTCCTTAAAATATCAGGTAATGTAAGATACTAAAACTATGATTATTTTTGACCAAACAAAAACCTGGGTATATAAAAGGGCAGCTAAACAGGAACCCAGAAGTCAGCCCTACCACCATGGAAACACTCCACCAACTGCCAAGGCAGGGCAGTTGCTTAGACAGAGTTCAGCTGAGGATGTTATAGACACAAGCTCTTGCACACACACAGGACAACTTTTCTTTTGCTACCTCTGTGTCAGAGCTGTACTTTACTTAACATCAGACAATTAATATTTTTCTGAAACCACCAGCATAGGAGGAAGAGGGAGAAAAAGGCTGGTATTAGAATGCAAGCAGCAATAAGGAGGAAAAGGGATTACTGGAATACAACCACAATTAGAAAAGAAGATTATGGCAGACCTTGCATGTGTGTGCTCTACACTGTGTGGGTGGGAGGAGGGAATGGTGATGACAACAATGACATAGGTTAGTATTAACCTTGTTCTATTTTTACCATCATGGGTAAAATGTTATATCTGCTCTAATTTCTCTCCTGCGCATTTTTTGGAGGTGAAGTTGTCACATGTCCCTGCACATATGTTAAGTTGAAAAGGCGATTCTTCTCCTGACTCAGGTTATCAAGCTGCACATGTACTCAATCCAGAGGTACCATACACACCTCAAAAAGTCACTCTCTTAACGAGAGGCTCTTCTCTTCCATCTTAAAACAAGAAGCTATAGAAAGTTACAATACTCCTGCCCAATACAGTGTTGGACCATGGTTGCCTGGGAATTTGACTAGAAAGGAAATAAATTATGCTTGGGGATGTTGATCAAGATCTAGTCCATAGAAACTTATAGGAGTAAAAAACTCTAAATAATTTTTTGAAAAATCACATAATCTTGATTATACAATCCTTTATGGAGAGATTATAGGATAAACATTATTTAGCAGTACTGCTAGACAGAAAGTTTCCTGGGGTGTTGCTAAATATTGCAGCTTATAATTATATCTGCTGCTTCTTAGTAGCATGCTGTCCACAGTAAAAACACTGTAGCATCTTAGCAAAGCTGCTCAAGTCAAGTCATGACTTGAAATGAAATGCTTGGATGACAAGAAATCATGCAGGCAACAGAGATAATTTTTAAAAATTATCTATCTAGTTTTCAGTGAAGCATGTAGAG
Organism: Certhia americana; assembly: GCA_018697195.1. Classification (NCBI taxonomy): domain Eukaryota; kingdom Metazoa; phylum Chordata; class Aves; order Passeriformes; family Certhiidae; genus Certhia; species Certhia americana. Next base: position 16,247,025 of record CM031858.1, read on the forward strand.
AAGGAAGGTCCTAGTGGCTATTACTCTGTTGCAAACACGGTGAACTCACATGAACAAATAGCTGATGTGTCATTTGCTCTACCAGCCTTTGATAAAATCTCAGAACAACTTGATGAAAGGCACTATAAGCAGAGAACAACAAATGCACAGATAACTTTGGACAGCCGTACAGCAGGAGCTGCATGTCTGTCTGAGCTCTGCCCCAGGGCTGCTCCTGACCCTGAAGGTCAAAGCCACTCACCAAACCAAATGACCTTTCACCTGTCATGAGACATGACCTCTTCTGGGAGGAGAGGATCATAACTATTTTTCTCTCCCTCATTAGAAACCACACACATTCACATACATTCTCTTGCATACACAGAAACATTTCTTGTGGTTTGTATCAGATGGAAGCCTCCATTTAGCTTTGAATATATCCAGCTTAAAGTGACAGACTCTTGGAATGTCCAGCCTGTGAGACACAGGAAGGGAAGATATTCATGATTGTCCCACAGGGATGTAATTTAGAAATGTCGGAACTTTGCACATGGGCAATTTTCATCAAATTAATAGTAGTCACTTCTTCTATTGTCCCCTTGTGATTTAGAGGTATTTTCCTTACTGGCAGTTTTTTCAGTGCCTGCATTGATAGAACGCAATTATCTACAAAAATAAGCAACTAAAAGGAGGGTAAACTGAAGCCTTGAGGCTACCTAAAATGGGGTGAAGACAGATACAGAATCTTCCTAGTGTCACACAGCAAAGGATGAGAGGCAAAAACCCCCCACTACAAGACAGGAGATTCCTACCGGACACAAATGAAAAATTTTCACACTTAGTTAAGCACTGGGAGTGATTACAGAGTGAGTCTGTGTCAAATCTATCCTTAGAGATATTCAAACTTAAATTGAAAGGACAAATCTGTAGCATTTCAGTCTTTGAGCAAGGGGTTAGACCAAATAACTTCCAAAGGTCTCCTCCATGCTGTACTTTTATATGATTCAGAATGTATGAATTTTACAACATTCAGTTCCTAGTCTGGATTTTCAGACAGCAGAAAGAGCATGAAAGAATGAAGGAAATCTTGCATGCCAAAACCCATGGAAAGAAAAATTTAATAGAAACCTTGATTCATATAAAAATCTGCCTTAAAGAGCTGTAGCTCTGTTGGCCACTCATAACTGTATCACAAGAGGTGCTTAGGAATCTTCTACAGTGGTAGAAAAGGGCTCCACCCTTATGATTTTCTAGCACTCAAAAAGGCAAAGACTGGGATGACATGCAGTTCTCCACCCACCCATCTGCCACAACCACGTGCTCCTGTAATTGAGCTATTAGTATGCTAAGCTATCTTCAGCAAAAAAATTATAGAAAAGCATGATCCTAACACATGAAATGTCACTTAAAAATTGCCATCACATCACAGTCATGCAGATGTTCTTTTTAGGTCTTAGTCACTCCTCACCTGGCCCAGTTAGACATTTCTCCTCTTCAGCTCTTCTCTATTCTGACGCCCATTAAAGATTCAGTATCAGCTCCCCTTTTATGAAAACTATGAGCTACACTTTTGGTAGGGCCATTAGATCCTTTAATCATCCAACTGCTCTTGACTGATGCATCTGTACTAAGCTGTCAGGTACTGTTTGCTTGCATCCTGCAGTTGTCAAGGTGCTTTCATCTTACTTCAGTAGCTTGGATGTAAACAATGGGACAACTACAATTACTTCCTTCTCTGTCTTTATAGGCTGCTCAGACATAAATGACTGGGCAGCACATCACATATGCACAATTTATGTCATGCATGAATTATAGTTACAAAAACATCCAACCATGCTTTAATGTTATCCCACATAGGAATGCTAAAAGCATCACAGGCACTAATCTCTATTTTTTCCCTGTTCTTAGAATAGATCAATAATCTGACCTGCTCTCCTAAGCAGCACTGCTAGTCTCTGAGCAGACTGCACCTTCCTTTCAAGACTGACTGCTGTTCTTGCTGTTTTGTAATCAGAAAATTACAGAAGCAGAGGAGTCAAAGGGATCTCAAGAAACCACTTAGTCCACCACATATGCACTGTGTAGAGACCTGTTACTTTCAGATATGACAGATACATGTCTAACTTGCTCCTAAAAATCTCCCATTGTGGAAGAATCCACTCTTTCTAAGTAGCCTGTTTCTGTGTTTCTCTAGCCTAATAGAGCATTTTCCTGCTATCCGACCAGAATCCTTTTTGCTTCCAACAAAACTGCATTACATCTCTGTCATACTGTCATGATATGTCTTTTTTGGGGGGGGTCTTTTTTTTTTAGGCTGTACAAGGTTAATTGTTGTTATCTTTTGAAATTCTCCATATTTTCTCAACTTGGACTGCCTTCAATTTGCCACTGATGTTTGTCTCACATTTTGCCCCAAAATGCACACAGAATTCCTTTGGAAGTCTTGTCTTAGTTGAGAAAAGCTGAACAGAACATAATCATCTCCACTTTACAGAGAATCCATTTCTTCAAAACCACAGCGTGGTCAGGTATATCCCATTCTTTCTTCCTATAGATACTAGCATTTTGCATGAATCTCTCTTCTGTGGTTCAAAAAAAATTCTCTGCTATTCACAGCTCTGAATCTGATGCTATTCTCCAATGTGCCTGTAATTAAACTAGGTATCTGCTTCAGCTTTTTATGTGGACTTTTTTTCATCACTCAAATTATTACTGAACAGAAACAGACCAAAAGGAGATGCCCACTTGAGATCCTCCCAGCCTAAAAGTGAACTAAGTTCAGTTTTGTGAAAAAGAAGTAATTTGCTTTTTATGTCTTGTGAAATTTCCATATTTTCACATTTTCTTCACAAGCATATCACATAGGACCATATAAAATCCTTACAAAAGACACATTATCTTGTTAAACCAGTTATCCTGTTAAAAGATGACATATTAATATAATTTGTTCTAGTCCAGTCCAAGTTGACCACTTATAATGTTACTGGATTCTGCATGTTCTAGAGTGATTTCTAATAATTTGTTCTAGAACTGTTGTGGGGATCAAAATTAAGGAGATTGGTCTGTATTTCCCTTGGACATTATTTTTCCTCACTTTGTAAAGACATAAACTAAGTATTCTTGTATCTCATTTTTCTAGTAACCTTGTCTTTCCCACTTTACCGCATTACACCCTCTGAACCTGTCTTTGCTTTAGCTGAGCATTTTTGTTTCTCCTATTTGAAGACATTCTGAAATTGCATTCTTATTAGTCTATTACTGTGCTTCTATTTTTCTCTGTACCAGCTAATTTGGGGTTTTGTTCTTAATGTGTTTAAAGAACTGCCAGCTACCCTGGTACTTTCCTGTATTTTTACATTATTTTTCCTAAGTACAGGTACCCACCAGTTCCTGAAGCCAGCTAAAGCGTACTCTCCCTAAGCCCATTATTTTTACCCTGCTGCCATCTTTACCACCCTTTCTTTTCTTAGGTGAGTGAAAGCAATTATTGTGGGGCCTTTTTCACTCAAATTTCCTTTCATCTCTTTTCAAAAGAGATCTTTTCTATTAGAACAGAACAGAACAGAACAGAACAGGATCTACCTGATACAGCCATTTCCAGAGTCACTTTCTTTGCCTCCTCTCTCCAAATAAGAGCTCCACAGGCTGCCCATCTCACAGTTCAGCTGTGACCAGACCTGCCTAGAGTGCGACATGCTTTCATAACTATTACTGCCAAAGAGCACTTTCCACTGACAGCAATTGACACCACCCATACTTGAAGGTTCTTTTGAAAACTTACGGGGAACTAAATCAGTTTCTTCAATGGGCCAAGTGGTTCAGTACACAACTCCTGTCTGTGCAGCACAGTTTTATTTTCATCTCAAATGGAAGAAAGATGTGCCCCATAGCTCTATTTTTCCTAACAACTGGACAAGACAACCCATAACCAAAAGAAACCACAGCAAAGGTTTCTCTATGCTTTTAGATAAAGTTGATTGCTTTCAATTTAGTGTGAACAAAATGTATCACTGAAACAGGCATCTTTCCTGAATAATTTTGCTTCAGTGATCAAAAACCGTGTGGTATTTGTGACTTTGCTATCTTATATCATCTAGCACCTCCAGGGCTGTGTTAGTCACAGCCTCACGGGTGTTTGTTTGTTGCTTCTGATTTCTTTTCTTTCAGTTTGGTTTTTAACTTCTCATGCACTGGCAAGACAGCTAGCCAGAGGAAAAGTTTGCCTGTTTCATCTTATGCAATGCTGGCTTTCACAAACTCTTCTATTTCTCAGTCAGTTCATTGATATCTTCACGTCATGGCCAAAATAGAAAAGCCACAATTATGCAATTATTGCCTAAATTTCTTCTTTCAAACTCAGCACAATTGAATGAAGCCAAGCAGACTTTACATAAACATGGAAAATAAAAAACTTATCACCAAAAAGGAGGATTTTTCTGTTTAAAAACATTTGTAATATTATTATACACATTTTAATATTATTAGAAACATTTTAATATTATTTATATTTATATTTATATTTATATTTATATTTATATTTATATTTATATTTATATTTATATGGGGGGGGGGAAAAGCAAGAAGGTGAAAGTGCTGTTGCAAAGGTTTAATGGACAGAGCCCCACTCAATTCCCCTTCTAACTTATCCCAACACAAACTTTACATTGCACCATCCCATATTTCATAATCTTGATGTTATAATATGTTTACATCCCTATCAAATTGCTAATGAAGAAATCAATGTATTGCCTGTCCACATGTTCTCAAAAGATTATACAGATGAAGTGGCACCAAGTCATTATTTCAAGTAGTTCTCTGTAAAGCAAATGGGAATGAAATATATTTAAAACAGAAATTCTAAAGGAGCTTCAACTATAGCTTCATGGCCTGACAACATCATAGCACAACTGTAATTTTTAGTAATCAAATAAATGGAAGGGTCATTTTGCAAAATAAGAACTAACCTAACTACAAAACTGAGAAGCATTGGTCTGTAAAGACCCAGGACTTTCTGAGCAAATACAAGAGGCAGCTCACCAAGAAAGAAGATTTTGATAGGACAAACTTAGTGCAATTAATCATTTTATCATACACAAGGAACAGTGGTAAAAACAACATTTAGAGGGCAAACCCATTCCCTTGGCTAGGGATAAAAGACAGGGATTAACTTTGGGATTCATAATGACAGAAGTATTTCTACTGACTGCAGCAAACCTTAGCTGAGGCTCTAGAAAACACACAGAAACCCCTAAGCAAACAGGGCAGCCTGTGGTAACAGCAGGCACTTCACAGCTTTTATTTCCTGATCAGAACTGCATTACTTTTGTTCACTCTTCACCAGTTATGAAGCATTTCAAAGCACCTTCCTCTTCTGTAGCATCATTTCTATATTATTCAGGGTTCAGACAAAAGCTCCAAGTACTGCCACGTCCACACTACTCATAATCCATTTTATGTCTGTGTTTCTACACGAAGACAATAATTTAGTCTAATTCACTGTAATTTAAATTACTGCAATAGAAATCCTCCCTATTGAGTTTGAAATCATGGCTGGGGAAGCACAGATCCAAACAATGGGGCTTGTCTAACACAAAAGGAGCAAAGCTGAAACCCACTCATCTGTAAGGCAATTTGTCTCCTCACAGAGTGTGTGGGACACGAAAGGAGCTACAGGACTCTGTAACTATCACAGGACCCTACTACGCAAAAACATTCTGATGGACTTTCTTAAGGATAATTTTATAAGAACAAAATGATGCTAAACTCAAAAGCCATATTTTTCTTCTCCTTTTTTTTTTTTTTTTCTTGTTTTAATGAATTACTGGAATGATTAACTCAGAAAGAACAGATTAGATGAATTGAAATTAAAGTGTTTTGTAAGCCAGTCTCTCCCTGCTCACTGTGTGTGTGTAAGGCAGTTCCCTGTTCCAAGGTTTGATTTCAGCAAAGTCAGCAGCTTTCTGAATTGCAACAAATGCTGGCATTAGTTCTGGAGCCCAGGAAACCTTTCATCACCACTGATACCTGTCTTGTTTCTGTACCTCCCTGCTCCTTGTTCCTTGCTATAGTATTTTTCTTCTTTAGTCAGCAGCTTTCAGCCACTTCTGCCCGACAAAGAATGAGGAGACCCCTCTCCCTACCACTGGAGAGCCTTTAGTTACTCCCTTTATAAAGAGACCCAGCATGTAGACTGAGCGCAAAAGGAGCAAAATTGTACTGTCTATCACACTCGAATTTAAGTGTTTAACCCTCAGGTGTCAGAGAGCAAACGCTCCAGCTAAGACCAAACAAAAGTCTTAGTCCAAGTATTCTTTCAATGAATGATGCTATTCCCCATTACAGCTAAAGGAGGTCTGCTTATCTTGGATCTAATCAAAAACTACACAAAAGCGGGTTTTGATGTTTTGTTTTATTTTGTTTTTAAATTACCTTATATCTGTCGTAAAATTGTCATCAAAAATAAAATGCACAGAAATTAAAGTGATGTTAAATACTAGAATGTGAGAGGCATATTATTCATATGCTACTGAATAAAATAGTGGTACAGGGAAACTATTTTCTGGGCTTCTGCTTTACTGCAGGGTGTTAAAAATTGTTAGAGGTTACTGAGAACCAGGTTTTGGCATGTGAATATTCTCCAGCAAGGTGGGCCATAACCAGTTGTCTAAAAGATGCAAACTGTGCAAACCACACTGTAATATGAAATATTCATTATGCAGAGAAATTGTGAGTATTTAGTAGAAGTTTGAAGCATAAAATGGTAGTTGTAGCCACACATCTTTGGTCTTGAGAAAATAGGATATGATTCAAGAATGAAAAATTGCTATAATTGGGAAGCAGAGAGGGACACATTAGAAATGGAGAAATCAAGCCCAATTCAGGCATGTAATGGATCAAAACATTCAGTGCTGGTCTGAATGGAGCAATTATAACCAAAGATATTTCTGAAAAATGACCTGTGTTAAGAAATATGAAAAAGCAATTTTCAATTGTTTAATTTTTCTGCAATATATGCCATTTGAAAATAGCTAATAATATTTAGGCAAATGACAGCTTCCTGCCCCTCACTCAGCCTTTTATGAAACCTAAATGGACTTGTTATTTTCCACTATACTAATTTCCTGAAACATTACTGTTTTACAGCAAATATCACATACCAGAAAAAGCTGTATATCTGCTTTCTTATTATAACTTTTATTATATATTCCATTAAACAGCACAACTTCCATTCAAAGCATTTTTTGAACTCCATAAACTCACCTTAATTTCCATAGATGGAAACACATCTGCATATAGTAACTCCCGTATCTAACAAAAGCATACTGTAAACATGGCAAAGGAAAATCCTAAATAAATTATTAAACTGTCCATACCACAGGGTTCTCTATTTCATGCAAAACAGAAGTAACTGATACAGTGATGTCTCTAGTTTATCTCAGGTACGCTCATCTATCTAAAAGCCAAAGTGAGACTGTTGGATCTTGCTTTAAGGCACTCCCACAAATTCCTGTGGGGCTCACTCCAGCCAGTGCTCATTACCCAGAGAGGCTTCATGTGACTGAATTTGGTTCTTTCCTACTCTTGCTAAAACTGTCACAGCAATGAAAACTCCAGTTTCCATACTTCTACCATTCCTTATAGCATCATAGAATATTCTGAGTTGGAAGGGACCCACAAGGATCACTCAGACCAGCTCCTGGCCCTGCACAGGACAACCCCAATACTCACACCACGTGTCTGAGAGTGTTGCCCAAATGCTTCTTGATTTGTTACAATTGTATGTTTTTTTAAAGACAAAATCTTCTGTCAAATGGAATTCAACAACCGTTTCAATTACATGAATTTGTTTGCTGAATTTTTGGGTGACCAGCAACTTCCCAGGCTCTGTGCTCTCCTTACAGGCTGCAGAACCTGAGGCTGCATGTATTTTCAGACAAGTATCTTTGCACATCCAGAACAAGAATTAGTTGCTTTACAACACTGACAGCCACTCCTCTCTTCCCCTTCCAAGCACAGAGAGGTGTCATGAAGACTGACACCACCATTAGCTGAGAAAAGAAAAAGAGCAAGCTAATGAAGAGAAAATGCTTTACTGCTGCTTCTCTTTGCATCAGGATTCTTACACGGCGCTGAAAATCTCAGCAAAAGAGAAGGGCATCCTGCTCTGCACTTTTCTTTTTTGTGCCCAGCTTGCTTGGGCATAAACAGCACCCTCAAGAATTAGCCCTACCTGGAGAAGGAACAGAGGATGGATATAGTTCTTGCAGGGATCATGTGCTCCCCCACACAACAAGACCCTTCACAAGCCACTACTCCAAACATGTTACAGAACTCTTTGCCCTTTTAGACTGGGATATGGGAATGAGGTGAAAGCATCACAAGTTTGCTTAAGGAAGATTATCTAGACAAACAGATTTAAAAAAATATTGATCTATTTACCCAGCACACAGAAGTTATCAGTCTCCCTATATAGCTTTAAAAATCAAAATTAATGTGTCAAAATTAAATGAGTAAATATATTGTCATCTACGGCAAAAACCAAGGTGATTGTGAAAGTCAAAGAATCTGTCATGGTTGGTTTGGGTTTGTTTTGGTTCATTGGGTTTTTTGAGGGATGGTGGGGAGCAGGGTGGTATTTGATTTTTTACAGTTTATTGTATTTTTTTATATTTTACATCACCTAGACTTCCAACTTTCAAATAGCTGGAGTCTCATTCAAGTTAAGGTACACAACAGCAGTGAAATATTTTAGCCTTCTTTTTTTTTAAAGAAAAAAAACAGTAACTCTATCTTTAGACAGTTGTTGCTCCTCTTTTGTAGAAGCCACACTCAACCTAAAATCGCACTATTAACATCTCAGCTCCAAAGTAGGAAAAAAAAAATCTCCCATCCTCTCAGCAACTGGACTTGCTGAGAGTGTTATTTCTTTACATGAACATACTCCATAGATAGGAGTTATTATATATTATATAACATTATATAACAAAGCAGAGGATTTTTGTTGTTGCTGTTTAAATAAGAAGGAGGCATTTCTGTGAATTTCCCCATCAATTAGAATTACATGCAATGTTTAAAAGGCAACATGAACAGAAACTCATATACAGCAGGTCAGTGAAGGATCCAAGCCTATTAACCACACAAAATTTAAGCATTAATTATGCTCATTTTTCTCTGACATACACGTAAATTGTTCTGTCACTGTTCATTTATGAATCTGTGAGGAAAGTTTATAAATATTCCATGAACTCTAAGGTCTCTTTGTGACCACAGGTGATTTGCAAACATCTGGAAGCATCTGATTTGCTAAATTTCTCTCTCCAAAGAGCATATGCAACAGCACAGCAGACTCACTCCAGGCCAAATGCAGCAGTGTAAATCTATTGTTCAACATTCTTAATTTTACATAGGAGCTCTTACAACACCTTCTTCTCTTGGTTTTAGTGAGTACCTAACCTTAACTAGCCATCTCCAACCATGCCATTATTCCTTTGAACCCTCACAGTGGCTGGCCTTTCTCAATCACAATCAAACATGAGCTGGATGCTTTTACTGCAAAGCCCACAGCAGTTCTAATACCATTTCTCATCCAACAAGAGATCTACTTCCACCCTTGATCAGCTCACAGTGCTGGCATCCATTACTGGGTATCTGTAAGCATAACATGTTTTCCATTCTGCTTTGAAGGAGCAGCTAAAACAAAACAGAAAACCATAGCATCATCCTCCTTCAAATCCTCCTTAATAATACTCCTTTACTACAGTGCTGACAAATGCTTACTGCTGACTGGGATCACAGCTGACTTCTGTTATCCATTCAGTTCTCCTTTTCCAAAGCTATTTGTTATATTGGCTTAAACCTTCAAAGAAAGCTCTCTGCTATGAAGAGTCACTTTTCTGACAGGAAAGGAGTGAGTAATTTATACTCTACATATTGTGCTGGGTTCTCCATCTCTAAGCAAACTCAAGAATGGTAGTTCTTTTAAAGGATCTCCATAAAACCAGGAAGGAGTTCTGTCAGGGACCTCAGCTTGTTACATTCTCATTTAATTTAAACATCCCACCAAAGGCAACTGCCCTTGTGATTGGCAACTGGGCAGGAACTGCACTGCCCAGAACACAGCAACAGTCTGTTGACCAGTTTTTTCTCAGCTCTTACCCTGTTATAAGCATTTTGGCAAGCCACTGGAAGTAAACTAGTAGTAATAGACCAACATAAACCTGGTATAGCAGGCTGGCAGTTTGATATACTAGCATTTTATTCCTTTCTCCATATGGTGCCACCTCTACAATTTTTACAGTGTCTGTACTCTGATTAACCATGGGTTTTCACATTGTCTATGTTTGCAGAAAGAGTGACAGGTGAACTGATGCACTAGTTTTCTGAATTCTAGTTTAATTCACACTCCTGAGAGCTTCTACTTACTGGGTTTAAGGGTTTTTTTCTGAAAAAAACCCATCACAAATAAAAGCATCCCAAGGAATTAAAAAGATAATTTAGACATTTGTACATTCTACTTTTTTTCCTCTTAATGTTAACTTTAAATGATAAAAGGTAGGTAAAAAATCTGAATCACTTCAGGTAAATTTTAAATCAGCAAGCATAGCTGCCAACTGAATTACAATAATCCATCATGACAATATTTCTGTAATTCCTTGAGTTATCATAGTCTGGTTAGCAGGTTGAATTAACATTATGAAAAACATTAAGAAGATGAAGCTAAAAGCATACCACTTTGCCTGCAAAACTCCAGAATTATACAAATTATCAAATTATTTAATGATTTTTCCTGTGTTAAAAGGTTGAGGGAAAGGCTAAAATGACACCTCTTCAGAGAAGCAGGTTCCAAGCACAAGCTACTCTATACTACTACATGATTTCACTGGTGAAGATTACACTAGATCAAGAAAAGGTTCTACATGAGAACAAAGATGAATCAGGTTCACTCAGTCTGCACTGTGCATAACCAGCATCTGTACAAACTGAATCAACTACTATGCAGGTTACTTTTTAACAACAGAGCTGGTTAGAAAATGGAGCCTGAAATCCACTGGAAACTGTAACATATTCCTCCTTCTCAAATGAGCTTGAGTCTAAATTTCTTCACACTGAAATATAATTAGATTTTAAAATATTTTTGCAATGTTGAAAACATTTTATTTTATGTGGAATATTCTACAAATAGAAATCAGAATATAATAGTGATGCAAAAATTCAACTTATATTCTCATAAGGGAAGACTGTAGACTATGCCTGTATCATCACCATTTTTAGTGTGTCCATAAATGGATACTAAATGGGACAGTCTGGGACATCTGTAATTCAGCAATCATGGTTGCTGAAAAGCAACCATTTGAGGGAAATGGACTGCAAAAACTGGACAACAGACTGTCCTAAATAGCATCTTCTAGTGCCACCACAGTACACAGAAAGCTGAGCTACATGGACCATTGGCCTAACTCAGCAGGACACTGCAAATGTTCTTAAACGATCACATACACACTTTGGGGGGAAAAAAAAACACCTAAAAAGAATATTTTGTCAGTCTTCTTGACATTCAGCAGAGTGAAAGAGATGTGTTTTTGTAACACTTCCTGGCAATTCCCTTTACCTCTCCAGAAATGAGAGGTTTCTACTATACACTTTGATATTACAAAACTGTATTTTTGGGTGGAAAGTCATTCCTTCCAAAACTTTTCCCCTAACAAGATAAGTTTTAACCCATTAAATAAATTTTTTTTAACTGTAAAAATAATGCATGTTCCCTCTATTTCCTATAAAAATATATTGATGACTATAAAATACACTAACATACTTATGTGACTCACATACCCAAATTCATCACAAATACGGTAAGCATAACTTTGCATCTTTTGAAAATGGACTCAGATGCTTCTTAAAGTTCTACCTTATCTCTGTAGGAAGTGAACTATAGAAATATGTTGCATTATGATTCTGGTTTACAGCTAGTAAAAGCTGTGTAATGCCTTCACTCTTTCTTGCCTAGGTTGTTCTTTGCAGCAGGCAAGGCCTGTGCCATTTGTGCTCCCCACCTGTCCTGGACCTACATGCTCACCTGGAGGGGCCTGATATGATTCCTCTCTGCTCCATCTTTCAGCAGATGATTTCCAGCTATCTCAGATATTTTCCCTTCTGAACTAATATCCAGAGCAGAAAGAAATGGGCTAAGCACATCGTACCTCAGCTATGTCACCATGCTGCTGCCTGCTGACATCAAAATGCTAAGCTGATTTGTTCCAAGTATGGGATTTCTTTCCAACACAGACTGGGTAGGACAGTTCCTCCTGTCTGCATCTCTGGACACACACGGCAAAGCTTAATGCCCCTGGCAGGAATCCTCCCTCCTGCAACGTTCTGTATTATAAAGTGATTGGAACAACATCCAAGGAGGAGCAGATGTTCAGCTTATCTGAGTGCAATCTACAGAGAGAAAAGCATTTCTGAACTGAGAGTCAAGAGTACTGTCATTCTGTACAGATGTTTTCTTGTTTCACTTTCATTCCCCTATGTAGTTTTCTTAAAAATACATTGCATGGGACACATCTTAAAAACCTGAAGATTTTTTCCTCTAAGACAAAAACCCCAAACCCAAACATCTAAATATATGAATTCAAACACTCCAGTGAATATCTTTGTTGGTAACCTGCAGCAGTGATTCTAAATTCATTACTAAATGCTGAGTTTTACCAATTATCACAACCCATTCCCAGTGGAATTTGAGAAACTTTCTCTTCAAGTCGTCCTGCCCATGGATCCCATCAAACAGGAAATGGAGATGATGAAAAGATATTCATTCTTATAAACTGCAGGACACCTTAACAACTGCTGTGAAAGACAAACTGCAATGGCCCTGTAGAGCTGCACATAAGTCAATAAGAATGTGCCACTTGAACAGAGAAATCTGTTTTATGGCAGTCTTCTTTCTCATACGCTACTATTAATAGGAAAGCTTCACCAAAGTCAATACTGAAATTTATTTTCCTACTTATGCATATCTACACACACCAGCTGAAATCCATTGCATTCATAGATCTCTATGTGCAGTGAAAGAAAGCACCCAAGACTGTTCCACACACTCCATACTTAGATGTGTACAGCTTGGCATAAAAAGAGTACATATAAAACATACTCCACATGTAGGCTCGTATTTTTCACATAAAGAATACCATTCCATATGAAATATAAAAGTTAAAATATAAACACTGGACTGTTTCCTCCCAGTCTGTTTCAGCCTGGCTGTTTGGCATCCATCTTTTACAGGCCAGAAGTTTCACAGACAGGAGTTTCCAATGCCCAGCAGACACAACGGAGACTAGATTTTTCAAGATGCTCACTTCAAAAAGATCTAATACCTAATGATGTCAGTCTAACCTAATAAATTGTTATGATTTTCCATGCAAACATTCTTAAAAACATCTTCCAATGGAACACATAAGAATTTGGAATAGATTTTTTTAGAATTGATGCATTACTGATAGCTTGTCTCTAGAATTCGATACCATTGTATCACTGAGGTATTTTGTAGAAGATTTGTATTTACTTAACTGAAAAATCATAAAATACAATCAATTCTTCAATCTCCACCTTATCAAACCCTGATCAAAAGACAACAGAAGTCTTAATTCTTAGGAAATTAATTTTCTTAGGAAAAGCACACTATTCCTGTCAGAGATATTCTTCATTTTCCTCTTGATTCAAGAGGAAGTTTTTACAGAACAGGCTGTGAATCGATAGAAACTGTAATTATCAAGCACTTTGCTCACAGGTTACTCAAAACTAAAGACAAACACACCTTGCTCTGAACTTAATTTGAGGAATCCTGCTGCTGTCAACAGCATTTGGACAGTAGCTTCTTTTATTGGCTTATTTATCTATTTGTGCATTTACCTCCAACAGAAAAAAATTAATTCAGTTAAATAATTTCTATAATTTAATTTGGAAAAAAATTGCCATACTGTGTTCTTTAACTGCTATGTCACATGTTAGTGAGATTTAAAGAAATGCTACTACAGGAAGATTCGGATGGCAAGCCTTTCCTCAAAGAAAGATTTTAGGTAGCAAATCCTATGAGTTTATTAGAATTGATATCCTAATTCTGAAGGCACAGGACTATCAGTATAATATCAAGATAGGAACAATGAACAATTTAATTAGAATAGTAAAAAGACTAAACAGCATTTATCACTTTGCATGCAACCACTCTTAAAAAAATTACACAAATGACTTGCATCTCATTCATTGAGTTTATACTCAATAATGGAATACCAACTGGAATAAACCTTCAATTTTTCCGTATTTTTTACCTCAAGAACTAGCCAAAGCTGGTCTCCATTTTTCACATCTTTCTTATAGTACATGCCGTAGAATTTGACTACATTGGGATGATCAGAGAGAGCTTTTAAAATGTTGTACTCAGCTTCAATTTCTTCATCAATATCCTAGTGTCACAAATGAGAAATACATAGCAGTTAACAAATAAATAATGATAGCCATTAAAAAAAACCAAACAAACAGAAAGTATTTTCTATCAATTCAAATGTAGTTTGAAACAATACAAGAAGGAAAAACAAATAGAACATGAATATACATGAATTTAGAGAACCACAAAACCTGGTTCTGTTTAGTGAATACAGAACTGTTATTTTTTTTAATTTTATTTTGTCTTTATCAATTTGAACTAACGAACACATGGGGTATGACAGAGAAGCCCTCAGGACACTGAGGAAGGAGCAAGGGTTCTGGAGGACAAGCAGCAGTCAATGAGCCAGCAGTATGCCCTGTGGTCCAAGAAGGTCAATGGGATAGCTGTGTTAGGAAAAGCCTTGCCAACAGGTTGAGTGATCCTGCCCTGAGTACAGCCCTGGTGAGGCACATTGGGAGTGCTGTGTACAGTTCCGGGCTCCTCAGTACAAGAAAAACAGGGAGCTAATGAAGCGGGTCCAGAGGAGAGCTACAAAGATGATTAAGGGACTGGAACATCTCTCTTACAAGGAAAGGCTGAGGGAGCTGGGCATGTTCAGCTTCAAGAAGAAAAAACTGAGAGGGAACCTCAACAATATCTACAAGTGTCTGAAGGGAAGGCTCAAGAAAATGGATTCAGGCACTTCTTAGTGGTGCCAGGCAACAGGATGAGAGGCAACAAGCAGAAACCAGAAATGCACACAAAGTTCACCTGATTATGAGGAAGAAATTCTTTACTACAGGGGTGACAGAATACTGGAACAGGTTGCCCAGCATGGTTGTGGAATGTCCCTCTCCAGAGAGATTCAAGAGCTCTCTGGATATAATCCTGTGCAATGTGCTCTAGAAAGATCCTGCTTGAGCAGGGAGGTTCGATCATATGACCCCACCACTGGTCCCTTCCAACCTTAACTATTCTGTGATGTCAGGCAAAGCCAATGCAATCCACAAGTGGGTAGGTATGCAGATGCCTTGGGAAATTATTTGTTACTGCTTTAGTCTTTATGGTAACCCCTGCTAGAAATGGTGCAGTTGGAACTACCTCTCTATCTCTCTGTGCATGAACAAGTATGACTGCAGCCACGTCTTATTCATTTATCATCCACTTTCCAGAATTATCTGGGAATTCTTCTCATTTTCTACTGTCATAGTAGCTGGTGATATCCATGTTCTCTCTGGGTTCTGCTACTGAACTATAACAATAGTGGCTTTTTGTCACTCTCTCTTTATAGGCCTTGGGTTTCTTAGACAGTGAGGGAAATCCTTTTAGAGGTGAGATATGAGGACCAGTTTCGCCAACAGATGCACTGAGAGCTGTGCATATCCCTTCAGACCAAAAATGGACACAGGAATTGGCAGGTTTTAGCAGGCATTGGATGACTCAGGTAAACCTTTCCCATCTGTGCACTGGAATTGCTCATTGAGGGATGATGATTACACTGCATTTGAGTCATGCTGACAAAATATTCAATCCCTCCTGACAACAGATAAAGGCAAAATATCTGCAGCCATTCCCCCCTCATCGTTTAGATCTCAAAAAAAAGTTAACGTACTGATTTCAGATTTAGAACATTTTTAATACAATTTGCTATTTACAACTACACAAAAAGAAGTGAAAAATCTATTCTAGAAGAAGGCTCCCTTATGAACTACACATATGGATATATGAACGGATTTTGTACCACTGAAAAGCATCTACTCATTGCCAAAAAACTGTCTCAGCAAAGCCAAATAGAAGTGACTGCGGCAGAGAAAGGAGACGTTTCGTATTCACAATGAGTGATGCTCCTTCTCATTGTGTTCAACACACCTCTCCTGAGAGCACTTTGCTCACTTGTTTCTTATACAGTTCACTCCAATATCCTATTCAAGTTCTTCACACGAGCCTTTTGTCTTGAGACCAGCTTGAATGGTCTCCAAGAACTTCCTTTGTCACCACTATCTTCATGAATCAGGCCATTAAACTTTCATATTAAGATTACCAGGATAAGTCTTCTCACAAGGAAGGATTTTAGAGATCTTGTTATTGGAACAACGGAAAAACAGCAGGAACTTTCCTCTTTCTACAAAGGGGGGAAATCACTTTAAGTTAATTTTCCATAAGCACAACACAGAAAAAAATACAAGAAAGGAAGAAAGAACCAAAGTACTGAAGGTGGCAGAGAATGGAAAGAGAAAGAGTGGAAGCAGAGATGAAGACACATCTGGGAAGCATAAAAGAAAGAAAGAAATACAGTCAAAAGCCTAGAAATTAAAAACAAAGCATACAATAGTTTTGACTGCCTTGGGGAAATTGGAAGAGAATTAGCCCACTATCCTACTGTGAATTAATAGAGGTTTCTGTCTCCTGAGGGGTACTCAGATTTTATAAGATTTTTACAATTATAAGGAGAAATAAAATTAATAGAATATTCATTCTGTGCCTACTAAAAAGAAAAATATTCCTCGGTATTTTATGAAGAAAAAAACCTTGAAATATTTGGTTGAATTTAGCATATTTACCTTCAAAAAAGACTGAAAATTTTCATCCTATATATAGTTTAATTTGGCTAAGAGTTCTAAAGCACAATGGTATTTACTTATAGTCCTGAGGACAAGACTAAGCCTTCTCAGTTCCATTTTCATGTATTCTCATTTCAACACCTTTGTTTTCCTGTTTCAGTTTCAAAACGTTGAGCTGTAATCCAGCAAAAAAGAGTCTGTGCTCTAAAGGATTAAAATCAAATGCTTATTTCAGTCATATATCACTCATGATAATGTAGGTTCCCAGTTTAATTTCAAAATATCAGTTAAACCAAACCACATTTGCTTTGTTTCCAGTCTGCCTCTCAAGAGGCACAACACAGAAAGGATCTCTAAAGAAAAAGAATTGTAAAATGTAAAGAGGAAAATAGATAAACTTTCTTTTTCTTCATTGCAATGGCTCCCTCTGCAGCCATTAATAATACTTTCAGTTTAAATAAAAAGAACTCATTTATTGCTTTCACTTTATTTCCAGTACAGGATTGTCATTTTAGCAGTAACATGGAGGCACAGCAGCTACTCCAGACATTCAGTAAATAGGAGAGGGCAAAGAAGAACAGTGTTCTTAGAATAAAAAGGGTAAAATTTAGTTAAGAGTCAAGTCTTGGAAGAGTAATGTTTACTGCACTACTGCCGTTTTTTCATTAAAATAAGGAACCTGTTTTCATCAGTTATACATTTTCTAGTCTTCAATTTCTTATATTGCATCTTTATCCATTCTATTTCTTCCCTCTCCTTTACATTCTATTCCTTTTTTCCTACTTAATCTATTTCTCTTTCCTCTAGCATCAGTTTTACTATTTCTTTTTTTTTTCTACTGTCATCCTTTAATCCTTTTCTGCAACCTGCAAAGTGTAAGTTTCACTGATTCCTTAAGGAATTCCTGCTATAACAAGCTGCCACTTAAGAATCACTCCTGAAAACTTCAGAAGCATAGGAAAGAAAAAGCATTTCCTGCCAAACAGGCATTTAGATGAATGCCAATGGCAAGGAAGTCGTGCCTATTTATTATAAGCACAAGAACCTTGTTTACAGAAAGCAATAGAGTCAAAAATAGTTTCTAATACATTTGAACTCATCAAGATGCTTATCACTTGGCAAGTCATGTTTACTCTGGAAGAGGTTGTGGTATTGAATTGAGATGAGCACCCTTTTGTTGCTTTGAAAGCATGCTGAAATAAAAAGCAGATCAACAAGAAACACAGCAAAGATAATGGAAGACACTATGTTTTCACCAACATAGTATGGACTTCTGTGTCCATGGATTCATAATCTGACACTGTGTGAGGTGCAGAGGTAGAAGATCCCTGTGTGGCTGTGCAGCTCCAGGCCTGTAGGGTCCACACAGCATGGCATACTCGCCCATTCCTGCCCAGAGGTCATGCCATGGAAACACACACCTCACAAACACGTACTGGGAGTGCAGAAGATGAACTTAAAAGGGCCTCCAAAATACAAACAGCTGCTTTCCCACGTTTGCTCTCAAGAAAAGTCTCAAGCCATGTGCAGCACCACTGAAGTCAGTGGAGTGTGCTTTTACAAACTGGACTAAGTGTTCTTCCTTACTCTTTGAGCTTTAATCTGCCACCCAACAAATGTCAGTTATTGAGAACAAAGCCATGCTCTACAACTTCATAATTCCACCTTCCAGTTGCCTGGTGCTTTGTGTGTAGAGCTAATCCCTTTGCATTTTCCATTTGAAGAGATGGATTCCTCTGAGAGACCTACATATTTTGGCACATTCTGAAAACACAGAATGAACAATAACAATAAAGTATGCTATTTTATTTTTGAAATATCGCTCATAGCATGTAACTCAGCTACAAGCGTGTACTCAGATGCTTGAAGGTACAGCTGAAGTACTTAGAAGAACATAATTTCCTTACTGGCCAGTATGTAAATAAATTTAAAAAAGGAAAGGGAACAACAGCAAAAATAAAATAAGCTAGGACTCCTAGTACTGAAAAGGAAAATAATCAGCTCTGCTTCTGGAAACAAAAGAAAAGGGGTAACAAAGTAAAAGTTACAAAGTTTAGATATATTTCTGACTTTTACCATAAGCAACCACTTCCAAGGTCACTTATGATAAGAAAAATGGATTGATAGCTAGCCTGATACATAGCAGGATGAGATACTTACTTCACTGTCATTTCTAATACAAATTATCTACCAAGATTAAGAGAAAAAAAAAGACTACATAAACTCACAATTAACCAAGTAATTAAAGTAACTTACATGAACGGGATCCAAAATTTTGACTGCTGCTTTGCTGCCATTTTTCTTATTTAACACTTTGAAAACTTTTCCATAAGTTCCTTTGCCAATAGTCTCAATTATTTCCCAGGTATCTGAAGGATCAGGAAAGCTATCAAATATTATTGTTTTCCCAGTCAACGGAAGCATCTCAAATGATGGCTCCTAGGAAAAAGAGATGAAAGTGTTCGCTCAACAAACAGTTAATAGTAATTTGCTTCCTAGAAATGGGAAGAGAAATACACATTCCAGCCTCAAACACTAGAATTGTTTTTGCATATAGTGTGCATGCACAGATACCATAATGAACAAGAACTGCTGCTCTTGAATTTCCCTTCATTTGATATCGTGTTAACTGCACAATATCAAATGAAGGTATGTGCAGTCAACACAGTATCAAATGAAGGGAAATTCAAATGATAATTTGAACCAAATTCAAGTTTGAGTGAAGCCAGTGGAAGCTTTCTCATGCACTTCAATAAATATACATTGTCACTTCAGGATCTTTGAAGGGACAGGGAATGAGAGTCAAGTTCATAAAACCCCAAAGAATTTAGATCCATTACCAAGAATCAGGCAAGAAGTGGAAAGAAACCCACAAAAAACATCTTAAATAGTAGTATTAAGTTCATTCAAACTCTTACAGCAAACAATCATTTTTACAAGCCTAATCTTAAGATTTGAAATATGACATAGGTCTCAAAAGACCAAGCAGATCAAAGTAACAGATCTTTTCACAATGCTATGGTCTTCTGACAGTCAAGCACTCTCAGTCATGGAAAACGTGTTTACCAATACACATCCTTTAACCACTGGTCTGCATACTGTAAAGGAATCCCCTTTTACAATGATTGAATTGTATCCACCACTGACCAGGTTACACCAACACCCTGATCCATGATGGATACAATTCACCAGGAAACCTGGAGCAGTCTATTGTGTACTTTGTACTGCAGCCCAGCTCCTTGATGCCAAACACTGTGGGAACAAAATGACCCAATTTTACCTTATACAATGAAATCTCCCTTAACACTGCTCCAGGTTAAGGTCAAAGTAAAGATCAAGATCCAGAGACATACAGCTGTAATATCTCCTCAGTTTTCCAATCCAGATTCCAAATTTGCTGCTTCCTTCTGTCCCACAGGATTCACAAAGACTCAACTCAGTCAGGACACTGACTGTAGTCTCTACCTAAGGCATCACCTCGTGCCTAGTCTTTTTATCTATGCCTTGGGAACTTCACCACAGTCAGGCAAAGCCATTTCTTTCCCAGAAAAAGAACAAAAATGAGTCACAATTTTCTTTTCCTTTGCCTTTAAAGTAGTGCTCAAATACAATCATTCTGTTGGGTTTTTTAATCACTTCATATATAAATAGTTTGTAATTAGCTTCTGCATTCTGCTACAATTAGGGGATTGTACAAAAAAAAAAAAATTTGGGATGATAAAGGTATGAGGATTCATAATCTCAAACCCTTGCTTTGAGGGTTTCAATAATGATAGAATTTCAAAATTTCTCCATATAAGCTTTAGTTTTTTTAAATTGAAGTAAACTATTTGTTAAAATCTTACTGGATACTATACATATAACTAGTGATCTTTTCTTTTATAAGACGAAAAAAAGTGAAAAGGTATCAGTGGTTGCCTTCATAAGAACAGACATCCAAACCTTATTGAAGCCTGTCTGCATACAGGCTATTTTCTACAGAATATGTTATTTTCCATTGAAATCTGCTATGTCTCACATTACAAGAAAACACAGGAGATTATGACCCAGGCAGTAGGAGACATACAGCGCTGAAGAAAGGAAGATTTAATTCCTCCATTTCAAAGATGAGCACTTCTTACACAGGAACTCAACAGCTTCACATGTTTAGACTGTGCCAGAGCCAAACAGGGAACTCTGATACCATGAATCTCCAAATAAGCAAGAGGTCCACCCTGCTGCAGGGATGTTTTGAATGAAGCAGAACACTCTTAAGAAGTAACAACCTGCTCCTTCAGACAGCCTCCCAGACTTCATTACCTCCCTATACACTGACAGAATGAAGCTGAAATTCATTGACTCCCAATATCAATTGCTTACTTGCCTGCAGAGACTGATACAATAAGAACTGTTAAAGGGCTAAGGAAATATGATCCTGCAGGTGCTATTTGGCTACCACAGAAAAAGTGCCAAGTGCTTTTGTTTTCTTTTGAAAATCACACCAGTTGCACATGATCTAGTCTTAAGAAAAAACACCACATACTTTAAAAATACGCACTCAGTAGCTGTCATACTTGGTTAAATAATTTAAGAGTGCTATTCCAGAAAAAAAAATTCACCCTAGTTCTTTTTTTTTTTTTTTTTTTTTTTTTATTTACAGCTTCAAAATCATAACTTGGATAAATTACACTAAATACCATGTTTCCTCACTTTCACCAAGTTTAAAAACAAGTCCCTGCAGATAAATTGTTTAGTTTCCATTTCTATTATTAAAAATATATTAAATAGAATGATTTAAAGTGTTCTATTCTGGATGATGGATAATGTTTTATTACATTTCAGTGAAGTTGTGAAAGCTGATAGCGACTCAATCTCATATTTCAGCAATAAATTGGACTGCTCCTGGAATGTGTCTGGATGCCCAAGCAGCTGGATAATTTATCATACCCTTCATCATTAAAAATTTACTTAAAAGTCACCACAATTTATAATTTGATCCAAACCCCTAAGCTGGGAAAGTACTCTTGAACCACTAGGAAGAAAAGAACTTTTAAAAATACTTCAGTTGTGTTCAGTGTGACGGTTCACTCAGCTTCTGCTCAGATTTTAGCTAACCTGCTGGTGAGGCCTGATGGATGCTGGGCACAGTGCCAGTAAGTCAAAGCAAGAGCACCAAGTAGGCAGACAGGTGGCCTGAAAGAGCTCAAGAGCCATCCCCAGCATTATGCACCATTATCACTGGCAAATCTCTGTCTCCCATCATCTTTCCTATTGCAGTTTCCCCAGATCCTGCTCACTTATGAAAAATGGCATAGGCCAAACCTCCAAGCTGGAAGGTATAAAATATCAGTTTACCCAAAAAGCTTTAGAAGCAAATCCAAAAGGGGCTGGAATGCTGTGGCCTTCCTGCTGCTTAGTGTGATAAAGGGAATACTTGTACCATGACAGAGGAGAAGGGAGAAGCAGTCTCTTACCTCCAGCTAGGTTTTATTTTTTTGGTTTTGCCTGGAGGTGTACAAATTAAGAGTTATAGGCTATAAATTATGAAACCTTATGGCTTGAATGGTGAATAAATTAATTCACATGATAGACTGACCTAAGCAAAAGGGGATTGAGCCCATCTTTGTCATGTTTGTTATAGTTCGTAATGAGCTCATGAATCAAAATTTAAATCACATTGTCCTGTAAGTTTGAGAGAGCCAAACAGACTGACACAGCAATCAAACTCAGAATATTCAAGACAAGCTAAAAATAGATTAAGACTTGCAAGAAAAAAAGGTTTGGGGTTTTTTTGGTTGGTAGGTTTGTTGGTTGACTGGTTGGTTGGTTTGGGGTTTTTTTTATCTGAGAGGGGGATTTGGTGTCAGTAATAAGACAAACTGGGTGAGAATTCTTGTGAGCCATTCCTGTGTGACTTTTCATTTCACATCAAACATATGCATCCTATACAGCAAACTTCAGGTCAAATATTAGAGATACCCAGAGATGTCCTGTTCAGCAGCTGTGCTGGCAGATCACTGCATTTTCCATCATTTTCAGTACCTATTCAGTCTGGAGAGGGAAGGGGAAGCCTGTTGAAGAACATAATATATTCTCCTCTGGACTATCTTATTGCTGCCAAGGCAACCCAGTGAAGCACATTTATCACACCCAAAGCTTTAGACACAAACCAAATGCCCAGTGGAGGGCTTTTTAGTCAGGGCCACGGAGCATTGGAAACAACAGTCACATGGGAATAAGCAATTGGTTTTTCTTCTGCCAACTGGGTTGAAAGCATAATGGAGCTGAAATTTCACACAGAATATTATATGTTAACTCAATATTTTCACCACTGTTTCATACCACCTAATTGTGCAACTTTCTTATAAACCTTCCACCCCAACAGTTTATGACTGGTCCTTCATCTCACTTGGATGAAAACATACCCATTTCCTCCATAAAGAATTTACAAAACGAGAACCTCTTGCCTCATGTCTTTCATCTTCCTCCACACAGGGAGCCCACATGATTAGCAAAGCAGACAGCTATTCACATTCAACTACAATGAATACAGCCTTTAGGTTCCCATCAGCACCTTGTCTCCTGGTTACCACAACTTTCTAGACTTGAAAACTCAAAATAGGACATCATCAGTTCAGTTCAGTTCAGTTCAAAACACACCTACTGAGGTTATCTTCTGTTTTGTTTGTGCATATCACTCTCTCCTTCACATTGCAAACATTACTCATGTTTAACCAGACAGCTCCTGAACTGTCAGACATCTTCCTGTACATCACGACTGGCAGATGTCAGGTGCCAAAAACACTGGCACACATGGCATATCAGGTCTATTACCTCTCTGAAGGTGACACAATGCATTCCTTCAGACTGTGAAACTTAAACCTCTTGCCTAATGGATGTCAGAAAAAGTAATCACCCTAACAAAAACAAAACAAACAAAAATAGACAGCTTGTTATATCAAATAAAAAACTCTAGCTCACCTCAATTTTTCACCCCATTTATTGCTTTATTCAATATTTAATTAATATTTAGGAAGTTCTTTGGTCTAGCACTGAACACAAGGCACAGTTGGGCCTTCAAATATTTAATGCAATGGCACAATCAAATCCCAAACCACGTTTTGTTTTTTTTTTTTTTTTTATTTCATGAGTTATGCCACACTGACAAGTACTTAATAAGAAAGTTAAAGGCTGCCACACGGAATTCTCAAAACAAGACAAAAAGCATGAGGCTACAATATGCCCTTCATCGTACTAGCACCTAGCAATTTCTGGATAAATATCCAAATAATTTGATGATTCGACTAAGAGCATGGACTGCAGATCAGATTCTCAGCTAGAGCAATAATGACTCATTTATGCAGTATGTTATCTTAGCCATCGTTCAAACAGTAAATTTTGCTCTGGAAATTCAAAATTCACCCCCATTCAGTTCTGGGGGAATATCTGGTCTCTGATTTCAATAGTCATGCAAGCTCTATCTGAATGGGAATTGTACTCAAATCTAAGCTCAGTGTGAGCAGTTTATCTAGTTTGGCCATTAGTTAAAGACAAGTGTTTGGAGGTTTGCAGGCTGGGGTTTTTTAACTTCATTTGTCAAAAGCTGAATGCACTTAGCATTATAATTTCACTCTAAAACAACAACAAATTTGCATAATTACATAATTTTTGAACTCTCCATATGTCTAGACGAATTATCCTCTTCAATTGCACATCCATTTGCTTATTACTTTCTACTCTATATATTTCTCACTGCTTTCAATTGTCCTTCCCATCCCCCAGAGGGAAAAAAGATCACTTTAGTCCCAGCTATGGTAGATAAAGAATAAAAATCAACAACCTTCTCTAACAGTCAGTCCATGTCTTTTGCTGTTGTGAGCTTACACAAGTAAGAAAGACACAAGACATAAATTGAGGAAGGCTTCACCTAAGCTGGTGTGTAGAATACACCTACTGGAACCTAAGTTAGATGCTATAATTCCATTCCAGTCAAAGCAATAAAAAAATTGATTCACATCACCTGGTTAGCATTTATCTTAGTGTAAGACAGTTCAGTCTCCAGACACTGTTGATTCTACTGGCTAAATTTCCATTGCCTAAAACAGCAGCCCAGTTACACTTCTTCAGATGCAGACATGTTAAGGTAAATTAATTGTATCTACTTAAGTGCTGGAAATAAAGAGTTTTAGCTTGCCAACTGACAAAATTACTATCAGCTCCATACTACAGCCAGGAAAACGGCAAGCTACATCTCATCACCAGAAAGCTGCCAGGCAACGTGGTTGTTGTCTGAAGATGCACAAACAAGGCAAGCACAATGCAATGACATTGCCAAGCAAACTTTGAATCCAGCAACCAAACCCTAAATTAATGTAAATGCAGGAAAAATGGTTATGTAAAGCATTTGGAGGCAAGTAGTAGTAGTCAATTTAGGCAAGTATCAGATATCATAATTCCTGGGCACAATTCAAAGTACATACATCAACCTTAGGGCTATTCACAGAAGAAACTGATCTGATTTTGAGGCCACTTTTTAATGTTTACTCTCTGAAAGGCTGGGTAACTGCTTCTTCTGTTTCTAAAACCACTTTCTTCCTTCAGTGACTGTTATCCAGTAACAACTTTCCCAACAAAGCAAGACAGCTTTCAGAGACATTTGATGCCTCTGGACTCCTCGACCTTTGTAAAACTTCTACATGCAGTAGAGAAGCAATACTGTGTGGCATCAGTACCTGATCTCCTTCTATTGATAAATATTGGGTGTCCACACTGACATTTCATCTGTGGATTATTATTCAGCTGATCTTGACATTCTGACTTGCTGCAGCCTGAACTGGCCAGCCCTGCTCATGGGAGACTTCAGCTCTTCACTCTCTGAATGTTCTCAGAGGGCACAGATGCAAGGGATCTACTACAGTGCTAGATTCTGGCTTGGTTTCCATCTATCCCCTGCCATTCCCCACAGCAGTCAGTCACACTGCATGCTGAGGTTTACAGTTCTAAGGTAACTCCATCAGAGGAGGGGATTTTTTAAGCAACAGGTTAAAGAATCAGCGAGGGCTGTAAGCATTCAATCTATTCTCATGCATCAGTACTACCCCTCAGAATGCAATCCTTCAGAGTTTTAACATGATACCAGTACAGAACCCAAACCTTTCTTAAAGCAAATCTTTAATTAAAGAAAGAGGGTATGAAAAAAACAAGGAAGGAAAATGCTAAATTTAATTACTATTGTCAGTTTTAAAAGCACTGATGTTTTGAAAACAAATGGTAGTTAAAGATTTTTGTGGATATTGTCATCTAAGAGACAATATTTTTGCAGAGGCATTTGCAATCATGAAACAAGATTAATAATGGAAGGGGGAATGGCTCATTAACAAATTGTATTTGGACTTTGTGCCACCAGAAGTAATGAACTGACATTAGCAATCCATGAACTGAATTATAGCTAATTTTGTGGCTCCCAGAACAGAGGCACTGCAAGTGATGAGAATAATTTTTCAATGACTAAACACTAGATCAATATATTAGCAAATAACTTGGTTTTCAAAGCTAAAGCATCACTTAATTTTCCTATCTTAACACCGTAAAACTTTATAAAGCCATAAAAACCAATATGGTGTAACCTCACGCACCCTGTATTTCTCAGAACTTCTAACAACAGGAAAGTGGTAACTCAAAATTAATTTAGCTGCTGTATCAATGAGATTTGTCAGGGTTTGAAATTAAGGCGATACAGTAACTTGACAGCACGACAAGGAAGGCATTGCAGACAAGAAGCAAACTTGCCAGCACTTAGCCTTAGCCGACAAGAAGTTACGGTGTGTGAGTGCACAGTGGGCACGGTAAGACTGCACACGTGTGCTGCCGAGGACACGGTCACGCCACAGCCCCGCGTGTCCCTCGGGCGGGCAGCGCTTTGCCCGGCTCCGGAGCGCCCAGCTGCCCCACCGCGGGCACGGCGCGGGCCAGGCATCCCTCCCGCACGCGTTTCTGATCCAGAGACTCACTCACAAGAAAAAAAAAAAAAAAAGGGACCGGGGGGGGAGAAAAAAAATAAAAGTAGAAACGAGCAGGATTCATCCGAACGCGAGACCGCAAGGTGCCGCGGGCTCCCGTCTCGGAGCAGCCGCTGCCCGTCCCGTCCCGTCCCGTCCCGGCCGGAGCTGCGGCGGGAGGCACCGGCCCGGCCCGGCCCGCACCACCCCCGGGGCCGGGCCACCATCCCGCGGGGGCCGTCCCGAAGCCCCTCGGCGAGGCGTGGCCGCCGGGCAGCGCAGCTCCTGGCGTGCCCCCGCTCCGGTAGCGGCGCCGGGACTCGCCCTGGTGCCCTGCCCGCCGCTCCCGGCCGGGGATTACCCGCAGCGAAACCTCCGGTCCCCGCAGAGCCAGCCCCGCCGAGGGGGCAGGGGCCGCACCACCTCCAGCCACCGTGCCTCGGCTTCGCCCTCCTCCTCCTCCTCCTGCGGACGGCCCCGGCCCGGCTGCTGTCCCGCCTCGGGGTCAGCGGCGGATGAGCGCTTTGCCCCGCTAATCCCCCGCAGGCGCCGGCAAAGCCGGGAGGGCTCGGCCCGCCCCGGGCAGGGCGCGGCGGGGCCGCCGGGGCGGCCCGGGCTCCCTCACGGCGACACAGCGGCGGCAGCTGGGCGGGCAGCCGGGCTGGCCGCGGCCACTGGGGCTCCCGGGCCGGCCTCCTCAGGAGCCGGGTGACAGCCCCCGCACCCTGATCCGCCCCGCGGGCATTGCACGGCGCCGGACGGCCGCCGAGCGCCCAGCGGGGCTGCTGGCCTGGCACGGGAGGGCTGCGGCTCGGAGCCTTGGGGCTGCCCATGGCTGCGCTGCCCTGAGGAAACCTAATGGACAGACCTGGCCCTCTAAAAATAATTCACATCTGGTGCACGCCCCGAATTCATGTTAGTAGCTGTTGCGGAGATGTGACTATTCCGCAGCAGCACAACGAAAGTGTAATAACGTAGTAGCAAGGTGAAATTATAAGACAAAGTTCTCAAAAGTTGGAAATGGACGAATGGATAAGTACAGTACAGTGTGGTACATGAACCAGGCTTTAATGATGCTGGTTAGGTTTTCTTTGCAAGATCCCTGACAAATTCACTGCAAAGAAGCAGCCAAACTCTGTCAGCACTGGGATCCATGTCGTCCGTCAGTGACTTTGTCTGTTGTGTTGTCTCCTTTCACTTTTCTGATTATATTTGAACCTGGGTTTTGTTTTCAGAAAGTCTGACATGAGAGGAACAGTTTCAGAGCTATCTATGTTCTACATCTTTCTCAAAAGCAGAGTAGACACCTGTTAGTTCATGGCTGGCCTCTCCATGTGAATATATCTGTAACAGGCATGGCTACTTATCCCATTCGGGCCATCAAAGTAATCACACAGATAAAGAACCTTATGAAATTCCTCCCGGTGGGAAAATCATCCACAGAAACTTCTGAAACCCCAAAGTTAAACATCCATATGCCAGATATGTATAAAGACAAGAGGCCTCTTTGATTTCCTTCATCCAAGTACTACTTTATTGTATAAAGGTTGTTGATAATTTTAGACTATGCACTGCATTATGCATATAGAAATTTATGATGGATAGTTTAACATCCCATATAGACTTTTTATTAACTCCTTTTGTTGCTGGCTGCTCTGTCCCTTCATAACAGTCCCTCTTTCCCCAGTTGAGACCCTATAAAAATACAAAATGAGATTCCTGGTTTTATGATCCCATTTTACTAATTAGAGTTGGAAGCAGTAGCATAATAGGGCCTCAGTTGTAAAAAATACCAAATCTTTTAGGCTCAAATCACTACAGGAGCAATATTCAGTGAAAGCTTCCCCCTCCCTGAGCAAAGCTCTCATTGCTTTCAGTTGTGCTTGGGAGTGCCTGGCACCCCACTACCTTTTGGCTGCATGTCTAGTGGATGGCAAGTCACATGCAGAAGCATGCCAGTCTAATCCTCTGATCATGCAGAAGCTTGGCCAGAGTGCATCATCAGGCTAGAAGTCTCTCAGTGGAAATTCAGGTGCAAAAAGGAGTGATGGATACTCATAGCTCTTCTCCCAGCAAGAGCTTGCGTGCATCCGAGACCTGGAGCAAGGAGCTGAGAAGTGTTTAGACACAATCATGGGAACCAGAAAATACAATAACATCAGTGATTGGCTGATATGTCCCTTTCCACTTCTAGCAGTGCTGTCTTGAAACCGCTGCTTCCCACCTCATCTAACTCTCTCTGTGTGCTGACCTTACCATCCCTTAGCTCTGAAGACCTAAAATTCTCTTTGAGCACTCTCTTTGTCAAAGGGGCCTCAAAAGGCAAAATCCTGAAAGGGCTCAGATAAACCACTTGGAGTGTTGAACATATGTATGTCTTCTGCATTAATTAATTTTTTCAGGTGAATTTGTCTCTGAAACCCCAAAAATCTTGTATCTGTTTCATTTAGGTAATCCTGAATGATACAGAAGTATTAGCAGCCTGTTGCTGCAGAAAGGATCCTAGTTTAAACCAGTTAGTCATAACCAATGTCCAAGGCCTATAGAGCTAGGCACTGTTCAAACAACAGGGAATTTATGCCATTAGGGAATGACAATCTGTGTGTCAAATGGACACTGACTGTGCTGGAAATTAGTCATGAAATGATTACATGACACACAGTGTCATGCAGCCTATCCACATTCCTCCTTTGCCTTTATTTTCACTCCTTCATGTTCTTTTCCCAACTCAGCATGCCTTGGCTGTTGCCCCTCTTTTTCCCAAAAAAATGACTGGTTTGTTTTTATTTAGAAGGCCTTTCAGATGAGATTTCAAAGTCCTAGAGTATATATGTGTATATGCTTTCTCTGCCCCAAAATAAATTTGAAAAAATTAAGGACAAGTATTATGTATTGACAATATCCATATATATATATATTAAAAGACAAATGAAGTGTGATCATCTCCACCTGTACCTGGCATGAGGTTAAATTGTACTTAATGCCACAAGACAACATCTATACTACACTACCTTTTTAACAGATTGTGATTAGATTAGTTTCAGACTTTCTCCTTGCCTTTCAACACAGTTTTTACCTTCATTAGAACCATTGTGGGTGTAAGTCTGAAAACTATTTTTAAATTACTATGTGACAAATATGAAAGCAGTATAAAGAGACAACCTTACAAAGCATCTTCAACATTAGATCACATTAGGGAGTTGCTTTGAGAATGTCTTACTCTTCATTATTAATATGTAATGGACCCAAAACACATACGTAAGTAGAATAGAAAAGCACCTCTTTTACTCCAGAACTTATGCATTCAGACTTCTACATTCTTAGAAGCTTCTAATAACAAAAAGGGGTGGGGGGTAGGGGGGAAAGATTCCCTTGTGATTAAAAAAGCAAATTAAGGCTATAATTCACTTAATATTTTCTATATTGTGAAAGATCATACTACATCCATTTAAAGTCAGGATGCAGATAGGTATGACACAGTGGACCCTTCCTACAAAAGGAGGTCCTTGGCTGCTAGGCTCCAAATTCTAGGCAGAGCTCAGACATAGGGAGTTTGTGGGACCTAAGGCATATGTTCCTGCTTTTCATCTGTTTTTCTCTTTATAATTGATCTTTTAATAGTATTCTACTCAAGAAGAGTTGCTTTGTTGGCTAATGAGGTACAAATGCAAATAACAAGTGACACACAAAAAGATCAGGAGATTTATAAATGATAACTTAAGAAAATAAACAAGCACGCTTAACTAGCAGAAGACCACCACTATAAGAGTCAAAGAACTTACCTCTCTGGGGAAGTGCTTTTTGACCTCTCTGGCTGCTTAACTGAGCACAGCCTGTAGCAAATATAAGGAACTCCTCCCCTTTGGTGTTTATTACAGAGAAGCAGTACTTCCTGCAACACCTGAGTAAATATCCTCTAGGAAGGCCACCACAGAGTTTGTCTACATCTAGCTCAGTAATTTTTTGATCAAAAATACCATCTACAATAATGAATTATCAAGGATGTCCAAAAGCATAAGTTATTTATTGAATGCATAGTTTTCTCTAAAGCAAACCTGAGCTTTTCCAGATATTTTCTTTAGTTGATCAAAAGAGCTCCATAACCCCTTTTGAACGTCTTATATGTGTGATCCTTGTAATCACATTTAAGGGTCTGGTTAGCTCAGGAGATTGTTAATAGGATACAAAACCTTTAACATCCAACCCAGATCATTGCAGATGAAAAGCTGTGACTATTCAACAGCTTTTTTATGTCCCATGACCTAACTTAGTTCCTAAAGGAGAAATGTTAGTATTCCTTCAAATTTATAGCATCTGCTTTTCAGACTTTTTTTTTTTAAACTGCACATGTAATATAGAACATTTGACAAACAGGAAAATAATTAATCATTAGTAACTAATGAATCCACTTAAATCTGCAATCAAAAGAATTTTAAAATTTTCCACTCCAAAACTGTCTTCACAGTCTCAACCTGCCCATAAGTACAGAAATTGCCAGAATATAAGTGGTTTAGGAAGCTGACAGTTCTTCACTAAAATGTGCATCTGTAGGTCCCTGTCACTAGACCCAGGAGCTGCACATCTAGCACAGAAATGTTACCTTTGAATGGCAATAGCCTGACTAATGCTTATTGATTCATATCCAGAAGGGAAAAAATGTTACAAGTAAAATGTGCCAGGCATTGTATTGAAATTTCACAGCTGTTCCACTGGGTTTGAGGTAGCAAAGTTTGAAGGTTTTGCAGGCATTGTTTTTCCATCTAAGAAAGTCCTAAGTTAGACGCAGTTTGAACTCATGTCTCAAATTCAGTTTTTAAAAAGTGGTCTTAATTTTTTCAAGCAAAATATTGGGAAAAGATGCATTGGAAAATTTGGGATATAAAAGGTTCTACTGTTCAGAAAAATTGCCGTAGGAAGGCTGAGGGACGAAGTGATTACTGCAGAGAACTATGCTGCAAAATGTGTCCTGGCCTGGGGTCAGCACTTACTTAGAGAGTACCCTTACCCTTTTCTTGGAACACACTGATCACTAAAATAACCTTAAAGGATTTTGCTTACGTGCAGTGATGTCAGCCAGTATAAGAAGGTGTTGGGACATCTGAGGATTGCTGCTTTCTGCATACCTGGGGGTAATGGAAAGTGCCAATCTTGAAAATATGCAGGTGAAGATCTGAGGTGGTGATACTGCCATTTCCAAGTGTGCACACAATATATCCCTCTGTCATGAAGCTGTCTTAAAAATTGTGGGATTAAAAGTCTAAACAAAGCAATAAACAACACCAGTCACATGGTAATATTGGTCACGTGGGTCATCTTGTTAGTTATCTTATTAATACAGCAGTTCCCAAACTAATTGCTTTGAGATTTCAGGCTTGGTACTTTATAGTTTTTTGCTACATCTTTTTGAGTCAGTTGTACAGAGGGTCTCACTTGTATCCTGGGGTAGCAGTGCCTGTCTTGTGAGGTGTTATGTGTATTTCTTTATAGTTGTTCTTCCCAGCCCTTGAAGGTTTAGGTGGTCAGCAGTCTGACATTATGTACAATACCTATTAAACAAGTACCACTATTGACACTACTAAATACAAGTGTACTTTGGTATATAATTAGGACTGTGAACTAGTGAAGTATAAGCAGCATCAGGGTATTGATAACTGAAGCAGTTAAATTGATTTTTGATATGTGCATCTAATTAGCATCTAATATTCAGTCTCTTCAATTCATTGCATTCCAGGTCCTGCTATTTAACCATTTTTTCATGGTTTTGATGGGGCAGAGAGGTTTCTTTCATGCCAGGTGATAAAAGAAGACTCAGTGTTGAACAAGTGTCTTTTTTCTTCTTTCTCTGAAGGATCACAGTGCACAAATAGAAGTGTCAGCTAGCAATGATAGATGTCATTTTGTATGAATGAGATGGAGAGACAATTCTGCTTGTTCCATAGCCACAGCACACACATTTCTATGCAGGCATAAAGACGTCATGGTTTATATAAGCCTAACTTCTCTCAAGACTGTATCAGTTCCAGTAGTCCTGGTGAGTCACAACACACCAGATTCTTAATCTGTGGATTGACTGGATTTTGAGGTTACCATTTGGAAAAATTATACTACTAATCCTCATAATATGTATGAAACTGTGAAATGTAATTTAAGTATTCAGGAACATGATGGAAAATAATGGTAGCCTAAGCAATCTCATGAGCTTTTTTTTAATAACTTTTTTTAAAGCAACTACCTTGATTTTGAATTGAAATTAGTTATGAAATTTGCAGTATTTGAGGCTCAAAATACTCTTCTTAGGCAATTTGAAGTTTAGAATATCACATAATGTGCAGAATACTTCCAGTGAATAAACAGAATGTATCCAACCTTCTTTGTTTTGCACATTTTTTTCCCTGTTTCAGACATACCAGGAGCTTGCTCTCAGTCTATTCTTTCCCTTGGAGCCAGAGGTAACAATCACATTGCCAGACTTCACACACTTCACAAATGAATGCTTCATTAATGCCAAACAGATGCAAAAATAAATAAATAAAACCTATAAAATTCTTTTTCTTTCAAATGTAAGGAAAGAGACACAAAGAAGAGAATGACAACATAATCTGAGAATAACCTGGAAAACTTGTTCTGGAGTTTTTCTCCATTATTCTACCAATACCATTTTGAATTCCTCAGTCTCCTAATCCAGAGGCATCCCACAAATGAGTTTAATAAACAGTTTCCTATTCGTGAGCCTGTCATTAATCTCTGAGGATGTTCCAAAGATAGCCCTTGGAGGATTTGGATTTGTCTTCTTTTTCCTTTTAATCCAGTTAGGGAGTATAGCAAACAGTGACACAAACAGGATTACGTTTGGAAGGGTTCTGTGCCTGGTTATGCGAGTGGCACACAGACACAGACTTGCTGAGCTCTGCTTTCCTGCTCTGCACTTTGCTGTCTTCCCAGCTGCTCCTCCTCTTTTTTTTTCTTCTTTTTTTTTTTTTTTAATCTGATTTTATTTTCAAAATATATATGTTTTTTTCAAATGTGTTTACAATCAACCAGAAAAGAAGAAATAAAGGAGGAGGAGGCAAGCTGTGTACCAACCTGATTTTAAACTTCTTATCTGTTACCACACTTGTATCCCAGTGCTCTACTCTTAGCTGGATGTGCATTTCCGACACTCTGTTCTGAATGATGTGACAGCCTTGTAGATCTCATCTGGTAGCATGAGTCCTCTGCTCCCAAATGTCCTCTGCTCCCAGAGTATTTCCAGTATTTCTATGGTGATGTTTCTTTAGAAGCAAATTGTCATTGGCATTAGGATTTTATAGGTAACAAGCACTTTTTGAAATAAAAACATGGATTTTTAAACATTGAGGGTAACTTAAAGCACTGAAATGAAATACAGAATGTACCAGTATATTGTCCACTTCAGATTGCCTTCAAATCAAGGCAAAGAATTTAAAACAATGAAAAGCTGTTAAAACATCAATAATTCTGTATTCCTGGAAGTAATAATTGCATATTGATTATGGCAGCTGGTGTACTAAATGGTTCCAATTGCTCTATCCATGATCATCTCTCTCTATTATTTGTAACTCCCTCAATTTCTGCCATTAGCTGCAAACTGTATCAGAAAATAATTTTGCTTCCCAGCTATTGTCAGAAATAAAATTATTTAGGAGAAAGACAGATTGATACAGACTTCCATTAAAAACATGCCTGGTTTTGAATGGGTTTTAATCTCTTAAGATTTTGAAACCTACATGTAGCCAGATTCAAGTCTGTCCAAATAGTGATGGACTGACTTTATAGACTCTTAGGACTAATATGGGATATGTAGAGTGACTGGCTTTGGTATTTCATGTAAATTGTTATAGGTAGCAAGGGTTCAAATTTAAGAAGATGCCTGATAATATATTCTGTCAAAAAGACTCATAAAATAATCAAGATAAAATTAATAACCTCTCATGTTTTTCTGACTAGAGACCTAGTTTTCAAATGTAGCCTATCTGTACTATGTTATTATTTACACTGAAATAAAAAGAAGTCACATAATGCATTTTCTAAGTTTAGGTATTATTGTTTTTGCTGCTGTACACTTATACCTCAGATGGTATCTGACATGATTCAGTATGAATTGTAAGTCACACCAATGGCAGTGTAAATTGTCCAGATTACCTCTGAAGGTTTCAATAAACAAGATCTAAACTAAACAAAAAAGACAACATTCAAAACCTCAAAGCCAACAGTCAGTAAAAGTCAAGTAAAAAGTTTTCTCCTTCACATTTTCTGGATAGGAAAGAAGACTGTACTCTGTGTGTTTGTTAAATAATACACCTTTGCAAAGCTGAGGTAAACTTATCTGGCTGTTCTTTAAAACATTTAAGTTGCAATTAGTATAATGGTCCAGCAGTTTCTGTGTCTAGCTGCCTTCCAGTGCCAGAGTTAGATCTTCAGTTTGCCTTTTAAAATGTCTTTTTAAAAGCGATTGTTAAGGAAACCTGAAAAGGGGCTGTAAAGGATCTAACCCTGTGGAAGTTTTTAGTCCAGAAGATGAAAATGGTCTTTATGGAAGTTCTGTAAGGTACAGGTTGAGTGGCATAAACTTTGTTCCTCAAATTCAGCAGCCTTTGCAGCTGCTAATGCTGAAAAGTCTCAGAGGATCATGCAAAGGTAATTTAATTTTAATTCACCCTCAATTATGAGCATCATGTAGGTGATGGGTTTTCCCTTAGAGTTCTATGTTGACTTTGTGGACTTTGAACTGGTTTTCACACCAGAGCACAGTGCCTCAAGGGGTGAGAGAGTGGGGCTGAAAGTGTGTTGCTGGTAGTGGAGGTAAGGCTGTTTCACCCCCTCATTACCATATGATCTGGCCTCACTCACAGGCAGTCAGAAGCACAGCCTGTTCTTGACTCTGTGACCATAGCAATATACTATTCATCTAAGCTCTCTATATAACATATGATCTATAATAATTTATAATAACTAATGTTCTTTTCACCTTCTTGACCTGTCCTTACACAACTGTGAATCCACAAACACAGTATTTGGAAAGACCAGACCATAAGTTCTTTTTCCAGATGTCAAGACAGTCCCAAATGAAGAATTAGGATGAAGCATTTCATATGGGGTTGTCTTATCCCATGTCTGCATGTTACAGTGCTTCATGCACCTTTCTTTGATGGAGCTGAAATTGCTCACTGTTGGAGGCCTGACCCTAGACTGGGTAGCCCACAAGTTTGGTTCACAACTGTGAAAATTTAATGCTCCTGCTGCAGCCTCTTGGCCTCAGGATTGGGGTGTTTTCCTACCCTGTAGTTGCCTGACACAATCTTCTGTGGAAAGCATCCTCAGCACAAGCCAAGACTGTCTGCTTCATCCCTTTTAGCTAAAACATACCAGTTAGTCATTGTTTTCACACACAATTGAGACAACAATGTGATTTTTGACTTTTGATAAGCCATGCTGAAGTCAGGGCTTCTGCTGCTATCCTATGTGCACTCCCATCTTCTATCAGCCTATCTGGTGCAGAAAGGTTGTTCTTGGAAATGGTTTTGTGTCCTGAGGTTCTGGCTTTGATTGTGGCAGCTGCCTTACTTAGAAGGCACAGCGGGATGCAGAGGGAAAGCAAATCAGAGCAGTGGGGAGGCTGGCGCTCACTGCCAGAGCTCAGAGAAGAGCAGGGCCACCCACCGCTCCCCTGCTGCCAGCTGACAATTGAGCTTGGATTTCTACCTTCAGGTCTGCTTGAATCCAAAGAGAGGAGCCGTGTGTAGCAGAAAATTACATACAAACATTCCACAAATACAACATTTTTGTTTTCTTTTGTTTTGTTTTGTTTTGTTTTGAGGTTTTTTGTTATAAACGGGCTTCTCACCTAGGAGAGTTTTGTGCGCATTTCCCGTGCAATGCAAACCTCCTGCCTGCTGTGTTTGGGAGTGCTGGAAGGACAGTGAGCCTGACTCTATGCTCCCTGGGCCTGTCTGACTCGAGAAGAAACTCACAAATTTGTTATGTGAAAGCTACGTCCTCTACTTTAGTATTCAGAATGCTACTGCATATAAGTATAGAACAGCAAATTACTATGGTTGTATGAGGGAGTTCACTATGGCACTGTTTTCTGATTGGCAGAGCACGTTTGTTTCTGATTATCAGATGCACCTATTATGATTAACATTCTTAACCCCAATGTGATTCAAGGTAACTGTAAAACTTGTGTTGGTTTGGAATGGGCTGGGGACTGACCCTTGACAAGAGATACTTCAAAAGAAAATGAGTTATTTCCCTTATTACCTTTTTAGATATAAGACAACATTAAGGAGCAATACTTCACACTTTCTGGCACTGTTTATTCCTAGGATTTATGAATGTGCACTGCAGTCCACATGCACATCATCGGTCCATTGCCAAAGGTAGCAGCCCATTGCAGTAGGCAGTAGAGATCTCCATGCTCACAGAGAGCAGGCAAGATTTTGCTCTTGAAATCTGATACAGAAGACCCACTGCACAGAAAGCATCAGAGCATCTCGGATGGCTGTCTGAGAAGGAGCAAGGCGCAGGATATGATGTGTTTTGCACCTGTTATGCAACAGAGAACAATTTGCCAATTAATTCAGGTAGAAGAGATAACATGTCTTGGATTTCCTGCTCTTAATTTATTGAACAGCTAAGCCCTTGGGACTTATAAAAAGTATTTCATCCGCCTGCAGGAGTTCTACAGTTTCTGATATAATAGAAAAATACCAGCTCTCAATATGGCAAAGTATCCTTAACTGATGCAGACTTTGCATAAGGAGCGTTTCTGGTGGATTACTTAAAAAAGGTTCTACCTTTCCTTCAAATTGTACTCCCTGATGGGAAAAATGGTAAACAACAAGGTATATGGGTGAGCATTTCTTCATTTTCTTATCACTGTTTCTTGATCAGTCATGAGTAAACAAGTTAGGAAATAGCCTTTCCATCTTCCACTTTTTTCTGGCAGATAGGTGACAGGAAACTTTAATTTCTTAGGCATTTGTTACATAGGATTACATCCTAGGACCTAGGTGACAAGCTCAAGTGCCTTAGGTACTAAACCATGACTGAGGGAATATGAATACAGTGGACTTTATGTGTTTACTTAGGAAATAACTGAAAATAACTCATAAAAGACTAATTCAATTGCTAGTTGTTTCTTCTTCTCTGCAGCTTCATTATACAAATTGGAGGAACAGGTAATACAATAGAAAGTCTTCTGGCTTGACAACAAATTCCCAGAATCTTCTCACTTTCAAACTAATAAATAAATCAAGTGTTCCTTATTCATGAAGATGGCAGTACCATCTTACAATGCTTGCTCTGATGCCAAGTGCAGTTTAAGTAAAACATAGGGCCTTTTTGTTTTCCACTTGGGGATAGAGGGCCTATTGAGGTCAGCAGCTGCTCTAAAACTGGTAACATTTTTCTTCAAAAGGCGGTTTAAAAAATCAATGTTGAGTTAATGTTCTTCAAAGAACCATTTTTTTTTTTTTAACTAGTTCTAGTTTGTACCACATTTATTGAGCTTCTTCTGGAGGGCCTGTACCAAATCTCAGATGTTTATGCATCTCCTGATTTGTGGTCTTGCACAGTTATAAGAATTATTTATCAAGGTGCCAGCGGAGTTACGATCAGATAGACCAATGAACCATTGTCTTGCCGCTTCTTAGCAGATGCATTATATTTTTCTTTCTTTTCAAAACAGGCATCTCTGTCTTCAGTAGTTTTGAGGACACATCGTCAGTCTATAGTTTTTTTCACAATGTAGTGATGTTCAGTCTCAGTTTTACCATGAGATTCATGACTGAAATCTTCAAACCAAACTGCAGACATGCTTGTTATTTAGTTGAAATAGTTGTGCTTTCTACCAGAGACAGGAGGCTGAATCTGCTGAGATGTGAGATGTGTCACACATGAGATTCATCTTACAGAAAACTGAGAACTATACAAAACCTGTTTAGTTTGCACAGTAGCTGAGGTCACAATAAAAACCGTCTGCACTGAAGCACCTGGTGGTGAAGTCCCCCAACACAGAATGAAGTGCTTACAGCCCTTCATATGGGAGAAAATTAGGTTTATGTCCAACCTCCAGCTTTCATACAGCTTCTGAGAAGTCAGTGTGATTCATGTGGCTTCCAGGCAAACTTCACTGACAGCGCCTTCCTTATGATTCTGACTGAAGCTGCTCAAAAAATTAATTTCAGCTTCTTTCAGGCTTCTTTGAGTCTCCATTATGTTGGTCACCCTAGGTAAGGTTTTTTGTCATCCAGGTTGGTTATCTTGGATTTCCTTGCCAGCACTTCAAAGACTGCTCACAGGATAAGGGCCTCTGCTTTAGTTCTCTAGATAGCTTTAAGTAATTTTTCTTCTCATGTATCATATATTCTGCAGTTTCTAAATCTAACTAGGTAAAGTGGGATGATCAGTCACTTTAATTATTGTTTATAACTTTGCCTCTACAACTTAACTTGAGAGGATTCCTATTCAAGTAGAGAAACAAGTTACTTTAGGTATGCAGCAGAAATATTTGTCCGGTTAAACATAACACTGAGGGGTTTTTTTATTTTTATATCTTTTTATGTTCCATGAAATCTTTCTCAAATGAAGAAGTGGTAATGGAATGTTTTTATTTACTCTTTTCTTCATGTTTTCTGGGTTTTTTTTACGTTTACTATGTACTATTCTCTGTATTTGCTGTTTCTCCGTATCTCTGGATCTCTGAGTTGAGGGGTTGCTTGTTTAGGCGTTTTTTAAAGAGACAAAGACAAAAATGTGGAGGACAAAATTCAAGGCTCATTATTTTAGAGAATGCTTCTCAGTGCCAGTACAGCTTCACT
The DNA here is from genome assembly GCA_018697195.1 of Certhia americana. Lineage (NCBI taxonomy): Eukaryota > Metazoa > Chordata > Aves > Passeriformes > Certhiidae > Certhia > Certhia americana. The sequence goes on from CM031858.1 coordinate 16,286,800, forward strand.
CTCAGTTCTTCAACAGGGTGACTTGCAAAGAGCCCAGCACAGCACACTGGGTCTGCAACACCATTTTTATTCATTTCACATAGACCTGTAGACAGCATCCAGCTTCCTCCAGAGCAAAATTAGGTCTGCTTTGCTACTGAATGACCTGGCTCAGCGTCATCAAAAGATTTTTGCAAGCAGCTCCTATTAATGCTATTAGGAATGTGACATATTAATCTCTCATGTGCAGAGGAGAGAACAAATCCATTCAGTTGCAGAATAAAAACACTGTTAGTGTATGAGGAACTATAGAAACCTCATAACCATTTAGCAACAGTAACAATCAACAGAACAATACTTTTGGCTAGTTAGTACCACACAGTAGGGTACAAATCACTAAAGGTACAAAGATAATGCAGTGTGTCCCTCCACTCTTCCACCTCTGCTGAGATTTTTTGTTGTCATTCTGTCATTTTGTTAAATTACAACAGCATTATTTATTTATTTAAGAAACCCTGGGAATGCATATTATAAATGTTTTTCCCGTTGTAGAGGCAGAACCTTAGACAAGACAATGGAGAAAAAAAAAAAAAGAAGTTAAAAAATTCTTTTCATTCACTTGTTTAAGCAGGCATTTCCATCCTATAGTCATGTGTGCTTATCAAGTAGTAATCAGCAAATTACTCTTCAGCTATTTTCTGTTTTATGGTGTGATGTCATACCTTCTTCCCAATAAATATTTGTTTATGGGAGCTCAACCATAGTCCAAATAATGCAAAGATTCTTCTGAAATCCTGCATTTTTTCTTTTATCTAGGAACCAGTCTTACATACATATATTTTGTATTTCTTGCTCCACTGTTTAAAAATGGTAACTCTAAAAGGGAACATTGTAGGGACAGGTATGAGTAAGGTTCAAATCTATTAACTGGTTAGTAGAGGACATGTAGGTTACCAAACCAGAAAAAAGAGAGTAAAATCAAATGTTGGGAGACATCTGAAGATGCTGCAAGGATAGATGAAATTCTTGGTCATGGATGTTTAAATGTTTTTTTATGTGCCTCTAAGGGCCAAATATTTTTTGTCCTATTCTGCCACTTGTATATTCATGCGTAAACTTCCACATTATGAGAATGTGTCTGGTGCATGTTGTGAGCCAACACAAACCTCTCAGAGACACATTGGGTGGCTTTAGAATGCCATCCTCTCCCAGACATATCTGCCCAGCAAAGGGGACTAGGATGTCTTGCGAGGAGTGTCCCTGGAAATGCCTTGAACAGGCTCACAGGAGAGTCAGACTGGCGGAGGGCAGTGCAAGGGTCAGCTGCTGCTCAGGTTTCTTCCTACCAGTGTGGTGGGAGCACTTATAAAACACTCCAGAGGCATCCTATGGACTGAACAGGAGGACTTGGGAAGGCCCTTCAAGGGTCCTGTTTCCTTCCAGTGGATGTGCAGCCTTGCCTGACTTGCATTTCTTGCTTGGGATGGGGAGCTAACCAACTCAGCCAGTTTTTCTGCATACATTTGAATGCCAAATATAGTGCTGATTGCAACAGCATTCGGTAAACATATAAAATATAACTTACTGCTGTAATTAAGCTACCGCTGTAGCCTAATTCAAAGCCAATCAAAAGGACACTACAAAAGACACCAGCGAAGACAAATCTCTGGTGAACTGAAATAAAAGTCACCTCTGTGCAAAGCAGTGGCTTCCTTGGTAGTCTGCTTTGTTCCTGGCTGGTGTTGAGTCAAGAGGCACATCTGTTAAGAGCTCTGTCCTGCTGTCTGAACTGAGAACATTGCCAGTGGGGGTGAAGCTCAGAGCATCTCCTCAATGTTTGCAGATGTGTCCTATGTGGTACAACAAAACCAAGGCATTTCTTGAGGAAAAGAAAGGAGAGACAGCTCATAAGGGAAGAGCTGGCCAACCACAGTTGAAGAAGTTCTTCAGGCACTAAAATAAGGTAACTGTCATACATTTCTTGTCACTGCTGTAGCTGCACAAAATTTACTTCTGTTTATACATTTTAACATACAAGCCTGTGTTTGTTACGCATAGCATGGTTCTTGGGGGGGGGGGGGGGGGGGGGGGGGGGGGGGGAGCGGGCAGGGCACAGAAGTTGCTTCATTTACCAAAAGGTCTGGTCTGACCCCACTAAAGGAAGCATAAACACTTGTGAACTCTTTCCAAAATATAGTTTTAAAATGACAGTTCATCTTTCACCTACATCAAGTTCATTTACTATAGTTTTCAAACCTGTAAAATATATTTTTCTTGTGATTTATACTGAACTTTTTGTTTGGCTCCCCTAATTTGTCTTCTGGCCTGCAATTCAAGCAGCATCCATCATGAAGTTCTTTGGCTAGACCTGAATCTTTCTGGCAAAGGAAAATCTCAGGACTTTGGGAGTTTTTTGGTTTACCATAACCCTGTGTTCTTGCCCATTCTGGAATCAGGAGCAGGGCAGCTTCTGGAGCTAAATTCACAGGCTTCCTTCTTGGTTTAAAATATCTAAAATGGAATTTCTGGATTCTGGCTACATGAATTTGCCTGTAAGCTCCCACCTGTCTTTCTGGATGTGATCTGATGCCCCACAGAGTTTTTTACTATAAAAAAATGAGTGGTCATGCATGTAGATTCAATATCACATTTCTTAGTTAGCTGTATCATTCTTGTTAGCCTAACTAACTCTCTTTGTAAAGGTCTCAGCTAATCTCATGCACAGAAGAGACGGGCATTTGCAACTAGCTGGAGGCTGCTGTGAGGTGCTTCCTCTGTGGCCTTGAGCTCCTCACCAGCATCTCAGACTGCTGGCAGGATCAGGGCCTCTGCTTTAGGAAGGGGGGAGGAGGCTGCTGCGAGGTGCTTCATCTGACACTCTGGCTGGTAGCTCAGTAATTTATTTACTTCCCCTTTAATCTATGTTCTGTTGAAGGTCTACAGTCTTCACTTTCTTGCTTCTGCCTTGGAGCTGCACTCTGTCACTATGAGCTGCTAAGATCATTTCTTTCAAACTGCGGAAATGGGAAGAGGACTTTGAAATCATTTCAGATCTATTTTGTCACATTAGCTACGGGCTTATATTTGCATTTGAAGCCAACCTCCCAATTTTTTCTGCTGTCCCAGTTTTGCCATTCTGTCTTGAGTATGAAGAGGGCCAGGTAAGTCAAGAAACAGCAAAGCATTGGAGGATACACTAAGCTGAAGCTCGGCTCATGTCTTGACAGGGACCATGGCCATAACCATCTTCAACAAAGTCCTGTGAGGTTCTCTACTCAACACTGGATTAAACAGGACTTATCCACTTAAGAATACCAAAATAAAATTGATGGAAATGGTGATATTCTAGGTGAAAATTGTTGTGCTTAGGAGTGCCAAGACAGTGCAGTTTTACAGTCAGAGACCTAGTCTAGGGAAAGAGTTTGGAACATTTATGGTATGTGTTTCTCAGCAAGTAAGAATTGTCATCAGCTGCTAGAGATTGAGATATCCATGAACGAAATCCAAAGGAAATCCAGAGGGCAAAGTGTATAAGGATTGTCCAAGCATGCCTACATTTCTGTTTGTGGTACGAGAAACTTCTCTTGAGTGGAGACTAACTAATCACATGGGTTTATACACCACAGACCAGCAGTTCTGTGAGGGAGCTTGTGCTGCAGTGTGCTCACTCAGCAGATCACTGAAAAACACAGAACAGCCATGGCCATGGCTCCAATCATTACTACAATTTCCTTTGCTGCATCAGCTGACAACATATATCTACATATATCTACACCTGCCCGTGTGCAGTCACATAGGATGGCAGGAAGTCCAGACCAAAGCAGTAAAGTGTATTTATTATTTTATTAATCAAGGCAGCCCAACAGACAGGAGATTCATGTATTGAGCAATATGAGAAATATGCATGGCAACTTTTGATGGAAATCATCAGAGACAAAGGGCCAAGCTTTCACATGCTTGTTGGGTGAGAGACAATAGGCCCTGGAGTAGTTAAAAGAGCCATGATATGTCATGAAACTAAGATAGCAGAAACTGCTATGAGACTGCCTAACAGACATCCTGCTGCCACCAAGAAAGAAAACTGGGCTGTGGAGACAAGATAGAGAAATGCACCAATGCTACAAACAGGAGAGAGTGCTGAGCCTGCAGGAAAAACAGAAAGCATCTTTTTGATTTCTATCTGGTAATGATTCCATCTTTACAGGAGCAGTGCAGGCTCACCCAGCTGGGCTAGGACTGTGAAACAGCCACCAGAGTAATAGGCTCTGTGACACAGAATGAGCTCTTTGGTCTTTCTGTTTTGTGAGTGAAAACAATAATTTAAAATTGATCATGACACCCAGTGTTAGTACCTAATATGCTCAGTGTCCCCCCTTTTACAGTAGCTCTGCACAGTATTCCCCCTTTACTCCATGTCGTTGGATTCTTGGACAATTGTATCATTTATTTCAGGCAAATGACTTTTACCAAATTTTAAAGAGTTTTGTTTTAATTGCTGTGTTAAAGAGTCACAAGTCATTGAGTCACCAGGCTACTAATGAGCATTCAATGAAAGTATAGGGCAGTCCCTCATCTGCAAAGGGCAAAATCATCTACCTATGGTGTGGATTCCCACATCCCCACAGTTAACCAGCTGGCAAACAAAACTTAAGGGTTTATCAGCACTACTGTGTACACTGTGCTGTCTCTGCAGGAAGGAGTCAAGTATTGTTTATTTCAACATCCCAGACACAATAAAAGAGGGGTTTTAAACCAAACTTTGTATTTAAATGTACAGATGCGTACACATACTGCAGGTGGATAGGAGGTGTAGGTTTGTAGGTTTGTAGGTCAGGTTTGTGACTCAGGATGGCATTGACCAAAGCAGTACCTTCTGTCCAGGAAAAATCATACATAGTGAACAGTAGGAAGAAATATTCAAAAGCAACAAGGTACCACAGAATGCTTTGAGCAAGTCTCTCTAGAACACCAAAGGACAGAAAAGCCAAGCATCAGCTTTTCATTAATGAATTAATATGTTGTCCAAGGTCTGACCACTGCTAACATGTCTTTGTATGGAAGAGAAACCTCAGCAGCTCTTATCTCACTTCATGAACACTGACTCATCTTTTCTGCCTACATTAAATGTCTACTGAACTAATCTAAACCTTCTGTAAATGTCTCTCTTCCTTAAAAGAAAGGGGTTTTCTGTATTAGTTCTGGCTGCATTTTTATGAACCAAGATAAATGAGAGTTGTTAACACACTCTTCAAGCACTTATTCAGGTTTTCAGGCTTGAAAAATCAAGCTAAGTACATCAGTAAGAAGTCTGCATTCAGCACACACAGCACCTCTGTCCCTGGATCGTAATTTCTCCACTCTGGGATTAAATTCCAATGGACCTTGTCCTGCAAGTCTTACAAAAAGTAATTAATGAAGAGAGGCTATATGAAAAGATATAATTTGGTATAAGAATGAAAGATCACATACAGGGGACCAATATGTCTCTTGATTCCTCTTGTACTTGGCTTGTAATTATTTGCTGAAGTGTTAGAATATGAAAAAGTCCAGGTGGTCTCTTAGCTCTGCCTTTTCTCTAAGTGCTCAGCTAAACTTTTTCTAGTCTGCTCATACCCCTTTCTGGAATCAAAACTCTATGACTTTAAGCAACTTTGTAAGGTCATCAAAACTTTATCTACTGCTTGTAAAGAAAATAATAATTTTCCTATGAGTAAGAGATTTAGTTTTCTGAATGTTATCTGCATATGTATTTATAGATGTTTTCTGATACTGTATTGGATTTTTGTGGCCAGGTTTTAGTAACAGTTAGGGGAGAGGGGGACAGACTACAGGGGTGACTTCTTTAAGAGTCTGCTAAAAGCTTCCTCCGTGTCTGACAGAGCCAATTCCAGCTGGCTCCAGGACAGACCCAATGCTGGCCAAGGCTGAGCCCATCAGCCATGGTGGCAGCGCCTCGTGTATAATGTATTCAAGGAAAAAAAAGGTTTTGCACAGAAGCAATTGTAGCCAGAGAGGAGAGGAGTGAGAATATGGGGCACAAATGATTCTGCAGACACCAAGGTCAGTGGAGAAGGGGGGGAAGAAAGTGCTTCAGGCAGTAGAGCTGAGCTTCTACTCTGACTCATGATGAAGGACATGGTGAGGCAGCTGTGCCCCGCAGCCCATGGAGGAGCCCCATGCTGGAGCAGGTGGATGCCCAGAGTGTTGTGACCCTGTGGGAAGCCCATGCTGGAGCAGCTTTGCTGGCGGGACCTCTGACCACGTGGAAGGCCCATGCTGGAGCAGCCTGTTCCTGAAGGACTGCGGCCCATGGAATGGATCCACACTGGAGCAGGTCGAGAAGAACTGGTCTATGTGGGAATTACTCACTTTGGAGAGTTTCATGGAGGACTGTCCTGTGCTAAGCACCCCTTTTCCCAGACTGGAGGAGGGGAAGAGCTGCTCTCCCAGCAGAGGAATCAGAGACAAAACCAGTGTGATTAAACCTGGCTATAAACCCCATTCCTTATCTCCCAGCACTGCTGGAGGGGAGAGGAAGAGAATCAGGAATAAAAGTTAAGCCCAGGAAGGTGGGGGGAGGTGGGGGGAGGGAAGGATTTGCTTTACTACTCATTATCATACTCTGATTTTGATTAGTGATGAATTCAACTATCTTTCTCAAGTCAAGTCTGTTTTGCCCGTGATGGCCACTGATGGATAATCTCTTCCTGTTCTTATCTCAACTTATGAGCCTTTTGTTATATTTTTTCTCCCCTGTTCAGTTGTGGAAGGGATGGAGTGGCTTTGGTGAGGCCCTGGCCTCCAGTCAGAGTTGAAGCACCACAGATACAGAGGCAGGTTGTCCTTCGGAATAATCATTGGGTTGGTTTGGACATTGCTTGACTACTTGGAGTCTTGTGGTTCATGCCTGGGGCAGAGTACACACTTGTTCAATGAGTGATTAATTTTCCCCTATTGAGGTTCACCTTGAAATTTCAGTCAATAATACAGTAAAGCAGAACTGCAAATGTTCTGATCAGCTCTATCAGCACCAATATTTGCAAAGAGTACTGTAAGGGACTTAATTGTGTTGCTCTGTGCAGTAAACTGCTCCAGTAAAATGCTCTGTATTAGGGGCAGATTACAACTAACACCTGGAAAATGGTGTGAAACATGCTGGAAATTGTAATGATCATACAGTAGCATGTGTTTTGTATTTCAAGAAATTACTTCTGTCCACCCACAATATTGTTTTAAGTGAAGTACTAAATGAGTCCATATAGTTCAATAGGTCTGTGTGAAATATTTGAACAGTCTACAATCTAGATGTTCCACATGAGGCAATGGTAATAGCAAGTTGCAATGTACCTATGTGCGAGAAAAATCACTTTAGCCACATCTGAAATAGAGTTTGCTAGTGTAACTCCTGGAGGCTGATTACACTTCATACTCAGGCACACAGCAGATTAACATGACCAGGTGAAGCCATTCTAAGGTGCCACATCAGATAGATGAAGAAGGAAGAGTGCTACCTGCTGCTTTTTTGAAAGATCCAGGCCTCCTTCACTCAGTCCCTAACCCAGGCTGACTATATTTATATTAGAATTGATACAGTCACAACCTATGCAGGCAAGTCTTGAGAACCATCCAGGGCAGCAAGAGATAATGCCACAGATCATAAATATAAAACTATTATTATATAAAGTCTCTGAAGACACATGAAGCTAAAAAAGTGGCTATGACCATTTAGAGACTAAACTGGTTTTGTCATCACCAGGGACAAGTAATCTTATTTGTATGTTTCCTATTTCCTTTCTGTAGTTGTATTATACTCCAGAACCGTGAGGTACTTATTGATCACACTACCTTTTCTATAATTTCAAACACATTTTTTACACACTGGTGTTAGGTCACTTTTCACTTCTTGTTTCCTGCAAGTTATGTCTCTTTTTGTTCACCCACAGTGAAAGGAAAGAAGACCTTTATGCATCCAGGACTGGAATTATCAGCCTGAGTATTTGAGTGACTAAACAAAAAGTGACAGACAGCATTTGACTTAGTTGTCCCCTCTATTAAGAGGAAAATACTCTTAACCTCAAACACGTGGGCAACAGAAACTGGATCTGACAGCATCTCACTCTCCATCTGACAACTTTTCAGTGGTTTCTTGTAGTGCAGAATCCTACTTTACTCAATACTTGGCTGCCTTGCAGGACTTTTGCATTCTCCTCAGCCTTTATGCCCCCCCCCTGTGCCTTGCCTTCAGGTGTTTGAGAAACACCTCCATCCCCTAGCTGGCTGCGTAGCCCCAAGGGATGGCACAGTCTTCTCTTCTTCTACAGGTTTCTTCAGACCAGGAGGGGAGTCATCAAAATGAAGAGCAGCCTTCCACCCTGCTGCTCTTTCCCTCAGGCCTTTTCACAGAAACAAGTTAACACACAATATGCAAGAAAACATTTTAAATAGCTTTTCCACCCATTCACTCATTTAAGCCAGAGTTTTCCAGATGGAGTCTGCCTTGGCTAGCATGAAGTGCACTGAAAGGGCTGTGGTGACAGCTGGCTGCAAGCAGACATTATCACTGAATAAGTAGAATTTCCAGACCCATGAGACTTGGGTTCAGCTTCAACCCTGCAACTGCTAACATTAAACAAACAGAATTTCTGCTCATGTTCAGCCAGAAGTCTGCCCCAGGGGCCAAGAAGGCCAGTGGCATCCAGACTACATAAAAATACTGGGACCAGCAGGACCAAGGAAATTCTTTTCCCTCTGCACTCAGCACTGCTGGGGATGCAGCTCAAGTCCTGGGTCCAGTTCTGGGCCCCTCATCACAAGAAAGACATTGAGGTGCTGGAGCATGTTCAGAGATGGGCAGTGAAGCTGGCAGAGGGTCTATAGAGTGAGTCATGTGAAGAGGGAGCTGGGGTGTTTAGCCTGGTGAAAGGGAGCAACCTTATTGCTCTCTACCACTGCCTGAAAGGAGGGTGTAGCCATGTGGAGTCAGTCTCATCTCCCAGGCAACCAGTGACAGGACAAAGAGGACATGGCCTCAAGCTTGGACATCAGGTAGAATTTTTTCACTGAAAGGGTGGTTAAGCATTGAAATGGGATCTTCAGGGAGGTGGTGGAGTCACCATCCCTGGAAGTGTTCAAGAAACAACTGTATGTGACTCTCAGTGCTTTCATTTAGTTGAAGTGGTGTTTGGTCACCAAACACCAAAAAAAGTGGACTTGATGATCATGGAGATCTTTTCCAGCCTTAGTGATTTTATGATTCTCAGTGGGTATGGCAGGCTGCAAAGTTCCTGGACTTTCCCTATCAAACACTCTCTGCTTTTTTTTTCCAGTGAGTGGAAGTAAGAAGAGTCAAGACCTAAAAAGCCTTTCCTACAATGAAAGGCGGCTGTGCTTTAGAAATCTCTAGTGCCATTAGGAAAAGTTTCTCAGACAAGGACCATTAAGATGGCAAGGAAGTTGATGGCCAGTGGTGAGCAGGGAGCAATAATGGTTTTGGCTCCTTGGTGCCTGCAGCACTGTGCAGGGAGCCCAGCTTGCCCTGGCCCAGCAGAGGGCAATCCCAGCAAACAGGATTCCCACTGATTCCCAGGAATCAGAGCTGTTGCTGGGGTTCAATTTCCCTGCAGGAGTGAAAGGTTGAAGAAGTAATAGAGCCACAGCTATCCAGTTGCTTGTGCCTCCCATGACCCCTGCCACTCAGCCTGTGAGTGAGTGTGAGGTAGGAGTTGGGAACATGGAATGTGATGAAATGGCCCCATTTCTGCCAATTTTGAGTCAGCTTGTAACCCCTTTCAAAGATTTGATGGGATCAAGCCCTGCTAGAAAAAAGAATTTTGAAAAGCAGCCAAGTTCTGCAGACATAGGTGTATGGAAAGACCCAGGAAGAACCATGTTACACTTTGTTTATGCCTCTCTTTTTTTTTTTTTTACACCTCACTTGTACAATGTCAAAAGCTTTCTAGGCCTGCCTGGAAGAATATTTGCAAGTAAAAGAAAATCAGAGCAGCTTAGTAATCAGACAGTTTCTGGGAGCTTATTTCTGCTAATAAACGAAGTGACTCTCTTCTAAGCCTCCAAATACACTGAGTTTGCTTTCCCACACACTGGCATCAGCAAACATTTTTACTGTAAAGCATATTAGCTAGTCATAAGCTTTTTTGCTTATAATTTGATGCAATGTGTGCAAACCCCTGCTCATCTACATATTATTATTATTATTGGCAGTTGATCAGCATTGAAAGCCAGAGATAGTACAGAAATCATGCAATACCAAGAGTCACTGTACCTCTTTTCTATAGACAAGGGAACTTAATTGTTCTTAGCAGTATAAACATACATGAGACATCACAGAAAAAAACATGTATCTATTTGAGGTAATGCTGCAAGAAGGCTTTTGATGTTCCCTCCATCAGCAGCACTGCTCAATGAATGACCTAAAACAGTTTGACTACGGTAGACAAACCTGGTGGAAACAGAGTCATGGATGAATGCTTTATGGTCTGCAGTCTCTTGGCCAGCCAAAGATGACTAACAGCAGCACAGACTTGTGTACTGCTCCTTAAAAGCTGCTGCAGGAAAGTAAGCTGGACAGGCAGAGAGAACTCCAGGAAGCACCATTAAGAAGAGATCTGTAGCGTTTGGAGAGGAGTCTCTTCTAGGGCCACCTCTTGTTCTATGTGAGGAGGAAGAAATTGTCTGGGAAGTCTTGTGATTTTCCTGCAGTTATTTATCCCACACTATCAATGGGTTCAGGAGGGAATATTCAATGGCCTTTGAGGTAGATCTTCTGATATTCTATCTCTGACTTTCAGTCACAAGTTAAGATCCACAAAATCCCTCAACAAAGGAATATAATTGCTGAACTCATTCTTCATCCCATCTTTGGAGAAAATTTACTAAAATGCAAATCTTCAAGTGATGATATATCCCAGCCTTACTAAAAATATATATTTATATTATGTGTGCATATAGATATGGATAGAAATATAAACACATATAAATAAATTATACATACATACATATATAAAATAGTACTCCATCCCATTTCCCTAAGCATCCTGATGCACTATGTCTTATCTATGCTTATCAATGCACAGTTAATTCAAATGCTAACAAGTTTTAAGAATTGTTTAAAACTTGACTGGCTTATTCAGCAATACTCCTTCATTTCATAGTCAGCCTAATGTGGGTTAGAAAATCATATCAAATCATCAAGGTCATCTCATAAACCCTGTAGAGAAGAAAATAATCACTAGAGAACCAATTTGATATCAGCTGACTATTGAATTAATTAGTAGAACAAGAAAGATGAGTATAAAATTCTTACTAGAAATAATTTTTACAGAAATCAGTAATATCACTAATATATTAATCATAAAGGAAGCTTGGTTTTATAAACTCTTGCATTGCATGTTTTATTTGAAAACTTCTTCAAAACCTTTTTTCAAGCAATTAAACAAATATTTTTGCTCTATGTCACAGCGTATCAGTAGGAAACAGAAAGGAAAGTCTAATGCTATCAATGATACAGTGAAATGACTGCATCATTTTGAAATATGAATATAATACAGGCATGCCCTTTCAAACCATTTTAGTTAGGCCCTGTGTATGCCATTTTGCAGAGTACAGTGACTTTTGCTGTGAACTTTGAACTTGGCAAGAAAATATTTTGGCCACATATATAGGCATGGAAATATTTACTAACATTTTGGTAGTTTCTATCTTTCTCTACTTGAACAAAGAAGAGAAATAGAGTTGTTTTGTCATTTGAAGGTAAGGGATGGAAAAAAGACAGATTATTGGAAGTGCAGTGATACGAAGGCTCATGGAGAACTACAGAGATGGATGATTTCTACTGTCACATTTAAAAATCAGATATTAAAATTATAATTGTGCAAATAAATTGATGTTGTTCTGATACCAGTGCAAAAGTGAAGCCATAAATAAAATCCCCACCATTTTGAGTCACTCTGTTGGGGGTTTTTCAGGCTGATGTTTGTTTTTAAAAAAAAGTTGTACTGGGTTGCAGCCAGCTATTACATATTCACAGAATTGAAGATTGGCACCTGCTGAAGATTGCCTGCTCCCTTCTCATGTGGAATCGCCTATTCCCCAGGTCAGTGCACTCATAATGCACTTTTTTCTAGTGTGTTCCCAGCTCCTTCATATTAATCACAGTGGAGCATGTGACAGTGATTCTTGTCATGCCAGGCCAGAAGAAACTCTTTGCCATCAGGTCCTGTATGTCTTGTGCAGTACAGAGGTCTGGTGGATGTGCTGACACGTGGAGATGCGTCTGAGGCTGTGCCAGTGGGGATCAGCTGCTTTAATGCACATGGACATCTGAGGCTGAGGGGCTGGCCCTGAAGTGCTTCATGTTTTTGTTCAAAATACACTTTAGAAGAAAAAGAAAGATTGAATCTGCATTTATGCTGCCTTTGATTTCTCAATCGGCCACTCTGTCTGTCCTGGACAGACAGGCCCCACAGCAAACATGGCCTGCAGCAACAGCCCACACTGCTGACAAAGTGTGTAAGATGTGGCAGATCAAAGTTAATGTATGGACTGCAGTGGTAATCTGCTGCTGAGGATATCTGTTCATGGCATTTGCAATTTAAAGATACCCTGGCTTCTGGGAGCTTTATTCTTTACACTCTTGAGTGTACTCTCCTTCCACAAACTTTGGTCATTACCCTCTCTTTTGTCCTCTTCCTCTGAACTGTCAAATTACCTTCAAACAAAGAAACATTAACCAAAGTTCCTCCAAGCTCAGGAGAATTCAGTCCCTTATGTCTAGGGCAGGATATGTCAGTGCCAGCATTTCCATCCTTCTCTCTGGTCATCCTGTGATCCATTTTAAAGCTTTGCACATCTTCATGTAATGTCTATTGGGGTTCTTACTGGTATTGAGAGTGTGATCATTAAACTTTAATTTCCAAGTATGACCTGCTCAAGTAGGTGTATGTCTCCTCAAAATCCCAGCAAATCAGATCCTCCACCCCAGTGCAGCTGGGGACACTTCCAATGGGGAGTGTGAACATCTCCTCTACACAGGCTAGCTCTGCCCTCAGGACAGTTATCAGATGGACAACAGACTCATGACACAGTTCAGGTGTTCTGTACTGTACTAGGGAGATATCCAAGGTCAAGAAAGAAAGGTCCAAACCTGATGGGGATGACTGTTCAGAAAGGACAATGGGAACAACATAGGAATGGTGAGTTTGGACCACTGGAGGGAGAAAGACAGGGCAAAAAAGGTAAGTGAAATGGCATGAGGGAAAACACTGACTTTCCCATGGAGTATGGAAATGCGATAGCTGATCCAGATAGAAGTTAGAAATATTAATTAAAAAAATAATCTGGGAAGCAACTTTGTGCAGAGTAAGAGGTTTCAGTGCTTTGAATCAGGTGATGATCTCACTCTTGTTATGAATATCTTTTTTCATTGAAAGGAAACACTGAGTATTTCATACTGCCACAAGCCTGAGAACAGTTATTGCAGTACACTGGAACAAGCACAGAAACATTTAGGCAGAAACATTTGTTAGTTTTATACAGTCAAATACTTAAAGTCTCTACTAGAAGCTGGTTGACTCCCTGGTTTTCACACAGGGCTTACCCACAGGCAGTGAATCAGCTCAGTGTTTTGCAATTGCATTCTACCTTTGAACTTGGTAATTCTCTCATCTCTTAATCTCCTTTTCTGTAGGAACTGGCAACCTGCCTGGCTTTAAACAGAAGTTCAGGCACTGATTTTGCATTTTTTGTCTATGTGGCCTTTCTTTTTCTTTTTTTTTTTTTTTTTTAAATTCTTAGGGCACTGGTCAATCTTGAATTTTGAATCTCCCTACTGATATTCAGTTGCAATGACAGATACGGGGAAGAAAAGCAGTTACAGCCAGTCCAGTCAGTCTCACAGATAGATGCAGTTATTCCCCAGATTCCTATGAATCGCATGATTTCTTGATTGACATTTGGGAAAAACAACACTGACATCTATATATCACAGCTATCTATGGAGTGTGATGAACAGCTATTTCCAAGAATCACAGCTGATCCCTGGCACATTGCATACAAGATTCAAGGTATCTGTCCTATGATTAGTTGTTGTGCTCTGCTTCCTCCTGCACAAAGGTGGGATACATCCCATCACATTTGGGCTGTCCTTCATGTTCTCACAATGTTATAACGTAAGTTTTTGGAGGCAGGTTTGCAAGTGTATGTTTTGAGATGTAAGAAAAAAATCTGGAACATCTGTGAGTTAAATAAAAATTGAGATCTTGCTTACTGAAACCACCAGTTTTTGAGCACTAAAACCGTGGGTTTTGTTAAGGAAGTTCGTTTCTTTTTCCCCTAGACATCTGGGCTCATAATACTTTCCCCAGACTATTAAAAAAGAGGAGGAAATCTTTTATCACTCTTCCAGTGTGGCCTCTGAATGACTTTGGCACATTGTTGCTGGATAAAATCTCTCTGCTTCCTGAAATACATCCTGACTCTGATGTGGTTCCTGATTCCATCCATCCAGTAAGGTACCTGATTCTCTTCCAAGCAGTACAGAGAAGAATTTTCAAGGGTAAGAAAAACATCTACATCACTCCTGCAGCATCACATGAAGTACACTCTTAACAGAAATACTGTGGATGAAAATAGCATTGACTGTATGATGACAACAGTGCTTTTGACCTTGGGATTTACTTTCCTAGTCTTTAATGTTCCTGCTTTAAAGTGATAAAACTGTACTAAATCCTTCAGTATTTTTTGTTTCTCTTTTTTAACAGAATCAGCCATATCAGCCACATAATAGTGGGCATAAAAGACACCTTAGGTTCACAGAAACTGAAACATGAGCCTCATAGGAAATATTTTTATTGCTAACTCTTCATTATATGAATTATTAATCAACAGCTTGAGCTTGGGGATGTACAGTGGAGAGATACAGAAGTTGCTTGTTATAAATTAGGTTGTATCCTTGTCCACTTAGAAACCTGGAATTTTCACTGTGATTGATGAAGATGCAGAACAAAACTAGTCCAGAACCGGTCCACACTTCTCCTCATCTTAAAAGGGAATGCTGAACACTAGCACTTGCTTCTTGCTCCCTATTCAGCTTTCAGTCTGTAAGAGGGCCTTCACCCAATCCTTTCTTTAATATTTTTGGGGAACAAACCCAGGCAATGCAAACTGTTCAGATGATGGGACTAGTGGAAGCCTTTGCGCTGGTGTGGCTGGTTCTTCAAAAACTTTGTGTCGTGGTTTGATGCGCGTCTTGCCAAGTGCCAGGTAACCCCAGTACAGCAGGCACAGCAAAAGCTGTTATTATTGTGAAGATATGAAAGAGGGCCAGTGACACAACAGAGGAGACCATCATTGAGAAGAAGACTTCAGCTACCATCCAGAAAAGGAGGGAAATGGGCAAAGTAAACTGTGGGGCTGGAAAGATGCAGCATGTAAAGTGATTTTAAAAAGCAGCTGCTATCAGTTACTAGTGACTGACGTACAGATACGAGTCTGCTGTGAGCTTTGAGATGTCCAGTCAGCCTCTCTACAACTGTCTGAGGAACCCATGAGGACCAGCAGATCTGCAGGATTTGTGCACTCTGTAATAAACAGAAATAGTTTTTAAGAACATTTTTCTTTTGAAATTTTCCAAACATTAATGCTGTGTTGGCTGCAATGGGACATCGCCTTCAGATTGAGACATACGCTACCAACAAAGCAAACAATCCTCCAAAATCCCTAACTCCAAATATTAGATCTTCAATTTTTTTTTGGCTATGCTAATTGTAACCAACATAAGTCAGGTCATCAGTGAGAGATGACCTGAATACATCTTCTCTGAAAAGGGTAAGCAGAGATCCAGCCAAATAGAGTGAGTTTTTTTTGAAAGAAGCAGATGTAGAAGGATGCTGACATTGATAAGTCTTTATCACACACATCTGCATAGAATCATAAAATATGAAAAATGGTGAAAAAAAATTCAAAGGCAAAAGTCTATGAGACTCATTAATCAATGATAAGGAATGGAAGGACACAAGACAAATGAAAAAGCACAGAGTAATGACTGATGCTTTATCAAATAAGATTGGTATATTATTTCATAGTAAGTAAAAAAAAAAAACCAAACTAAAGAAATGGTTCACATTAACACAGTTGACTCCTTTTGTCATAAACTGTGAGGAGTGAAATAACTATTCCTGCAATAGAAAATGAGGCTCTTACTGGTGGCTCAGTGGGCACCAGTGGAAAACTCTCAGCATGTGCCAATTCCGTCAGTGATGCAATAGCCAAAAAAGATAGAGATTTAGAAATCCATAAGAGTAAGTGTTGTTCTGTAGCTTCCATAGGGTAATTGTTGCCAGCCTAGATATGAAACTGAAATTATGTGCGGCTCAGCAGATTGCTGTTTCAAGAAAAATTATTAGTCAAGGCTTTGAAAAGTTGTGCAAGAAAAGTAAAATGAACAAAAGGTGTATGTTAGAATCCTCCTACACCTGTGAAGTTTCCAATGGATTGGTATTTATGCTCAGATGGCAGATTGCAAATGAAATTATGTGTTTTAAAGGTAGAAAGAGACCACCTTCTTCCTTTGGTTATGACTTCTTGCATAATGTAGCTGCAGACTTTCATTCAAGACAACATTTTAGAAAAACTAGTAGTCTTAAGATTTCAAATAATTGAGAAACCACTATCTTTTTTTTTCTGTTAACTTGAATTATTAACTGGCACATACCATGAAGGACACATACAACATAAGAAGGACATGGATCTACTCATGGAACAAGTCCAGAGAAAGGCCACAAAGGTAATCAGAGGCTGGGAGCACCTCTCCTATGAGGACAAGCTGAGAGAGTTGGGGATGTTGAGCCTGGAGAGGAAAAGGGTCCCAGGATATCATATGGCAGCCTGCAAGTACCTAGGGGAGGCTATAAGGAAGCTGGAGAAGGACCTTCTACAAGGGCATGTAGTGACAAGACAACGAGAAATGGCTTTAAACTGAAGGACAGTAAATTGAGATTAGATATAAGGAAGAAATTCTGTATTGTAATGGTGGTGAAACACTGGACAAGGCTGTGGATGCTCCATCCCTGCAAGTGTTCAAGGCGGGCTTGGATGAGGCTTTGACAACCTGGTCTAGTGGGAAGTGTCTCTGACTGCAAGGGGGTTGAGTTAGATAATCTGAGGTCTTTTCCAACACAAACCGTTCTATGATTCTTATCAAGACATTGTTGAGTTCTAGTTTCTCAGTAATAGGTTGTATTGCCTGTGTGTAATATGACATTTTGACTAAATATATTTATTTCCTGAAAAAAAGGGACTTGTGCTTATCCCCTCCAGATGCCTACTGACAGAAGGCAAGTCATATTCAGTGGTATATAAAAGTTACAAAAACATTTCTAAAATATTACTGTTCTGCATTGTTGTATCTGACAACTTAGTTTACAGTGCTCAGTTCCTGGAGATAAAATAGCTTTACTCTCTTACTTCTTCTTTTTCTCTTACATAAGTTCTCTCTTGGCCTCCTATCTAGACTTTCCTTACAGAAAAAAAAAAAAAAAAATAAAGAACAGACCAAAAATAGTTTATTAGTGCATCATCTTGTGATATATGGTGAAAATAGCTTTTTGTCAACACGTTTCTGGGTGTCATTTCTCTCTCAGTCTGTAACAGTGCACCAGCAAAACCTTCCTACCTAGGATGCATGTTATGAGTATACTTTCTATGCAGAAAGGGTAAAGAGAGGGATGTCTAAAGTGGAGTAAACTAGGTTTCTCTTGGGTTTCTGTGTGTTTTGGTGACTCCTGAGATGCAAAAATTCTCTTTTCCCCAGCACTGAGATCAAAGAAAAAGGTCAAGAGCCATCTCTTCTGCTGTTTCAAGGTTGTTTATTCTTTCATATCTATAACATTCTTTCCCTGAGTCACAGAGGTCTGTGCAGCAGGTCAGTTCACAGCGAATAACACTGCCCCTAAGGTGACAAGTATCTTTACACTAAAAATTACGTCCACAGTGTTAACGAAAGGTTCCCAATACCAACCTTTCATGTTAGGAAGTCAGCCTCTACTCTAAACCAACCAAAGGTGCCACCGTCATGGCAGAAAATGAAGCAGATGAAGAAGAAGGAAGAAATCTAAAAGCCATGTGAAACCTCCATCTTGTCTTCTTCTGTTTACCATTCTAAAAACCCCATAAATCTATTTTTCACCCTCTGACCAATCATTCTACTTAAACTCTCGTGGTCTGTAAATCCTCACACAAAGATGGTAATTTCTCCCAAGGGCTAAAATTGAAGGCACAGGAGTTTTTGACTCCTCGCCAAGATCTCTCAACCTCGTGTCCGGTCTGAAACCACCAAGAACAATCAGAGAAGTGTTCTGGACTCCAAAAGTTTTGTGGATCTCTAATATTACTCTTTCTGCTTTTTATGGAAACATCTTCCCAGCTTGTCACATCTATTAGAGTGGCAAGCAAACAAGTCAGCAAACATCTTTGCTCACTGATTATCTTCTCTGACTCTTAAGAAACATCAGCCATAGAGATATACTATATTATATTATATTATCCTGTACCAACCTTCTCTACCTGCCCTGTCTTGCACAGAGAACAAGTGATGTGCCTCTCACATACACCTGCTCTGCCATTACACCCTCCTGCTGGTACGTAAGTGCTGAAACACACCTTCCTTCACAGCCAGTGCCACCCTTCTCCTTCCCTCTTCCTCCCCCATCTCCCTCTGCCCTGCACCCAGCTAACTCTAACCTCAGCCTCTTCACACCTTAGTCCCTTGCTACTGTAATTCCTCTTGAAACTACAGGCTCTGGAACCAAAGAGAAATTTAGTCAGTTAATAATAGTACCTACATAACTAAGTGGATAAAAGTAATTATCATATTCCTATTAATGTTGTCTTATTTATATTTGAAAAATACCTAGACGAGTCAGAAAAGAAAACCTGCCAGTAATATGCCCTTTGCTGGCAAGGGTATCCCTCTGCATATCCTCAGGGATTGAAGGCAATTCCATAGAGGGGGAGTTTAGACAAATCCTATCCCTCAAACCTTAAAGGTCTAAATACTAAACAGCTTCCTTTAGAAGACAGTCTCAGAACCAATCTCAGAATACATAAGGAAGACCTTTCAAAAAGTGCATTAGAAAGAAAATATCTGTATTTGGATTACGGGTTAAAAACGCAGTTTATTATTCAGTGTAATTTAATTGCTTTGTTACTAGGGGACACCCAGTCATACAAAGGCCCCAAAGCAGCTCTTTACTGGGGAGCTGTATAAATATGATCATGCAGCTGAAATCTTCCATTTGCTGCTGGGTGCCCAGAAACTAGAAAAGGGAACTGCAAACCCTCCTTGACACACAAGCCCCTTCTGGTTAAGGAAAGCCCTTGTTTATGTAAATACCTCTTTCTAGCAATTTGGAAGCAGCTGCTAACCACAAGTGTTTTAATTGCCACTGCACTATTTCAATTACTAATTTTTGAATTGTTCCCATCTCTCTATGGACATGTTGAAAATTATTGTAATTTGTTATGATGGACAGCATTAGAATGGCATCTATTAGCACTTCTATAGATGAAAGACCCTCATAATGTCTATTAGCAACCCTTGCAGGTGATGACAATGATGGAGGGGAGGTACACCACCCTACATCTACTGTGAGCAGTAATTCAGCCACTGAGTTCTGAATAATTACTCCTTTTTTTCATTTATCTTGTATTTTTTCCCTTTTGTCTCTCTTCCAGACATAAATATTGAAATGTGTAAATAAACTCAGTCATCCTAAAATTCCAGTAGAAAGATTCTGCTGTATTTTACTACATTCAAAATTATTTTAAAATTAAGTATTTTACAGACTACGAGCTCCTCATATGCTTAATGCTAATTTTTGACAATTTGCTTTGAATATTGAAAGAGAGCAACTTAGGATTCTAAAATGTAGCAGGAGGCCTATTACACAGTGGGTGGCAACACAGAGTGGCATAGGAGAAAGACAGCCTCTCTACAACCTTAGTGACCCCTGCAAGCTGTAAAAATCAATAAGAGAATCCTACCAATTAAGGGGTAATGAGAAGTTTACAGAGGCTGAAAATGGAACTGAGGGATACAGCCATTGATTTATTGTCGTAGTGTGTTCCCAAATAACAGATTTATACTTCCATTGTTTGCAACTGGATTCTGTGGATTCTCCTTTTTTCTTCTTTAAAGTAATCAAATTAAGAGGCCCACTTCTGATGCAGGTGCATTAGGTAATTATCCTTGTGAAAGGTGTTTTTGTCCTCCTTGCTCTTTAAAATACTTGAAGATTGACTTAGACAAAAAACAAATGACTGAAAATGGCATATGGCTCAGTAGATGAGAGCATCACTCTCCATTTCTGTATGGGTGGAGGAAATGTAAATGCCTTTAAAGAAAAAAAATTGCAAGAAATGGGTTTCCTGCTATCACTTCTTTGCTAGTGATAAATACTTTAAAGAGTATTCTCCTGAAAACTGTTATGGTCTTGAATCCATGCAGAGGATGGCACCAAACATTGCTCACTTCACAACATGTCCATTCTCCTACTGAACCAGCAAGTGTCACACCTTTTCCCATAGCTGCTCTGTGCTCCTGCTCCCTCACAAGACTTGTTTTTATTTCTATGTGCCTCAACAAGATGGTTTCACTCTGAGCCAAAGGGGACATCCTGCAGCAAAGCAGGTGTGAGGCTTTCAGGACTCTCCAATTATGGTGGTACAGGACCAATGACTTACTGTGAGTGTACTGGTCCAGAGCACTGCCTGTCTAATGTTCAATAGCCCTGGTACAGGGCGTCCCCTTCTCTATGTTTGGCTTCACACTGCAGAAATCTTGCTTCAATTCTGCTTCAATTTTGATGTTAAATAGATACACACTTGAATGAAGAGGTCCTTCCCTTGGTGTCACAGCTGTGCTATGCAGGAGTGAGAGATTGCTTGCAATCAAGGTATTGCAGCCAGTACACAAGGCAGCTGCATCAGTTTGCTTTGAAATTCAACCATATTCTGCAGAAATGTTCCAGAATTATCACATGTTTCAACCTCTCTGGCATCCCTCCTGGCTGCCCTTTCTCATTTCTCAGACAATAGAATGTTCCATCACAGACCCTTTCCTTAGAAGGGAATTTCTTATGTGCAGCCCTCCTTGCATCTCCAAACTTGAAGATGCTATGGGATATAACTGAGTAATTTGGGATCACTTTGGGAAATTAATGGCTCCATTGTTTGCAAAAATCCCTTTCTCCATTTTGTATTTCATTAGAAATGTCTAGTTCTACCAAAGAGGTAAGACACAATTATGTGATCCATATCTCTCTGCCCTCTACTCTGGTATATGATCAGGGGACTCTGACCCTACACCAAAATGCAATTTCTACTCTGAACTTTTTCTGAACTCTATTCCTTCTGCTGCCCTGCCTGTGTCTTTTTTTTTTCCCCAAACAAGATCTATTTGTAAAATGCAATTTCTCTGTCTTGCTAACAGAAACACAGTGTGCATCTAGAATGAAATACAACAGAGCTGACAATCTCAGTACAGGCAAATTTAATTATTTAATCATCCTTTAAGGGAGAGGGGCTATGAAGGTACTGGAGAAGCAACAGAATGAGGATTAAGGTAAGGCTGGGTTTCAGGATGAGTAAAGAAGAACAGCGAAAGGTCCTTAGCAGAACTGCTCTGCTGCTACTGCTTTGTGAAAGAGGGAAGTGCTTCTGGGAAAATATATCACTGATCTTTTGGAAGTTATTGCCTCTCTGCCAGTCTTCACATCTTCACTCCTCAATGCCAGCAGTTGCCATGCAGAGCTGTAGGGCTTGGCACAGTCAGAGCAGGCAGTAGGGCCATGGCTGGGTAGGCAATGGCAAGGCAATTGCACACCTTGTCTTTGAGGGTCCTGAATGTTCCTCCTAAGGACACAGAAAGTTCACAAAATCAAACTGGAACTTGTGTGTGTGGAAACACCACCACCCTACTTAATACAGTTTTCTCTAAAAATCAATCTGAGCTGCTTGCAGACCCTTAAATTTTTCTAAATACATGCCAATTCTGTCTTAAGGGTCTAGAAATCACTTTAAATTGCCTTGGCTCTGCATGATGGGAAGAGCTGAGGATTACTTAGGTAATCTTTGCAAACACTTTAAAGATAAAAAGTGTCAATTACATGTTACTAGTAGCAATAAACATACCCTTATGTTACTCATTTCAGTAGAAATACCTGAAAGTTGAAGCTGATAAAGTAAAGGGAAGAGAGCACAGCTGGACTAATTGCTATCAATTGCACTCCACTGCTTTGGATTCACAGCCAGCTGTAAATTACAGTTTATTCATCTGTTTGCTGATTTAACTATGTGACTCCCCCAAAGCTAGGCATCATCACAATAAAATTCTGATGCATTTCCATGACAAACTTATCCTTAAATTGCTTCTTTATCATTTACTAAAATACAACCATTCATAAAGTCAGTTCACTGATCCCAGTGACACTGAAGAGTTTCAGCCTTGCTAGTAGCTAAGTGGCACTAATGTTACACTGAGTTTGGGAAGCAACCTATTTCCATGGAAGAGCTTATTGCTCAGCTAGAGTCTGAAGTCTGTGGAAATTCAGCAGCATCTACTGGATGTAGAGACCAAGGAGATTTGTATTTTTTAAAGTTTTCACAAAAGAGCTAAAAAAGTTACCATTTACCAAATGGTTTCACAAAGCCTTTGCCTAGCATTGGCATAATCCTGTTAATAAAAAGACAAATGTATTTGGTCTTTTGTAACATACAAATGAACAGAAAAAAAGTAAAATATCCCACATTCTCCCATACACACAAAAAGGATTAAAACCACTTCTTGAAATACAAATCTATTACAAAAATGGGGCTCCTACTTGTTAAAGCAGTTCAGTTATGACTTAGTTCAGTGATATTGTACAAAATCAACAGGCATAACATATTCCTTGTGATGAACTATTTACATTTTTTTGCTAGATACTAATAGTGGTATGCATTTTTCTAATTAAAATGATAATAGCTATTAATTTAAACAGTCTTAACATGACTGATGCAGTTTCATATTGGCTAATAATATTCCTCCATTTGTTTCTCACCTATTTATATGCTACTGCTTAGTGTTAGTGAAGCGTGACCCTGCCAGATGTGCCTGAAAAACCAAAATGAGTGCACAGCAGCAGTGGAAGCTTTGCAATCCCTTCAGCTAATTGACATTATTATGTGTACAGGAAGATGCAGGTGGAACAGCAGAACAGCAGTTGGTTTTTTCACCAGACTTCCACTGCAAAGCCACAGCAATGGCATCCTGCCAAACTGAAACGCCTTTGTCAGGAGATATTCCCATTGGTTTAGTGTGAACTTTAAAAGATTCAAATTCTTTATTGACAAGAGGATCTTAAGCTTTATCATATTTACATGTTTTATTAGAATCCAAGCAATTGTCCTGGGTGGGATTATACAATTTAACCTTATTTGGATACAAGTTTTGAAAGACAAAAGACAATAAGAACGACACTTTCCTCCCTCCACACATCCCTCCTCATTCAAAGGCCACCTTATGGGAGAAAATGTCAAGACACAAATTTTTTTTTACCAAAATAAACACATAATTGTCTAATTTATGTTTGGTGTTTTTTTAATCTCTTAGATACACAGCTGGCCTTTACTTTACATTACAAATACCTGTGGATGCTGAAATCCAGAGGGATTATTCCCTTTAGGCAGCAGCTCCTCACAGAGGCAGTCCTCAGTTCCAAGGCTGAGATGGGTCTGAGTCTATGCCCATATCTCAGAATTTGGTGGTAGCACCCCTGGAAAATAAATTTCTTAACTACATGCATTGCTTTGCACCAGATACCTAGACCAACAATACCTCAAGGATACCCCACTGGTGAACCAGCTGGGAAATTGTCTAGTCACCTGCTGAGATAATGCATTGCCTTTGCTTTTGCTGTGCTTTTCCTTTCTTCTCCAGAACTTCATGTGTTGCATGTGGCAGGGATGGCAAAGACCAGGAGTGCAGCAACAACCCATGTACAAACATGGCTGGGGGCCATGGAGAGGAGTTGGATGAGGAATTGCTTGGACAGGGATGGGGCAGCCTCAACAAGTCAGCCCTGCAGCAATCCAGGATGAGCTGACTGCTACACAGAGGCAAAGGTGAGCAGCTAAATCCCAGCAAACTGAGCAGTTTTGAAATCAAACCTTTTTCAAGTAGGGAGAGTAATAAGCCATGGAATATTTATATATAAAGTATCCTTGCTGCCACCATTTGAAAATGTAAAATCTTGGGTTTCTTTTAGGAATATTTACCCTGCTTTCTCCAGCTTTCGCAGGTGTTATGACTGGGTAGTTCAGGCATTAGTGATAGGAGGGATCCTTCTCCTTTACACTATACAACAGTGAATACAGCAGTCTCTTTCTTGCCTTATAGTGGACTGATCTGTTAGTCCTGTGACTACTACCAGTAACATCTCAAAATACTTTCAGCTCCTCATCTAAAATAATTTTCCTGACATGAGGAATGAGTAGAAAATTTCTCTTTTTGCTGGCAGGAAGAGTAGCACAACAGAAACAGTGGGTGCTGAGGGCCAGATTTCCATGACGCCCACAGTTGGTGGCCACTTTGGGCACTCCCCAAATACCCAGGGCTGATCAAAACCCCAGCTTCTTCTCTGTTTCACCCAAAAGGGAGACACTTTGCAGGCTCTCAGATTGTCCTGCATGGTAGGTAGGTACCATGCTTCAACTGTAGTCTCATGCCCAAACCACAGTGGTGATGTGGACACACAACCACTAGCAAGGCAGAGAGAAGCCCCAATCCAGGAGAAACCTTGACCCTGATAATAAGGAGCACTGGGCCCTCAAGAAGCAGAAAAAATCACATCTTGTGAATCCGATGGCCAATGGCATGACACTGGACATATGGACTTTGACTTAATCAGTTTTGAGATGATAGCAGGATCTGGCTAATCTCTAGGACATATGGCTTAAGTCAGTTATGCAAAAAAGAAAAATATTTACAACACTAGAAATGCTGAAACATATGGAATATTATTTCTAACAACCTGAAAGAAAATGTTGCTAAATAGCAATTCTTGTCTTCTCTTTAGCAAGGCTATTCTTAGTTTTCATTTGTTTTCCAAATGAGATTATTATTCCATAAATAGAATATGAAGCCAAGGAATTGAAATTGCTCAGTTCCTGGCAGACTTTATTCTCATCTTTCTCAATAATCATGATTATAATGATTTTATTCATAAGTCACATTAAGTTTTTCCCTATGGTAAAATTAAATGCAATGGGAATTGAATGATCTGTTCCCTAAATGCAAAGCTAAAAGCAATACTTCTTGCTCCTACATGAAGTGACTATATTTATGCTCTGGATAGTCAATGACTGAATCTGAAATAACTACTCTGATGAACACTGGCATTCAATTCTTCCTTTTCTTTTTGTTTCATAGCAGAAGAAAACGTCAGTCTAATAAATTTGAGCATTGATATCTCTATCTATGGAGACCCCAGAATGTCAGAAAGATTGATATTAAATTGCTGGATGCAGAGTAATCAATGCCAGAATCCAGAAGTCAAACGTGACACTGAACAGATTGATTTGTGTCAGGTTTCATTATAAAACATGTGCCATCAGCTCTTTACGTTTCCATCAGGCTGAAGGGGACCAACTTTAGGACTAAATTTGGTGTGAACACTTTGTTGAATTAGGATATAATATAAAACCAAAGGCTGGACATAATTTGCTGAGACTTTGGTTTAGTAGAAAATAATTTTTTACAATTGGAGAGAAACTTTGAAAACCATACACCCAAAGAAAGTACCTGGGGTCTGAAGTTAGCATGTTATAGCCTAGTGAAGGTATATTGTGATGTGTCAGGACACCTTCTGAAGGAAGCAAGATGACTACATGAACACCAAATAGTCTTTTCCCATTGAAGTGAAGCTGATGATTTTTTGAGGAATAGGGCATGCAGAGCACAGTCACTTGGGGCTTGACATGATCCTAAACCTGGCAAAGAAGACAGAGAACAAGAAGTAGGGAAGGCTGCAATAATTAAATCAAAAACTTGCAGCCTTAGGAGATGAGTGACTGATACTTTTGCAAAAGGCATTGCAATGTTTTTATATTTGCTTGGCATTTATGAAGGGTCAGTCTTCTGGATCTATATTTGTAACATACAGTAAACTGTGAAGATTTGAGGCAAGAAAATACCAAATCTGCTAAGGTTCTACAAGTATAAAAGATTCTGTCATAAGAGTGGCAGCATTTACCTGAGATATCTGCATTATTCTGGAGAAATGTTCCCATAAGATTTATGGTTGTGATGTTCAGCAGCTCACCAAACTTAAAACAAGTTTGATAATGGTTGAATATTGTATATTGCTTTAATTGAGTCTATGGCATGTCCATGACACAAGTCTTGGAGAACAAATGTCCCTGCCAGCATTTTGAAAGCAAAATTATTTAAATGCATGGGATGACTGAGCATACAGAGGTTGTATTGTCTATCCATGTGTTGTGGTTTAACCTCAGTCAGCAACCATGCACACACAGCCACTCACTGACTCCCCCACCAGGGATAGGGGAGAGAAATGAGAGTGTAAAACCTACAAAACTCGGGGGTTGGCAGTTTAATAAGGAAAGCAAAAGATGTGCACTCAAACAAAGAAAACAAGGAACTAATTCACTTCTTCCCATGGGCAGGCAGGTGTTCGGACATCTTCAGGACAGCAGGGCCCCATCATGTGCAATGGTTACTTAGGAAGAAAAATTCCGTCATTTCAAATTTCCCCCTCTTCCTTCTTCTTCTTCCTGACAGCTTTATATACTGAGCATGATGTCATGTGGTTTGGAATAGCCCTTTGGTCAGTTTGGGTCACCTGTCCTGGCTGTGTCTTCTCCCATCTTCCCATTCACTGGCAACTTCCTTGCCAGTGTGTCCATAGGAAAAGCAGAAGAGGCCTTGGCTCTGTGTCAGCCCTGCTCAGCAATAACAAAAACATTTCTCTATTATCAACTCTGTGTTCAGCACAAATCTAAAACACAACCCTGTACCAGCTGCTGTGAATAAAATTAACTTCACCCTATCCCAAACCAGCACACCAGGTTACTAATAAAAGTTTACTGGAGAGTAAAACAATAAAGCTAGGCTTGCTGCATACTATCTGCCTCATAAAGCATATTTTCTGGTGTATGCTGAATTTTCCTGAAGTTTTGCCACAGAGGTCCTTTTTAGGATTACCTTTTGACCGCTTGGGAAAATTGATGCCAGTTTCCTTGGGTAGATTGAGACAGGGGAACTTACTGAGGCAGCACAGGAGCACACCACCATGTCACCTGACTCTCCTATCAGTGAACACTGTGGACAAAAGCAACTCTGGCAAGGCAGATGCAGGCCAGCCCCATCTGAAATGTGTGGGGTGAGGAGACCACACTTAACCCCTAGGGGCTGAAATGCCAAATGTCCAAGGTAGGCAAAAGGAAATGAGGGACCAAAACCATCAAAACCACACTGGGCACTGAGCAATCCTCCAAAAACAATTGCTTGATTTGCTTAGGACTCTGTCTTTTGAATGTAAAACTAAGCAAATAACGACACCTATTTTTTAATTAATTTCCCTCTCTTGTTTAAAGTGCACTAGCTACCATGAATCTATGTCTGTCTAGTTTTTGCTGAACTTATGGCCAAAGAAAAACGTGATCAATGTTGAAACAGTATTCCCCCAAATAGCAGAATTAATCCCGTAATTCAACAACAGCACCATGGAAGCAGCACATTTAAAAGAAAAACAAGATTTTGATTAAGTTATTTTCCTGTGTTTGCATGCATATGTGTATGTAGTATGAGTAAAAGTTTACATTTATGTACATCTGGCATGCCTGTGGAGTACCAGATATTCCCTTGTAGGAAAGAGTATATCCTCTTTTTTGCCATGAATTAACCTCTTGAGCTGCAAATGGAAGAACATTAAGATTCACAAAGCTATTACAATTGACATATTAAATTTCATGTAGATATGTATTTTAATTGATTGCCATAAAAGCAGTGCAGCAAAGGTTATCTTGCAAATATATTTGGGAATCACTTAAATAACATAACTTAATTCCTCTAGAAGATGTCTTTAATCAAAGAAAATCCCTGCTGATATTATTCCATATATTTTATCTGAAAGTGACCCTATTTTGTCTTGTTGTGACCTTTTCTTATGCATGATTCAACAAGAAAGGGAGCTCATTTACTTCCCACAGATCCTTTTACTTCATATATCCTGCATAGATTTTCTATCCCCAAATAGACTAATGCAAGTATATAAACACTATGATATACCAAAATCCCTTCTCAAAAAATGGCTGGCACATAATTGTGTCCTCAAGCAGCTGACTACAAAATGTTAGAAAACTGTGACAGAAGGTTGATTTTTTTTTTTTCCTCCTGTTTTTGTAAAATCAAGACTTTGTTGGGGAAATGTGTGTTGACAGAAAACCAAAATAATGTTTTAGCGTCATTTACTGAATATAACATCAAATTGTTTTCACCATTAAAAACTGAAGAAAAAAAAGACTGCTTTTTAACTTGCAACTCTGCATTGTCTCTCCCCAGCTGCTGGTGGACAGCCCACATTTTGCCATCAGCATAGTCTGTCCCTCTCTGCTATCAGGTATCCACAACCCGAATAAGGGTATTATGAGAAACATCGATTTCAAAATCTCCTTAGGCTGTGTAAGAGCATCACCATTTCAGGGAAGCATAACAGCTTGGAGGGTGATTTGACTGGCAGTGGCTGTTGCTGTTTCAGTCTGTGTTTTCCCTCCCCCCATATTAAAACACTCTGTCTGTTCAGCTTTGCATGACTGTGGGGAGGCTGGGGCATACAAGGCTGCAGGGCTGTCTGTAAGGGTATCTGCAGGGGTGGCTGAGATGTGAGGGGTGGCAGTGGGGGTGTCTACAAACATGACACCTTTTTCCTTTTTTCAACATGACAGTTACCATACTCATTAAATAACTTACGCATTTGTCAACAATGAACAAGTGTGTGTTTGGAACTGTATCCATATTTCTCATGAAAGCATGAGTGTTAGAAGCACTTTCAAAAATGAGAAAGGTGTGAAATGAGAGTAATGTTCATATTGTTTTACCTCCAGTGCTCTTGCACAGCATGTGCCCCACCCACCCGTACTCCAGGTCCCAGTTGTGACACATCAGACTGTACTAGTGACACTTAGTTACAAATACATGTGCAAAAACATAATGAAGGGCCAGTGAGCAAAGTTATAGATGGTTAATTTGTCCAAATATGGACAAAACAAACCTCAATAACTTGATAAGATCAGATAATTTCCAGCTAGCATCAATAGATCTAGACATCAACATACATGGTGTCATGAATTTAGGCACCCTAAAGTTCTTGGACGACTACTGGACAATGGGCTTGTAAAAGTATTTCAGCTGCAAGGAAGGAAAAAAGATAGCTCTGGCCTGAACATGTTCATTGGTTTCAAGGTACAAAAAAGAGAAAAAGTGACCAGTTTTAAGGGTAGAGGTGATTACGGGTGGGGTCTGAGTGGTGCAGCATAATCATAGACAACCTGAAAATGGAATGAGCGGGGAGGTGATGTGGTCTGCTGATGACATAGTTATTCAGAAAGAAAAAAACTAGGGCTAGTTGTTAAGAGCAGTAGAAGAACTTGAAAGTGATGATAGACTGGGCAAAAAAAAATTAGGAAATTGGGTTGAATTCAGATAAATACAAAGCACAATGGAAACTTGTTTGACCTGACAAGGAAAAACTTGGGATAGAAGTATCATATTAAAATTGCAAGCTCAAAGTTCAGCAGTCAAAGTAATGCACCAAACATGAGGAATTAGAAGAAATTAAAAGAACAAACCAGCAAACATTTTTGTGCCTCTGTAACAATGCATGATGTATTTGAATTTCACTTTTTTAGGTTGTTCTGGTCCACAGATTTCTGCCTCCAGGGAACATAACAGAACTGAAGAAGTTTAGAGGAAGGGAAATAGGATGGTTATGGATATAATGCAACTTCCATTAATTACACTTAAATGCATTTGCTTAACAATAAAGGAAATAGTCACTCTCTAAGAGCAGAAGTGTCCTGGACAAGGTGAACATAACAGTGAAGAAAGAGTAGATGGACTTCAGGTGAAAAATTCATAGGCCCAAAGCAAATCAAGTAAGGGTTGTTTGTCTTTTTTTTCCCATGATGTAGAGTAAAACTTGTTTTACTCTTCTTGTTAAAGAACTATGACTTCTAAGTGTCATTTCCACAGGACCAAAGAGACAAATTCCACGAAGAAGAACCCACAAAGAAAAAATAAAATATATATTATATTTATTTCTCTCTCAACAAGTGTAAGAGGTGTAATTTTTCAGAAGCTGGAATGGTAGAGCCAGAAGGCCTTATTCCAAGCTTGCCCTGTGCTTTTAGTGCTCTCTAGCTGCTGGGTACTGCTTAGGGCAAGGCCCTGGGCTGCCTGTGTTTGTGATCTGATCACTACTATCACTCTTGTCAGAAAAGTGTTGAACAGTAAGTACACTTTCCCACATTTTACGGTAATTATTTAAATACATATACAAGAGAAGAATTGAAAAAGTAGTCAAGTGACAAATGTCTTACCATGCAGTAATGGATCCTGTGGTAGTTGCTGTCCTACTAGGGTCTGTCTGGGAGATACATATCTGTATGCTTTGTCCATCTCTGGTAGGCATGAACATTTTGACCAATGATCAGAACTGACCAAACAGGGACTTTCTGTGAAGTTAACCTGCAGTGTTCAGCCAGTTATTTTATAACTGAACCAGCTCTGCAGCTCTACTCTGCCAGCACAAAACTGATTGGAACCTGGAAGACCATCATGCTCATATTAATTTACCAGCTAGAATAAATGAAAGATTTTTGCCTATATAAGACAACCAAATTAAATAATTGCTGGCCTTTATGCTACTGTTTGCAGAAAGTGCACTGGGGTTTTTTTATTCTTCTGTTATTTCTTAGGATTAATTCAGATTAATCTGAAAGCTCCTGAAACCTTTACACAGTATTACAGAGATCATGCCAGTTCATCAGCAACTTTAGTCACAAGTTTTTTGACTGCATAACAAGTATATATCCTTTCCCTAACACCTTTGAGAACTGTACTTCCAGTACATAGAGGCTGAAAGATTCAGAAAAGTAGAGAGGAAGGGAAAAGAAAACAAACAAAATTGAGTGCCTGCTTAGTGACTTCAGAAGCATATAATCTCCCTTTGGTCCCTGGTTAAAGGCCAGCCAGTGTTGGTGAAAACACATCTGACTCAAAAGAGGAACCTGAACACTAGAAAAATCCATCATGCAGAAAGACACAAAGCATTGCAACACACCATTTGGGGAAAAAAGTTTGTGGATTTAAATATGAAGAAATAAGTATTCTCCTGAGGCTGAAGTTTTTACTCGTCTTCTGGAACCGTATGTTGTGTGGTATATTTAATATATATGTTATTTC
The DNA here is from genome assembly GCA_018697195.1 of Certhia americana. NCBI lineage: Eukaryota > Metazoa > Chordata > Aves > Passeriformes > Certhiidae > Certhia > Certhia americana. Next base: position 16,318,316 of record CM031858.1, read on the forward strand.
ACAGTTCTGCATTCAAAAATCCCATCAAAACACATGCTACTAAATTCTGGTGTTTTCTTCCAGAAAATAATTAAATCCACTTACAGTTGTTTTCTTGGTGTATGTCTTCTTTAAAGGTTTGTGCTTGACTAAAGCTTCCTTCTTCAGAAAACAGACATTGAGAAAACAGCATTGCCAAGAAATCATAATCAAGATTTAGAACAGCCTGTTGCTATGGAAATAGCCATGGCATCCAGTATGACTTCTGTTGAGCTAAAAATAGGTTGAAAAACCAGGAAAGTCTGGCCTGAGTAAAATAAAACAACAGAGTAAGCAAACTGAGTGAATTACATCAACAATACATTAATGGTGAAAATTTAGCCTTTATTAATTATGCTTTCATTGGCTCATTTTTGCCTGCACATAGAGAAACTGCTTCCCAGCAGGCAGGGTGAGTGCAACAGAGAGGAATTACTTGCCCCCAAGTACCCAAAATGTGTTCACTATTTTGCTGAGTATATGTTTAGTTGGAGCGGTTGTATCTGCTCTCACTCAGCAGTGCTGACAGTAAGAGTTGAGAAATCATGACTTAGGTCTGCCAAAAATAATGTAGTTTTTGGGAGATCAAAGGCTCCCTGCTCCAGTGGACTGTGTGAATGGGGACTGCAGTTACTGATTATTCTCATGGATTGGCAGTTGTAGCAGTTTATTCTATATCTCAAATGAAATCAGGCGCACTCTACAGCTACCATTTCTGTCCCATCAAACTCCAAGTCTGTGTCTCCAGCCCACCCATCTGACAACCCCACTGTGCCAGTTCTGCCCTTTCAGCTCCATCACATCCCATCCATTGACTTAATTTTGACCTTCTAATATTAAACAGCTGTGCCACTTGTATTGGTGCAAAAGCATCACCTTGCAAGGAAAAAATTGACCACAAGATCAGCAGTCCGATCCTGAGTCTATTGCAACATCAACATCTTGAGTCCTTCTTTTGTTTAGTTTGAACCCTAGTTAAAAGATTGCTGAAACTGAACATACAAACTGTTGTTTGTGCTGGAGAGTTAATGTCCATGGAGGTGAATCAGGATGATTTTCACCTCCTTCTGGTCCTGGCTCTGGATTTTTTCCGCTCCAGGCAAATCTCATCATGTTGACAATGCTCAAGTCAATTTAAAGATGAAAGCTCACATTACAGAACAGGAGCTGAGTGGCTTGTGCCAAGCATGATGTGTAGCACAACCATTTTGGGGCTGTTCATGGATATATGGAGATTGTGGGTAAAATGCTGACTGAATTCTTTACAGCAGTGTCTTTACAGAAATTCTACATGCTGGGCAGGATTTCTTTGTGCGTGTATAGTGCAACTGCACGTACAAAGTGCAAATGCTGCTTTTCTGTGTCCCCTGCACCTGAATATCTGATTTTAAACCTGAGCAATCATCTGGCTGCTGCAAAACCTTCCTGCAAAATGATATGCTTTTGGAGAAAGATGTGATATTTGACATACAACATGGAAAACCCCATACTATATGGGGTGTCTAAACTTTGTGTTGGCAGACGGATCTTAGAAGTCTTTGGACTGTGAATTATTAATCTAAATCTTAATATCCAGCTGATTCAGTGCAGCTCCTTCCCAGCCATCTTATGCCAGTGATGACTACAGTGAACCTCCTTTTAAAAAGTAGAACAAAATTGTCTAGTTATTTCAACTGAAATGTGCACCTTTTAATCTAACCTGATATGGCCTAGGGATTAAAAAAAGAAACAGGAAGGGTTAAGTCCGATGTTGGTAGAAGGACATGCTCTAAAAGCCTGATTATCCAGATGGAACAGATAAATCTGTTACTCTTTCTCTAAATATCAACACTGCATAATTAGCAGCTGCTAAAATAATGGAAGCCAATTGAAGAAAAACATGGTATACTCTACATTCATTTATTAAATACCTTATGTTTCCAAACAGAGCTTCCCATATTTGCTGCAAAACTCTGTAGCTTCATGCTTTACACAACTGAGCAAAGATGACAGCACTGAAATGAGCTATTACTATTTCCATCAGGAAGATATGGGGAACTAGTCTGTGTCTTTGAGGCGAAAATATATATTCATCAAATGGAAAAGCTTTAAAAAGCAACACTATCTAAGATATCAGCATCCCGTCTCCCTTGGAGACAGCTAAACCCCATATTTATCTAAATTATCTTGGTAATATGACAGAGTGATTGCTCACTAATGGTCAGTAACAGTTTTCTTTGTCATTTTCCTAGTCATTACCTCCTCAGAATGAACTCCAGAATAAACTGCTGATGCATCGTGACTCGAATATAAAGCTTATCATCACAACAGAAACCATTTCTATTAAACTCACAAACCTGTACATTGGACTTCTGACATTTTCATTTACAAAAAATAATACCCTTCTATTACAAACTCTAGAATTGGGCTCTAGATGAGCCTAGAGATATCTTATTCTTAAAACAGAAGTAAAGTAATATTTATTTTGCCCGTCTGTTGTCTATTTTCTTTCTTTTCTCCTCTCAGCTATTCATGCACGGAAGCCACATTCTCTGCAAAGAGCATAGGCTCAAACCAGGCTAGTTTTGTAGGTACTGTATTTCACAGCCTGTTCAGCTGCATTTTTTAATTTGGATGTTTAAATCTATTTGCCCTTTTTCAGGAGCTGGAAAGAATCACTGATTACACAGTCTGCCCGAATCTCATTTTTCCTGCTGAGTCTGAGAAAAGCCCTCACAGAAGGCTTGTGCATGTGGCAGCTGCTTGACTCCTTCTTCTTCTCTCAAAGACTGGAAATTTTCAGTGCTGACATCCATTGTCTTTATTTCAAATTAAATGGAGCTGATTTTTTTAGCTGCCAAGATGGAGGAGACAAAAAACTCAATCAGAAGGAGGGAAAGTGCTGCCATGTGAAGCTGCCTGACTTTGACATAGTGATCAGCCTAGAAAAACAGCGTTAAGGCAACCATAAAGGAGGATTGTATCTTCCCCAGTGTTACAACAAATGGATGTGTTCAGGGAGTCCTAAAGGCCAGAGTGCTGGGGAAATGCTATGGAGCTTCTTTCTACACTGCACTGTCTGACTTTCTTTTCTTCGAGAGGAAATCCTGTTTGGTGAGCAAATGGTCACTGACAACATGGGCAGCCACAGAATGACGGAGGTGCTTCCTCCTGTGAGCTGTCAAATACTCTTCTAACTTTGCAAAAAAAATTGCACAAATAAGCTATACATATAAAAAGCTATTAATACCACTTTTAAGCTCAGCTGTAATTAGGAGGGAGGAGAAAATCACAGCACACTCTGAGTCCTAAGGAAGTGGGACCCACCTAGAAAGTCTGATATTTTTAAGTCATTAGGGCACAAGGAATCAAAGTTTTCTTTCTTTAATAATAGGCTACCAATCCATATGATTTGCCTTGAAATAAAGAAAATTCCATTTATCTTTGCTAACCTAGCTTGACCATGGAGTTTGGGTCAGGACTATGGAGGTCAGCTTGACCACAAGCTCAAGTCAGATTGCTGGAGTTTGTGACCATGGAGTTCAGGTCATGTCCTCAGTTTAGCTAATCCACATGCACACAGTTTACAAAAGAAAAAGAAGGCACAGAGCTTCCTGAGGTGCCTTTCATAGCTGACACCCAAGAATAGGCAGTGGTTACTTTAATGCATTCAAGTTTTTCCAAAAAGTGCTGTCTGGTAACATCACGAATGCTCTACCCCCAGTGCATTGGAGCAGAGAGATCAGGGAGGAGCAACCATGAGCTGGGCTTCTTTGCTGAGCCACGTCCTGGGGCTGTGCAATGCTCTCCTTGCCAGGGTTTGGGCTTGCTTGTGACAGTGGATGATGCAAACACTTATTGACAGCAGCTTTCAGGCACAACTTTCCAAGAAATGCAGATGTATTCTTTCTTTTTTAAAGGGAGGGAGAAGACAAGGATCTGAAGTCTGATCATGATTAGATTTTTCAAGTCCAGGTTGCTTCATTTGTGTTGCCTCCCCTGGAACCCAGTGGTGAAGATTTGCATATTTCTGTCTATGTGCAAAGAATAGATCTCCTTGACAGGCAGGGTCTGTCAAGATAGATCTCCAGGACTGGCACAGGAAAGAAATGTTTTCCCTTTCCAAGGTGTTGGTACATGTCTATTCAACTTCTGTTTTCTTAATTTCAAAATGCCATCTACCATCTGAGTATAATCTGTCTCCTTGAGGGCTAAGAAACAAAAGGGTGAATCTGTTTCAGGTGATGAATGGGCCATGAGGATAGGACTAGGAGGTTGTCTTGAGCCATATGTGTCCTGCCCCCGTGGAGTGAGGGAATTATGCCTTCAGCATCTACAGGAAGAATTCCCACTACATCCATGGATTAACATGAATTTATTTGTTATCTATTATTCTGAAACTAGATTAATTTTCTAGATGTAGGGTAAGAAACACATCAGGAACCTGAGAGTGGTAGTCCCAACAGGCTGAGCTAGACAAAAGCTCAAGTGAGCTCATATCCATATCTGCAGTGCCCAGCATTGCATGAGTATCCACATGTGGCATTTTGTGGCAGCAACTGATTCCACAGTTTTATTATGGATTCTGTAGAAAATTTCTTCATCTTTTGGGACTTATTGGAATGTCATTTAATAACTTTTAGTTGCTGCTAGTAAGAAACAGTCACTACCTTTTCACCTTCTCTGTACAGTTCTTTCCCAAGTCAGGCCTTTTAATCTGATTTTATATGGAACATATTCCCACAGACAAGATTTGAATGTTAAATGACTAATTTGCAAAGCAAATAACTTAATGAAATGTTTTTAAATAAAGCTAATACGCCTCAGAAGACTACCTATTTTAAGATGGAGATCAGTTAAGATCACACTGAGATAGGTAAGATTATTCTCACTGTTTGAGCCTTTGCTCTTGGGACAAATTTAAACACTTGAATATTTGAAAATATATATATTGCAATAAAGAAAAAGTAAAAATATCAGCAGGAACCACCTAAGTATGTGTGGGAGAAGTGAGAGGAGGCAGGAGGAAAAGGAGTAGGAGTTAAACCTAGCATAGAAAATTCCCTCCCCAAAATAATTTGAATGCAAGAAGAAATTAATCTATTCTATATATTTCCCATTATAATGAGTTATTTTTGCTTCAGGCTGCCAATCATTTCTGCTGACAGACTCCAAATCTTCAAATATCTTGCATCATGCTATATTGCATGAACTAAAATTAAATGTAACAGAGGGTTAAGAATAGATATTGAAATTTTTTGCTAAATTCATCAACTAGAAAAGTGACAAGGTTGAAATTATAAGAAAATAACTTCATTCTCCAAGGTGATTTAGTCTATCTGTAATGACTGTGTCTAAGAAATTAGTGGCTATGTAAGCAAAATAGCTATTTTCAAAATGTATAGTAAACCTGCAGACAGAGGTTTTAGTTTTAATCCATGTTTGCACAGCCCTGAACCCAAGTGTTCAGGTGGCCTTGCCTGAGGGGAAAATCAAAGTAGAGGAAATAGGAATGCATGTAAGAAATACCATTATCCCAACTTGGTGAAAGTTGAATTGGTTAAAGGAGAAGTCTCACAAGTAACCAGCCCCATGCCTGGGATGTGCCCTGCTGGTGACATCAGGGTGCCAAAGGGGATTATCAGCCAGGAATGAAGGCTGGGGATACCTCAGGGCATCCCCTCCGGCAGTAAGAGCACACAGTAATCACTGCTGATCACATGTGGGGTGCTTCCCTTATCAGCAATATATTTTTGTCCTCTGAAGTGGACAAAATATATCCTAACTTTTAATATTATTATTATTAATAATGATGATGATGATGATGATGTATTTACAGGGAGTCTGAATTTTAAGAAAATAAGTTTTGTTATTTTGAAAATGAATGGGAGGACTGTTTGACCTTAAATGACATGCACAATTCTCTAATCCTCTCAGAAGCCGCCTCATCACGCCACATGAACCATTTAGAGGAACTCCAGGCCACTCTAAAATCAGGGGGCATATGATTAGCATTAAACCAAAAAGCATTTTAATCCTGCTGCAAGATTAAAAAGGTGCTGAAAAACAAAGTGCTGTTCCTGTTTCCCTTTGAACAAAATATTTCATTTCATAACAACAGGAAGCTCTAGAGAAGAAACACCTGCACACTGAGGTGGATAAGCATGTGGCTGGAGGACTTTTCAGTTTTTTCCACCCAGCTATTAACTCCAGGGCTATTGCTCCAAATCTGCCTCAGTATCGCTGGAAACAGCCCCTGGTCTCCAGCCATCAGACCTTGCTCAGTTCTCAAATGGCTTATCTGTAGCTCCCTAATAGAGAGGCTTACAAATAAGTGGCTCAGCTTGGTAAAAGCCACTTTATAAGCTGCCTGCTACAATACAAAGCTTCCTTCTTTGATTAAAAAGTACTAAATTTATAGGAAGACAGCAGTGATACACCTTCCTGGTGCTTACTGAGAACAAACTGTTTTATGAGAGCAGAGAATACAATAAAATGGTATAGATTGAGTCAAAACCTTTTTGGTGGAGCTTAAAAATATGCTTTTAGATATTTGTAAATAGTGAACTGCTTCCTGGACTTAGAGACGCAAACTGAACACTTTCAAAAATCTCTCCCTACTTAAAAACTGTGACTATAGGGTTGACATTATCCTATTTAATTATAACACCTGGCTGACCATCAACATCCTGGGCTATCTCTTGGTGCAATGGGATCAGAGAGCTCTGAAGATGACTATTTCTTTACTCAGGACTGAGTGATCATGGCTGATCAGGCTTCTGTTTTTCACAACGCCAAAAATACCTGATGCTCCTAAATCCAGGCCATAGGCTGAAAATATAAGGAGGCATTACTGCCATGTTGCCATTCATTTGTTATTTTATATGTTGAATTTGGTCTTGAACCAAGACTGGATAGGGATTTGCCCTTACTATGCATCAGTTTGTTCAGTATCTGTAATACATGTCATGATAAGAAACAAAATCCAGAGTACCGTGCCAAGATGGAGCACCTGTATTTATTCTCTGATCCATTTTCCATCATTCATGGCAAATTTCCACTCCAGCTAGTAGAAATTATAGTATATTGACAGAAGATGATTCAAAATCTTGGGAGAAAGGAGATAGAAAAATCAAAGGGAAACTTGCTGATTCAGCATCTTTATTACAGCATAATATCAGCTTGTATATTTTCTTTTGAAGACATTCCATTAATATGTCCACTGCTGTGGATTCTTGGATTTAAGAAAAAAGATTTTAACCATCACCTGATGGAAAATGTGCTGCAGGAGAGCCTGGTGCTATGGTAACAGAGCTGCACGCCCCTTTGAGCTGCACTGAAGCAGGAACCATCAAACACCAGCTTCACTCCCATCCAGTTCCACTGGAAAAGCCACCGTCATTTCAAGCGTCGTAAAATCACTCCTTTTGGTTCTGTGTCAATGCAGGCTAGTCTTTCTCCAGATAATTTCCCTTCAAGGTAAGATTTTTAAGGGAGCATGCATGAAAATGATGTCAGTTAAAACTGAAAATTTCTTTGAAAACACCTCCTTTACTCAGGATTGAACACCCAGGTACCTACTTCTGCATCTTAGATTTACTCATGGTTCTATTCAAACTGTCCATGAAGTACAAAGAACTAAATCTCTATGCCAAAGATCTAAAGACAATAGAGATACTTTGCCCTGTATTTACCAAGTGGCCAGTGGCCTTGCAGGTCTGCATTTTTGAGGTCTGATTTCAGGCACCATAGTAAGTGTGTGCAGGCAGATAGCAATTCCTTCATATTAAACTTCAATGACCATTAGTCATTTCTGAAAATGTAAGCTGCTGACTGTGTGCATACACACTGGTGGTGTGATCAGGGTCCAGTGGTGACTAAAAACAGGTATCTTTTAAACAGCCCCCAAATCCCTAAGGAGATTGCCTGACTTGAACTATAAACCTCAGCAATTATTTCTTAATTTGCACTTACTTTCAGACCCTTGGATAGTCATTGATAACAAACAAACAAACAGATTGAAGTTGCTAATTTTAAATTGACTGCAAATGCAGCAGTAAAACGAATTATGCTTAATATCCTAACTTGATAACTGGTCGCAGCAGAGAAGAGAAGAGAAGAGTATCTGGCAGCTCTGTGTTTATAGGGTATGTGTGAGGTAGACCTGTCTTCACTTCAGAAGTTTAATTTGGCTGCTGTGTCCCCAGAACTTTTGAGCAGGGATTGTTGGCTCTCCCCGCTTCTGTACCCCGTGGAGAAAGGTGCTGTTGGTAAAGACTTATCCCACCCCTTGTGAGAGCCTCACTGCCTGCATCGATGGCTTGGGACGGCCTGAGGGACCACTGTGTGGCACAAAGAAGCCTGCAGAGGAGGCAGCTGAGGCCCTGTTCCCAGCCTGGCATGCTTCTCATTCATTCACGGGACCATGGAGTCTGGGAAGCTGAGACCAGAGAGCCAGCAGAGGTTAGCAGGGGATAAAACACAGCTATAACACACCTTGTTAAAGAGAACCAGCCTCATGATTTTAAAATTGCTCTAGAGTAAGCTTGCTTTCATCTTTTACCAGACAAGACAATGATGCTCATTTTTCCCCTTTAAAAGAAGAAAAATGGAGACTGCAAATAATACTGTGGCCCTTAAAAAACTGAAGGCACGAACATTGAACTGATGTACTGAACAGATTTACTTCAGTAAAGACCTCCAGGAACATGAATACCATCCCCAGTGTGATGTCAGAAACAGTTAAGAAACAAGTTTCATCTCTCTCTTTTTTTTTGGAAGGAAATAACTTTCTTTCAGTTTGCAAATTGCTCCTCAGAAAGTTGTGCCCAGAACTGCATACAGCTCAGGGTGTTATGGCAGCACTTTTCTCACAAGTGAGGCACAGCTTGAGAGCAAGTGTTTACACAGATAATGCACAACGCAGCAAGTATCAATGCAGAGGTGCAGAACAATAATAGAATATTGCTCATGCAATTTCCTTCAGGTGTTTTTGAATGTTATTACATCCTGGTGGGACTTATGATTTGACAGAAGTTAAGCAAGTGTGTGGATTATAGCAAGAAGTGAGCCCATGTCATGATAAGAACATCACAGGACATCTTAAAGATATTTATAATGACTTTCACCCTGGCCATGTTTACAACAAGGTGCTACCCTTGCTGTCCTCTTACCTCTCTCTAAATTTCTCCTGCAGTGCTCAGGCAGCCATTGCTCTCCTGGCTCTGAGGGGTGGAAACCCAGAGGAGTCATTGCGGGGAACATCACAGAGCTACTTCAAAAAGTCACTTAGAGATGGAGCAGCTGAAAGCAAGCTCTCATCAGTCAAATCTGTGTCTGATATGTGGGTCTAAAAATAACTCTGCACAGCCTGTGAGAGGTGACAGCCCATTACAGCTTCCACCTTGCCTTTGCTCAGTGTCCTCACAAGGTTCAGAGCAGCGCAGCTGCAGACGATCACTGGAGCTGACCAGGGTGAGCTGCCTATGTCCCCATGAGGAAAACAAGGAGCCACTGAAAAATGGAGGCAGATCCTTGTGCATGATGGTGTGATGGTTCAGTGCAAATAGTTGTCCAGGCAGCAGCCTAAGACAAATCAATACCTGTGATAAGGCTCATCATGCTCCAATAACTGCTGCTATCTGCATAGGAAAGACTCACGCTGGATGAAGGGGAAATGTGTGTTCCAGAGGGAAAAGGCACTTAAGAGTAAATTCTCATTAAGTGAAAATAATTTGCTGATGAACGATTAAGCCAGTTGGCAACTCGACAAAAGATGGCTGTATGGAAGAGAAGGAGCACATAATATTTTCTAATAGATTCAGCTGAGGCTTGTGGTGGTGATATTCAATGTAAACTGCACTAAAAACTGCAGTTTTGCTTCCAAGCATAGCTACTTTTAAATTTCTTTTAAAGAATTTTCCTAATATGCTACAGAATAAAGCCAAGACAGATCAACTGGAAAATTGCTGGAGAGACTATTTTTATATCTTCAATTAAATATTATAAAGAAGTACACCTCTGAGAAAAAATGTGCTCATATTATAGTGGGGTTATTTTTTCCCAAATGTGTGGTTAGGCTGTTAGAGATAAGAGCATTTATGATTTTCCATATAGATCTGATGAAACAGCTTTTTCATTTACATTTCAAAGAAGGAATTGGATGGGTGAATTATGCAAGAAAAGGAAATAAGACAGAAGAAGAAGAAAGAAATCAAAGTGAGAGGAGCATCATACAGCTACAAAAACCTCCTTGAGTTACCCTGGAAAGAAGAGTGTTCACAGTTCACTGTGGTTTCATGCCTGATAAACAAATTTTGACCATTTTACTCTGGGAACAAGAGCACATATGGTTCAGGGATGAGGGGGAGGATTTCAAATGCTTTTGTTACTGAGTATTGGCTTCACACCACTAGTAAATGGCTCTTTAGATGTGCCCCGGCAAATGACTCCTCCTTAATAAACCTGAGGAGTGGTACACCCATGCAGACAGAGGCTGGGTCCCATCGATGTCCATGGGAAGCTGGATCCGATGTCCCTCGGGATGCTGCCGAACCGATGTCTCTGGCACTGTGCTCCTGCCCCCAGCAGGACTCAGCATTGAGGCTGCTGGGGATGCTGGCACAGAGGAAAGATTTGCAGACCCACCATTAACCTGGCCACAAGTAAATAAGTGAAACCCAGGGTGGGGAGGGTGTCTGCCTCCGACGCCCTGCCTCCCGCCACCTGATCTCCCAGCCATCCAGTCCTTCCCTCCGCTTCCCAGCCAGCAGCAGGCGAGAGCCAGCAAGCCCCAGCTGCAAATGGAACAGCGTGGCCGAGACTGAGTGAGTACAATGATTTAAACGGAGCGAGTTGGACAGTTGTCAATGGAAAGGAAATTAGTTGGAATCTAAATCTAACTAAAAGAAACTACCCAGATTAGTGACACTGTAAATTGGATTAAAATTAAATCCTAGAGGAAAATCGATGGAAAGCGATAAGCAAGCAAGTCAAAATGACAGCAGAAAGAGGCAGACGCTCCCTGAGAGCCAATTCAAGAGAACCGGTCAGAAGTAGAAAAGAAAATTTAATTGAGACAATCCAAATCTAAATGGTCGACAAATTAGGGGAAATTGGAAGAGGTCAGAGAGAAAGCCCAAGGAAAATATTTTTAAGGTTATAAATCAGTGCACAAAATAGAAAACGGGAGGGAAATTAAAGAAAGGAAAAAGGCAATTTTAACTATGTGTTAAAGTAAGTGAAAATAAGTGCCTGGGAGTAGGTTTTTTTATAAGATGCATTTGTTTACATGGAAGTAGACTTTAATTGACATGAAAATGTTGTTTTACTGAAAACTGGCTGCTTTTTTGTTACCTGCATGTGCTGTTACAAAGCCTCTGAAATGCATGTGTCCTCACTCCATAATCTGAAAAACACCGGTTTTTTCTCTGTCTCTTTTTCTTGACAGATTTATCCCTTACAGAAGAGCTGCTCAAGGCTGTGGGCAGCTGGAGATGCCTGCGTCTTGCCAGCCTCCCACCCACGAGGGGCAGGGCACGGGGAGCCTGTGAAAATCTTTACCTTAACTTGGCTATACCTACAGTACCACTGGATGTCACTGTTGTTTCATAAAAGACAAAAATCTTACTGTGATCTTTTTGGCAGATAATGTTTAGTACATAAATATGTACGTACATTTATCTTCTCTTTCCCACAACTTTTCTGTACAAGGACTGACATTACAGAAAATCTGTGCAGCCTCCTGGCTCTCATTCACATTTTTTATGATTATTTTTGTAAAGACTGTGTTTATGGGTCCTTTTGTGTCACTCTAAGAGGCATCTCTTCCATAAAGGATTGCTTTCTGCTGTGGTATATATAGTGTGGCAGAGTTGCCACAAAAGATTTCAGTTGTTTTGGAATTTCTTTTCTTCCATTTGTTTACATTTCCAGGGAATTAATTCACCTTGGCTGGACCAATTGCACCTGTGAGCTGCCTGTGAAGCAGCAGCATCTGATGCTGTCTATGTGAAGCCCAGAGAGCTGGGCACTGCCAGGGTAGCGCTGCCCAAAACTCAGGATTACCCTGGAGGGTCTTCTTCCCTCTACTGTTACAGAGTGTGCAGAGACTTACCCTCAATCTCCTGTACTTCCTGTACTGAGAGTCAGTGAGGAACTTGGACCCTATTCCTTACAGAGGAAAAAGCTCTTTTTTCTTCCCCATTAGTTGTCTGGGGTTTTATTTAGCTGGCCAAATGAAGACAAATAACTCTCTTTAGAGCCAGTGAAGAGGAACAGGCAATTCCAGGAAAGTGATTCATCCCATCTGAAAGAACACTTGTAACAGACAGGTGAGGTAGGTAAAGGCTTTTAGATATCTATTTCTGCCGAGTAACACTGCAGAAACCTTCAGTGACCAGACATACAAGAAGATTCCTACCCATTTTTCCTGGTATAGGCACTTCTACAGCAGGTTTTTTGTGAACCAGTATGCAGACCTTTTCTACATACACTGCACTTAATCATATCTGAGGTAACCTTCTCCATATTTCCCTAATCCTGAATATGCCAGAAAAGGCACATGATGCCCAGTGACTCACCCCAAACTACCCATCAGGAGCTCTGATATTGCCATCCAGGGACTGAGAACGAATCAACAGAGCCCTCAATAGCCCTGCTGAAACATGCCAGGAGCTGACCCAACAATTTGGCAGTATGGACAGGGCACTGCTGTGCCCAATAAGGCTTCTGGTGCCATTTCATAATCAGTGCTGCAGCTTAGGGGGAAAAAAAATTCTGTTGGTGGCAGCTACATAGACTTCTGTTTCAGTGCCCAGCTCTCAGAGGATTATCTGGTACACTGAGGACAACAAAACTGTTGTTACATATGACGGACATGAAATGCAATGCTGCAAAAGTTTCTCTTCTTGCATGAAAATAGTTCAGATCTGTAAACTGCTCTCCGTCTCACACCCATTCCAAGCAACAGTGTTCTTTTAAACATCATCGACCTTCCCCAGCATGACTGGTCCATGCAAGGAGATAGCAGCTGTGGATTTCTGTACAGAAGCAGAGTATGAGAGTCCAGTTCCTCTTGAGGAGCTCTTGAGAGGTCAGGCAAATCTGAATATGGTAAAAGGAGAATAATAAATTTCTGACAGTTGCCTGTATCACTTAATGGGAGAGAATGAAAAGAAGAGACAAAGATTGAGAATAAATGCATAATTACTCCAGTGAGGAGTTAATGTATTTGGGACTAAAGGTCATGAATGCAGACTGGCCTAAGAGGTTTGCAAATTTTAATTAAAAATTATGGTAAAACAACAAGGAGATAAAATGTGTGCTGTGCAAATTGAACAGGAGACTCTTAAGCCCCGGCTGTTTCTAGCAGCACTCTTTTAATTTCGTATCCATAAATAAAGCAGTGTGGAAAGACTGCTGTCATTTAATACAGCACAGCAAAATGTCTGAATCATAACAAGTTAGTTTCAGGGAATTGAAATGATAAGACATTTCTAAAAGTAAAGCTTTATAGAATAACTGCTCCAAGTGGGGTTACCCTGGGGTGTGATTGGCAATTCCTCCATTTCTCCATGGCACAAACCTCTACCAACACCTGTGTCTTTGGCCTGCTGCTGATGCCTTCTCGAGGCTGACCTGGAACAGAGACTAGTCAGGGCAAAAGGATAAAGTAGGTATTTATTAAAAGGTCTCACTGGGTACACCTGGGCAGTACAAGAGTCCAGACAGACCACACCCAAAATGGTCACAAAATGGATGACTGATCACAAGGCCTCCCACTTTTATAAGTTCTGCTCCATTACTATATTAGAGTTAGTGGTCCAACCATAGCTTTAGGTTATAAAGCTCCATCCTTCTTGTTTTTTCTTCTTGCTTCACTGTTGTTTTTGCTCTTGGGCCTGAAAGTTGTCCTTGGTACCAAGCTAGAGAACGAATTGTTTTGTCTATGTACTCTGTGAAGAGAGCTTAGTAGCACTTAATATGAAACCTAAAACTACTCACCAAAAAAGCACAGAGTCTAAAAAATATAATAGCTAAAACTTAAGGCATCACTGCTGCCTACAGAGACAAAGGCAGGGAACTTGTCTCACAGTGTGTGCACAGGCACGCTAGCCGCATCATCTAGGTCTTATTTTGATGGCCACCAGGAGGTTTGTACCTGCTAGGCAGCCTCGGGCACTCCTTGGAGGTGTTCAGTGCTCCGGGGCTCCAGCCCATGCTCCCCATAGCCGCGGGCGAGCCGGGTTTCAGCGCACCCTGCTCGCCATCGGGGGTTGCCGTGGGGCTGAGGCTGCTGCGCTGCCTGCTCGGCCACAGCCCGCGTTCCTGACAGGCAGAGCTGCAATCGTATCGTGTGTATAAAAAGAAGCAGTCTGCAGAATGCCCAGAGATGTGCGAGGTGCGGGGCAGAGTGAGATTCCACGCCGCTGCCTACTCCATTGCTGCGGAGGTTACATGATGCCCCACGGGGGCAGGGAGCTCAGTAACATTCCTGTACCATCACTTTGTCCCCAGCTCCGGGGCTCCTCCGGACAGAGGGCAACACTAAAAATATCAGGTTTTCCATATTTGTCATTGTATGAATTTCCCCCTAATTTGGTGCCGTTATTCCCATCACTCAAAATCTGACCAGTGATTTACAGAAGACGGAACAAGCCTGATCCTTTTCGTATGTGTTTGCTCACAAGCTGTTTCATGGTACTTGTTCCCGTGGCAGCCGTGAAGATCTAATCTGCTTCACGCTCCTGGCCGGGCACTTGGAGATTGTCAGGGGCTGGCAGCCGTTGTTCCTCCCCGCTCCACAGCACAGGGAGGCTGGGAACAGACACGGGACCGTGGCTGAGCCCTGCGCGGGGACTCAGCCGACGCGGGAGCTCCTCCTCGCGGCTCCGAATGGGGAGCCCCATTCCCGCTGGGAGCGTTCCGAGGCAGGAAAGCGGCGCCCCGGGAGCGGGAAGCTGACAGCATCGCTGTGCAGCATCCTTTTAGAAAAGCTTTTTGCATTTGTTGTTATCTGCACGAGTCATATGTATGCAAATTAAACACGGCTGGGAGCCGCTAAATAGGTATCTCTTGCCAAAAATATCTGCTCTCTGGGGTCTCCACCCTCTCGCATTTGCAAATTGCATCAGATGCCGCATAAGACATCCTCCAAAATGTGCTGGCACTCATTTCAGTATCAGGCAAGAAGTTCCCATCTCTCCCCACTTTTTCCCTTTAATCTCCCTTTTTTTTTTTTTCCTTTATTTTTGCTTTTTTTTTTCCCCACATGATTTTAAGTTTTTACTTTTACATTTCTAAGCAATTAATTTTTTGGCTCCCATGTAGGATCAACAGGTGTGGAACGACTGATGCGCTCCATCTGGTTGCTGCTGATAAGGTAATCCTGAGAGAGAAGGCACTATCTTCAATAAGCTTAAACCGCAGCAGCCTAATCTATTTGCAAGGGAGAACAAGCCCTGCAGCCAATATTGTTATTTCACGGGAACAACTGGGCACAGACAGCGCTTTCACAGGAGACGTAGGAGGGTTTTCACCCTCCTATTTTTCCCCTGGGAGTGATGATTCACTCGGGGCTGTTGTACCCCCTCTTAGACAAAGGAAAAGCTTTACTTTGAAATTTGTCCCCCAAACCCATGATTTCTGAATCAAATCATTGCTTTGCTTCTTTACATCCCACTCATAGGTCCTTATTTAATCTTCCCCAAAGCAATGGGAAACTGTTGGCTTTGGGTTGAGAATAAATACTGTTTTCTGTAACTTCCATAAAACTACGATAGCTGTTGAGTTCTGACGTGAAGTGTAATGAGAGCAACGGGGTGTGCTTGGGGTGCCCCCTGCAGATGAAGGGCTCTGTCATCTCCGCTCAGGTTTGGGTTTGTGGTGACAGTGAGGGACTGTCCCGCGTCACCTCCCCTCCGGTTGTTGTCCTGGTCTGTGGCACGAACCACGCAGCGTCGTGCCGACAGCATCACAAACCAAACCTACGCCTGCGCCATTCCTGGCGCCCGTTTCATGGGATTTCAGCCAACAGCTTTGGGGTTTATTTATCGACGGTTTCTGTTCCTGGCTTTCCCTGTGTGGTTACCCTGTTCAAATACCTCCTCTAGTTTACCCCGAGCCAAACTCGCGCTGCGGGGTTAGCAGCCGAGCCGAGCGGCCGCCAGCAGCCAGACGGCCCTGCCGCAGCTTCCTGGGGAGCCACGGCAATTAACAGCGTGCTCCTTCTCCTCCGGGCTGCGGGAAATGCAGAGGGCGTTTTTAAGCCGGTGTCTTCTCAGAGAAACAAGCGGGCAGTGCTGTGGCAGACAGGTTTCCCGTCGCGCAGGACGGGGTGATCCCGCCCTGTCAGCCCAAGGACACTGGTGTGACAGAGACGCCGGGATGCGGAGCTGCCCCCCCGTGCTGGACTCCATGGCCCAGCAATGAGCACAAACAGTGTCCCTGCAACACGGCGCTGATGGCGTCGGCGGGAGTCACGGCATCAGTGCACCGCACAATTTTATCTTTGCTTCTGTCAGCCACAGAGACATTACAGCACCTGATTTAGACAGCGAATGCGCTCGTCTGTATCCGAGCGGGCAGCAGCCAGCAGCAAGCCCTCAAACTGGGGGCGGAGGGGAGGCGAGGAGCATCCGGGTTCTCTTTCATGAACAGTTTAGCTTTTCCTGTTTTATACTTCGAGCTGCTGCTGGTGTCAGACATTACCCCATCTGCTGGTGAGCAAAGCAAGGAGCTCGCAGCAACGAGGGGGAACGTCTGCATCTTGTTCCCCCTACCGAGAACAGGGGTGTCTCGGCCGTTTCTGGTGCCCAAGGATTCCCAAGGGTACTGGGAGCCCCTCGGCCTGCCAACCCACTGTGGCAAATCCCTCTTTTCCAAACCCACTTTTCCTGCCCCTTCCGTTTTGTCATTCCTGGATTTACGAGATGAAAAGTTAAGATTAAACATACATAGTTGATTCTCCAGAGAGCTTCATCTCTGTTACCTCCCTTCTAAATCCCCGAGGACACCAGGACACAGAGACAAGACTTTCAGCTCCCAGGTAAGAAACAGGGTTGCCTCTGCCAGCACTTCTTAAAAACTGCCTCTTAAGAGAAGTGGCTCTTTCCCCTCCCTGTTGTCCTCCTGCCCAGCCCCAGGCAGCCCCAGCAAGAGGGCTCTAGCTGTACCCAACTCAGCATCCCA
Source organism: Certhia americana (assembly GCA_018697195.1). Classification (NCBI taxonomy): domain Eukaryota; kingdom Metazoa; phylum Chordata; class Aves; order Passeriformes; family Certhiidae; genus Certhia; species Certhia americana. Next base: position 16,335,503 of record CM031858.1, read on the forward strand.
GTTTTTCCATGACCCTGACGACTCTGCCACCAGTGAGCCAGTGCTCATATTGGGTGCTCAGCTGAGCTGCTCCTGTTTGCAGCTGACACAGCAAGTGAGGAAGGAGTGAGCTTCAGTAATTACATGGAACAATTTATATGATGCTAACATACATGCCTTTTGGGATAAGCACAGGACACAGAGTTGGTGGGAGGGGTCTGTGTGCTGTCAACCCATCTCAGAATAAATGAATGAATACAGCCAAAATTCTGATTACTTTTGCACCTGGATAGTTTCACTGGTGTTAATTACACAGTTGAAGTGGAGGATCCATGTAAGCAAGATTCAAATCAGTCACTGATATTTAGCTCTGCTTCAGGTCCTCTCTATAGTGTTGCTTCTGTCGAAGTGAAGAATGAAACAAAGAGGGGAAAACCTAAATAGTGATTAATGAAGAACAGTCCTTATTTAATCACAGCTTTCAATTCAGAATCTGTAATTTAAACTTCAGCAATTGTCTTCACAATTTTGGCATCTGCTCATCTCAGCCTACACACTATCTTTGAACTAACAGCACAGCTTATCTTTGCAATTAAGCATTCAATGTAGCAACAAATCTTCAATTTGGTGTGAGTCACTCAGCTGCTAAATCAAACAATGTGTCACTAAACAAACCAGTTTCCTCCTGACCTCACTGGATGATAATAATGACTTGTGAAACTATCTTGTGATTTCCTTGGTATAATTTGCTGGTACTTTCTGACACATTCCTTTTCATAAATATAAATGGGTTCTGCATTAGAAACAAACAATTGAGAGTTGTTAATATCATGGAAATGTAAAAAACTTATCTCAAACCCAGTGCAAAAAAGCAAAATATTTTTTATAAGAGATGTAAGTACAGGGTGAGCCAAAGTTACAACTGCATCAGCCTCAGTAGGTGGGTTGGGATCTGGACTCTTGTTATGGGGGTGGGCAATGCTGGCTGGACAGGGTGGACACTCCTGGTGAAAATAGGAGCCCCATGTCTCCATATGCCAGACACATACCTGCTGCTCTGCACCACAAGTCTTCGTATGTGCAGCAATTAATAGAAGTAATCCATAATCTTCATCTCAATGTAGTCAAGATGACATTTGGTGCCATAAAGTACCTAGAAAGTGCATTTCTGCACTTAACCAGAGAGCAGGAATGATAGGGTTGTTGTGATGTGAAGTCCCAGGGCAGGCTGGGCTCCCAAAACTGACACCACTATTTCATACAGGTGAAATTTTTGAGAATCTGGATTTGGAGTCATGGTGGATGCAGGTGATTGCTTACATTGGCAGCACTGCCTCATTGCAGGATAGATGACATTCACTGCAGAAAAGGCAACTACTTAGAGAGACCCTGAAAGGATGATAAATCTCTTTTTTTTTTTGCTTAGGTGCATTTTAAAAGTTTGAATTTGCAAACCTTCACTTTCATTAGTACCACTGACTTCACCGGCTTCACTTCAGCAGCCCAGGCTTTTCTGGAACAGAGTACCCTCCCAGTCATTCTGAGCCTGAAAATGCTGCGAAGTTTCTGAACCATCTCATTAACAGACAAAACTGAAAATTAACAGACTCCCTTTACAGTGTAAGCATGATGGGTATTTTCAATTTTGTACCTACAGACTGCTCTTGCATTGTGTTTTCATGTCTGTCTTCACAATTGCAGTTATTTTTTAAAAAGTGAAAGCTGAGCTATTTGTCTATCCTACAGCCCCAAGAGCTGGTAGAAGCATTCTGTATGTTATAGTAAAGACAGGTCAAACAGCTATAGGACTGGTCGTGCCATGACACATGGTCCTAAGGAAGTGGTACTACATGGATCACACCTCTCCCAAACATTTCAAAGAGATGATTGAAAGGTGGTTCCCTCCAAACTCATATCAATATTATCTGTAGAAAACAAAGTAATTTCATCCAACTGTCTCCACCCAAAATCAGTTCAACCATTATGCATAGCAGGTTTGGGTTGGGGGGGTGCTCCAAGCTTCACTGTGTACTCTGCCAGGCCACCACACCTGGTGTGGAACAGGGAATCACAAGCAGGTGGGTGGCAGGGCAGTGCATACCAAAGCTACATCCTAGTTCAGGTTTTTTCCATCCCTCCACATGTTTTCTCCACCATCTCCTGGATGCTTCCAGGAATGACTCCTGGTAGAAGATCCAGCCTCGGGAATTTGGGGATTCATCAGCAGAGCATCTTCATCAGAGACTGCATGAGTGGCCTTTCTGCTTCTAAAGAGACATATCTTTGTGAGGACCCTGACTGACAGGTGTGTCCCACCTCTGATATTCAATTTACAATTTACCTATTGGGGAAAATGGAATGGCAGGGAGATTCCCTCACAGAGCTATGGCTGTAGGCACAGGGCAGGCCCAGTGCAAGAGAGCCTTCAAAGCAGTCTTTTAGTGTTGTCAGAAGAAAAGTGGGTCAGACCTTGCAGCTTAAGTCTTCTGGGACTTTGATTTTAATTAAAGTGTGAGGTATCAGCACTCCCCCTCACCCAGACATACAACAGAGGGGATGTGCTTACAGATTCAAATCCCCAGGCTGGGAGCTCCTCTTCCCTGACTGCCTGCCTCAAGTCACACAGAAACTGCTTTTGTGACTTTATGAATCCTTTCAACTGACGCCCAAATGACATGCCAGGTGGAATGAAACAAAAAGGACTTTCCTTTGCACTGTTCACCAGAAGGAAACTCCCCAGAGGGAAGTGCCAAGTTATCCAGGCAGCTTTACCTCCACAAAACCCTTGGCTTTGGAAGTACATGGTCTTGGGAGGTCCCTGTGGAAGCTACCAGGCCACTGCAGAGCAGGGGAACAAATTGAAACAGATATTTTACCACAAAATTAATTTTTTCCATAGCAGCTGTGTAATAGATTGACTCTTAACAAGAAAGGTTGTTAACTGTCTGAGGGCAGTAAAATGCTGACTGGGAGATGTGTGGGATGCTGGAGCTGGTGGCAGGAACTGGGAACTGATGTCACAATGAGTGGTGAGCTAATAGATTACCTCATTTTCACATTTACAGGAGATGGATATGGCTGCCCTAAAGAAAAGAATTTCAACTGCTTTGTGCAATTTATTTTAACTTCTTATTGAATCAAAACAGCATTTTGTTCAGCCTGGCAATATTAGTACAATTTTACATGTCTGTTTATGTAGCGTTACCTGTTCCAACTCTCAGAAGTTTTCCATCTTTCCTTTAATATTTTGTGTTCTTCTAAAGTCTCAGTTCCTGGAGATAAGGGGCATCCTTAGCATTTCTGTTTCTGCCTTATTTTATACATTTTAGCAAAAAATAATTTTAAAAATCCTTAACTGCAGTATTTGAACTCCACTCTCATAATTTGGAGGATGAGACCATATGTTTCAATACTTAACTTTCAAAATATTTATTGGTGCTACAGAAAGGACTGAAATGCTCAAATGTTGTGACTTACATGCCAAGCATGAGTTTTATATTCTGGATGGCATATACAGCCTTGTGTGAATGTTTGTCTATTTCTAACTAATCTGTAGTAAGTAACTGCCATACCACTGGTAACTTTCCCTCCTTTGGAGTTTTTAATTATCCTAAAATTCTGTTCATTTGGAAAGCATCCATTAAGTCCAGTCAGCATTTGAATGAAGATGATAAGCCTGAGAGTACCCTCAAGTGCACCAAAAATTTACAAATTTTATTTCTTACTCAGAGTGAAATGAAGTTTTCAGTAAATCATGACCAGCCTGTAGAAGTAGCTGAGTGTGAATCCACAACTTATAAAACCTGTATTATGAGGTAACTATGAGTTACCCTGTGCTGTAAATGCCCCTGTGCTGTGTGTGTGAGATGGTCTCACAGCTGCTCAGAGGCAGTGCTGCCCTTGCCCCAGGGGACATATCCATGGCTCGTGGGGCAGTGTCACTCCGACAGCTCTGCTGGGTGCTGCAGCAGGTGCAAGTGGTCTTTCAAACCTCACAGTTCACATCTCTTCCCAGGCTTGAGGGGAAGGAGAATCGGCACCTTCCTAAGTGGTTATAACTGCAGTTGGCTCTGCTTTCTTCCCTTTGCATTCATAAGCCTGAAGCAAAATGCCCTGGATATGGTGAACAGGTAGATGATGCTTAAATATCAGCAGAGGCTGCCTAGCGTAAGAAGAGGAAGTTTGTTGAGCTTTGTATGATTATCACCAGTTTCACTACTCAGGAATCCAAAAGCACATGTATTAATGTGACCAAGATGTGACAGGTTTGATGTGGCACACCTTTGGCCAAAGAGTAAATGGGTAAGTGCTATCAGAACAGTGACAGCATGCCAGCAAGGGCAGTGCTTATACACCTGCTGGTGGAGAACAAGAAAGAAACCAAAATGTATCATAAATCTGTAATGTAGAGAGGCAAGGCACCCATGCTCACAGCTGGCACAGTTCAGGAGGTTGAATTGCCCAGATTGGATACCCGTAAGGATAAGCAAATTGGTGATTACAGCACCTGATTTAGACTGTCACCACGCCACATGTCCTAGAACATTTAGTCACCTGCTTTGCATTTGTACAGAGATGCACCAATTTTAGGAACAAATATTTAAGGTGGAGCTTTTCAAATTTTTTTTTTTTTAAATGAGGAACACCACAGCAGACAGTATTTGTGTTTGGGGCTTTGACACAACCTGTCAAAAGGCAAAGCTAATAAAGCTGGCTCCATCATAGTGGTAGCACAGAACATATTTAAGATATGAAATAGAATTTAATATCTTGGGGGGCTACTTTAAAAAGATGATCTAACAGCCAGCTAGTCTATTTTGCAGCTGGGATCACTTACACTCACTTGGCATCAGTGTTATGGCCATGCTGGCATCTCCTCAGTGCATCAGCCTGCCTTCATTTCATTTTTTTCTGCAGCCTTTTGATGAGGAAACCAATTGCATTTGGGTTGTGGGTGCAGGAGCATCAAGGAGAAGGTCAGCCAAAGAGAAGAGCTCATCCTGTTGTCTTCTGACAGTCACACACCATCTGGGAGTAGGTAAGTATGCACAGTATGCATGATATCCCAATGTCAGGTGAAACAATCATGATCTGACTTTGGCTGTGCAAGGGAGAAAACACATGGCATAGTCCTCTAGATTTCCTTGATGCAGAAAGAAACTCTGCTTTATTTATTCTTAGTTTGAGAGAAAATAAAGAAGCCTTACAGCTCTAAGAAGAGTTTCCCCATCTTTTATTGTGGGGAACTGAAACATTATTATAACATTAAGCTGTTTCAGTTAACCTCCCCTGAATTTACATGTAGCTCTATAATTAAGCTGGAAGTCAGTGGCTTGGCTGTCTTTGACTACCTGGGCCTTTGCATGTGGTTGAATTCAGCATGAGAGTAGTCTGTCTCTACATACACATACATCTGTGAGCTAAGCATGTAACCCACATTACTGCAGAAGTCAATAATGTTGGTGAAGCACAGGGTGTGACTGAAGTTGTCCCAGATTTGGTTTCTCTGGCAGAGGGGGTTCATCCCTCTCAGGCTCCAAGGACCAGACTGCCCACAGCCATGTTGGTTGGTTGGGAATCTGGCCATAGGACTGGGTCAGGCATCTCTGCTCCCCCTCATCCTGATGCAGCTGAAATTAGTGGAGACCAGATTTCACTGGCCACGTCTACATTTCAATGTCTCAGACATTAGCAGAATCCCACTCTGGATGATGTGTGGAGTTCTCCCTCCTCTGGAAACCTTGCAGGGCCTGGATTTCACAAACACTGGACTGTTGTTCCTCTGCCTGGGGCTGTAACTGGCCAGCACCCCCCAAGGACTGAGACACTCCTGGACATCCCTGCTAACTCCCCCAGTTCAGTGGGGGCTTCTGGCACTGCACTGGTTAAATGAAGGCTTTGTGCTTGCCTGAGGCTGCATCTGAGCTGCAAGTACAGTTATCTTTGAGCTGAGAATATACATGATTAGCTGGATAGCTTTAGCATTCAGCAAGCATAATTTTATGCTGAAAATAACTGGTTAATAGAATAATTTAAAAATTAAGCAGAGAAAATGCTGCTTAGGCAAAATTGTATCATTTTCAGTCTTTTACTGAACTTTGCCATCTACTGTGGTCCTTTCACAGGGATTCACCCCTTTGCCTCCTGGCTTTTGTAGAATACTTTAATTTTTTAGGAGCCATCAAAAACTGTGTAATTAACATTGTTTTCTGTTTCACTGACATTTTTTAATCTCTTTTGTCAGTAACTAGCTAGCAGTGAAGTGGCCTAGACTCAATTCCTAAGTACTCCAATGGAAAGCACTTGATTGATACCAGTTTAAGACTCCATCTGGCCCCCAGGGAAGCCTGCAGTTCACTGCCTGCATATCACAGCAGAACACTGGTTAGCAAGGGTGCTCACCAGCAAAGGGTGGACAGAGTGCACAAAGCTGGACTGGGTGTGCATTTGCTGAGCCACCACGGGCCTGCTGCTGCTCACCCCAGGAGCACCAGCCATCCCCTCCCACCAGTGACCTATAGTATTGGTGTGCTGTTATGGCATAAATACCTGTCTGGCTCTGAGGAGACATGTAAAGCAGGAATATTTTCTCCAAAAAGGCACTATGAATCGTACCTGATAGCAGGCAACTTGCAATATGCATGATTTTATACCTGGGATAAGTGTCAGCTTTCAGAGCATTTTATATTTACTACCAGACTAGGCTAAATGCCTTCTAGCTAATTTGGTTTATTCTATCAGTAAATTTGCCTACACTCTTGAGGAAGTGATGCTGACCTGACCAGTCTGGCTTTCTGCGTGACAAATCTAGATCCATATACTACCTCTCAGTTTGTGACTGCTCAGAGCAGTCAATGCAAGAAGATGTGGTGTTGTTAATTTCTCAGGGGGCATGCTAAATTTTCAAAGGAAGCAAAATGTCTATATAATGTTGTCATTGACTAAATTCCAGCTTTGGATTAGAGGAGCAACAAATGGAGCAATTTCATTGCCTGTCTATTACAGAATGCCACATGAGGGCAACCTGCAAATTGTAATCTGTGCTGAGGGATGGTAATGGAAGTGCGAATGATCATCCATAAATAGGGACTGTAGGTATCACAAATATCCTCTCCCTGTGTACTGATTTTGGCTGGGATGGAGTTTATTTCCTGTGTAGCAGTCCAGATGGTGCTGTATTTTGGATTTGTGACCAAAACAGTGTTGATAATACACCAATATTTTGGTCGTTTCTTAATAGTGCTTGCAAAAATGCATACTTCCTATACCTGTTGTTTTTGTCGTGCTCCTACCTCAGCAAGTATTCTGGCAGTGGCCAAGATGCTGGGCAGGGACAGAGGCTGGGACAGCTGACCCTAACTGACCAGAAGGATATCTCATACTGAATTATGTGGTCCTCAGCAATAAAATCTGGAGGTAACAAAGAAGAAAGAGGGGATATTTGGTTCTTGCCTTCCCAAATAACCATTATGTGATGGAGCCCTGCTTTCCCAAAAATGAGAAATTTGACTCTGTGATCTAGGTACCAGGTGCAAGAATTGCTGGTCTGATAGAAAAAGATGTGCTCTGTATCTCAGAAGAATGCAAAAAAAAAAAAAAAAAAAGCAAAACTTTTCATCTCCATCCACATCTCCACCTCAAAAAGATTCAGTCAGAAAATGCACAGAAGCTTGAACTCTTTAACCCTGCTGACAACAGTGTGGGTGCTGGATGGATTTTCTGTGCTGGGGTATGAGCAAGCTCAAGCAGCAATGCCAAATGACATTTGTGCAGTGGCTTGTGGACACATTGTGATCTGCTTGTGTTTGTGTCTTTCAAAGTAATTTCTTTGCAGTGTCAAAGATATTTTTTTACATTGTCACCAGTTTGTTAGCCACTGTGAAAAAGCCAGGGAGTTGGATCTGATGGGGATTGCAGAACACACAGAACTGGCTGTTTTCCTTCAAATCCCTGGCAGGACTGGCTGTGAATTGGCAGCATGGGCAGCTGTAGCAGGAAGAATGGCCAGAGCCCTGTCCCCTTCCATGGCCACACAGGCTCCTCCGCCTTCCCTCCTCACTCTGGCCCTGCCTCTTGGATACAGGATTATTCTTGTTTTCTCAAATATTAGGATTGATCTTTCTTTGAGTGGATCAAAATGTGAACGATTGCATCTTTTTGAGAAAGTCTTGTTTCTGATGGGCCCAGTGTTAATCTTTTCAGAAATTAAAAGGATAGAAAAAAAAATAGTGTCAGTAAAAAGTATTCCTGCACTGCTATTGTTACAGGAATACTACAGCCTCTTTTAAGTTATATTAGAGAAAGAAAGGAAATATTCAATCTTGAACTTTAAGCTATTGTCTGCATCTGTCTAGTCATCCTTGGTTTTTCTGTTGTGTCCATGTCTGTGCCTGTGCTGTTCTCTATCTGTCCCTGAGATTTCTCTTGTCTAGTTTAGGAAAATTACAATGCAGAGATTTCAGCTGAAATAATTACCTCAGTGAAAAATCAGTGGCTCAAGACAGGCCTTAAAAATTCACTCCCATCTAAGGCTGGCATTTGCAGAGGACAGGTAGCAAACCCCTCACCACAGAGGCTTCGTGTTTTGAGGTGCCACTCATTGTCTGGATGAGGTTCCCTCTCTCCTCCACAGCTTCCTCCACTGGCCCAAGGACAAAGAAAACATCCCCCTACACCCCAGGAAAAAACAAAAAAACAAAAAAAAAAAAAAACCAAAACCAAAACCAAAACCAAAAAAAAAAAAAAAAAAAAAAAAAAAAAAAAAAAAAAAAAAAAAAACAAAAAAAAACAAACAAACAAACAAACAAAAAAAAAACCAAAAAAAAAAAAACCCCAAAAACACAAAAAAAACCACACCAAAAAAACCCAAAAAACTTGCACCCATGTTTTAGTTCCTTAAGAGCAGCTCTGGGGAGGACAGGAGGGAAGTAGTGCTGATGAGTGCTCTCTCTTGAATACTGAGAGCCCCATGGCTGCAATACCACCTTGGGCTGTGAGGCCAGAGTTGCAGAGCCACAGCCTGTCTGGGGACCTGACAGATGCTTTGTCATTTAAAATGTTTTGATCACAGCAGTAGGAGGCAAAATAATATTCCCTCAGGAAGGAAGAAGGTGAAAGATGTGCTACCAAAACACACGGCCATCATCTTATGAGAGTGATGACCACCTCATAAGCCATCACCTTATGAGAGTGATGACAAGAGTTAATGAGGCAAGTTCACATGTTATTATGACAAAACCATGTCAAATTTGACCAGACTTTGCCTTCTAAACTAGAGTATTTTATTATTTGAATCCTGTCTTGTCCCCTCTTCCAAAATGGGAAGGAGTAGAAGATGGCACATAACTGTGAGTGTTATGATTTTCCCCAGATCCAGTGTAGAAATATTTCACATTTCAAATGTAAACTAAAGGGGTGTCAGGGAGATGCTGCAGCTGCCAAAGAAGAGCTGGCCCTGGCATCTCTTCCCCTGGCAGATGCCCTGTGGTGCTCTCCCATGTCAGAGCAGAGAGGAAGTCTGCACTGGGCACCCAGCTGGTCTTTGCTACCCAGCCCATGTGTTAGAGCACAAATTGTATTACTCACTTCTCACCCCGTGGACCAGTGGAGGCTGGTTTTAGGGAACACCTCACACCCTCCTGTGCAGTCACATATATCTACAGTGCTTGCCCTGTCACATAAGTGCCTGTCTCTGTAGCTGTCATGTTGGGGAAGTTTAATGGCCTTTTAAAACTGTTATATTCCAAGTATTCTGTTTGGCATCCAAATCTGTAAGGGTGAAATGAAGTTAAGAAGTTGGGTTTTGGACTAATCTCAGTCTAGCCTCTTACTGAACTCTCAGCTGAATATCTCTTAGTGAAAGCTTTCTTTCACAGCATTGAAAGATGCTGTGATCTGCCTTGGCAACATCTTATTAGAATGCCAAGAACAAGATCAACAGCTGTGCTGTGATTTCCATTCCTGTGCTGTAAGTGTATGACATTTGCTCACTCCAGCCCTCCTGCCACCACACGCTGGACTTCTGAAGGTCCTTTCCAGCCTAAATGAGGCTCTGGTTTTATGGCTGCTCAAGCACAGACTTCCATACACAGTTCTGCAGCTTGAATGGAATTACTTGTAATGAGGACATTTGTTAAACACGTCCTTTTAGGGTATGTCAATGCTTTCAGGTTTCTTTCCATAGACCTTTTTCTTGAATAAAATATCACACAATCTCTATTCTAGTCACATAAAAGATTTATGCACCTCTTTTTCTGAGATGAGTAAAGAGAGGCATTCTTTATGAAAAAGGGGGAGTGATGCTTATTATGTTTCCTGCTTTGTTATTGAAGTTAAGTCTAATAAGTGTTTTCTATTAATTTTATCACTATATTGCCTTCTAAATTACATGTGCATGGAAAATTTGGAGACCTTTGCCACTCAGTATTTCATTTCTTCTTTCTCAGAAACTAACATACCTTGGTATTTCCATTGCTCTTTTCCCACCTCAAAAAAAAAAAAAAATGCAATTTTAACCACATTTTGGTCCCTCTTTTTTCATTATATGGCTTACAACAACTCAAGGTCGGAGGCAATTTTTTGTAGGGAGGTACTTACGCTGAAGGAGGCAGAATTGGTATGCTTATAACAATTTGCAACAAAGCAGATCTGGAGTATGAGGGAAGACTGAAGGAAAATGAATATTCCTCATAAATTTTCTGTAGTAACCCAAATTCAGAAGTGACTGGATGAACCTATCCTAAGCCCACTTCTCTCCCTCAAAGCATGACTGAAATGCACATTGCCTCATGCTTTTTGCTCAAAGATGAAAATTTGAAGCTCTAAGAAATACCATCTCCTGATCATCTGGAACCTCACTGAACTCTCTGTCTCCTTTTGCTGTCCTGAAAGGGCCAAAATTCACTCTGCAAAGGTCGTGGGCTTCCCTGCTACCTGGCATGCCATCCCCACTTACAGTAGGTTTTAGTTCCTCCTCAGATGACAGCACTGCCAGGGCTGCCTCTGTCACCCAGACCTGCCCATCTCCATTTTATATAGTGTTAAAAACATTCTCATTTTGCTAATTTCATAGTAAGTGCATGTTTTGAAAGTAAGGCAGAAAGAGAATGTAATAGCTGTGAGAGAAACAGCTGCCACTGTGAAAAACATGGTGCCAAATCCACAGGTTGAATTTCAAAAATGAAGAAAATGTGTGTGACTCTGAGGGTTTTGGCCATGGGAGGGAGCAATGGCTGCTTCTCCACTCTCCTGCGCTGTCATTCCCACAGTGGGTGAATATAAAATTTTTAAAAATCCTTCACTTTGTTTTAAGTCTTTTGTGTACAGATTTTGTAGAGTGACTCCCAGCTGTTGTGGGTGGAGCCCTGCTGAATAACTGCTCACCTTGTAAAAGCTGTCACTTATAAAATAGTCTAGTGATTCTCCCTTTGATCATAATGTTTTCAGTGATGCTCTCTTCAAACAGTAGCTGCTACATACACTGATCATATTAAAGAATGCCTTTTTAGGCCTATTTTATGCTTTTATAGTGTGGGGAAAGAAGGTAGTCCCAAATTTTACCGTATTTACACTGTGGCACATGACACTGCCTCTTTTAGTTACTACTCTAATGCTGTTAATTCCTGAATATTTAATTTTCCTCTTTGGTTGCTATAAGGAATAAGCTGAATTTTTCTAGGACTCTGAGAAGTCTTTCTCACTTATTCAGGGGCTGTTTCTCATTTGCAGCTTGCATTTTGTCTCCTGCTCACCTGCCATTTCTGCAGCAAGGTAAGGCATGGCAACCTGCATGACCTGAGAGGATTATGGGACTGTGGCAAGGCCTGGCCCCTCAATGCCATCAGCATCCTGGCATCAAAACTTTGGCCATTTGATTAAAATTGAAACCCCCATTTTTTACTCCTAAATTTGTGCTCACTAACTTGTAGGCTAAATGCCCTCTTGGAGTAAGAGAATAAGTATGGAAGTAATAAGGAGCTGATGTGTCCCAGCTGTTACATCCCCACTATCTCTGCTCTACTTTTCATTCCTTTACCCTTTGCATTTTGACAAAAAACAGCTTCTGCTTTTATGATGAGAGCCCCCAGAGCTGCTCGTGATGCTCAGGTAGATGCTGTTCCTTTTCACTATGCATCCATTCTTGTTTGAGAAGAAGATTTTGTGGGGATGGAAAGTGTGGTGCCTGTTAGCCTGTACCTTAGACAGACTTGGTTAAATAGTCCCATTCTCCCACTGCCTACAACCAATGTGACTTTTTATCTGTTTGCAGACACATTATCCTGAACGTTAAACATTCTTTACTCACAGGGTCTCAGGAAACACCAGAACATGAGGTACAGATGCTGTGGTTTTGTTTTGTACGATGAAGTCCCTTGAGCCTCACATGCCTTGCACCCAAGCAGAGCCCAAGGAGTCCATGGAGTTGCTCACAGGAAGAAAAGAAGAGTATTTTAAGCCCCCACCTTCATTTTTGCCCTGTTCTTTACCCTTTGCTGTCCAATGCTTGCAAACCCAGAAATATGCTGTGGTGACTTGTTCTTCCCATCCCATGCCTGCTCAGAGGGGGCTGCCCCATGGGTGTGATGAAGTGCTGTCCACACAGTTCTCTGCACCAGGGCTGCTCTCAGTGCCTCTGCCCACCCACTGCAGCCTGGGCTAAGGGCAGTCCTCTGGGAGAGTTGAGGTGCAAGCTCCACTTGCACTCTCATTGCCTAAAATGGGAGTGTAGAACATCTGTCCTGGAAGCACAGGCTGATTTTTTTTATTCTGATTTTTTATTCTGATTACCAAAATGTCTCCTGGGGATAACTGGGCAATACAGTAAAGAGGAGAGGCATAAATACTGTGTAGCGTCCTTATATATTCACTTACTCTACCTTGTATCTCTCTTTTCTATTATTTTGTAACCATCATATAAATAAAGGAATTTTTCCTTCCCTGCCATCCACATCTTTTACTTTATGTTGCAATAGGCTCGGAAACCACTTGGGGGAACTTTTCCCATTGCAGTTAATTACAGGTAAAAGACTGTATTATCAAAAATACCTACTGATCTGACTCAGCTCCTTTTATGAGCCCTGCATATGACAGAAATCCAGCAGATTTCAGTAAGAAATGTCAAATAGGACATTTGCAGATAAAGCATTCTTTAAATTCGTTACTCTGATCGTATAATTTGGGAAAGTTTGAGTTTGAGTGATTGCTTAATTAAACGCTGAACTGGCACTGAAAGACTCTTTTAAAGTCATGAACTGTGTCGTGACCTACACAAACGGGGAAATGTTATTTAGTTGCGAAATGGGACTCGGTGGTGCCGAGAACAGTTAGAGAAATGTCCTGCTGAAGTGGTTCAGGTCACAGGTCAGTGTCGGTGTCGCACGGATGTCCCCGCCCGTCGCTCCCTTACTCCGAGCAGCGCCCGGGGCCGAAGGTGCGAGCCGGGGCCAGCAGGGGGCGCGCTCCCGCCGAAGCGCGGCCCTCAGCCGCTCGGTGCTGACGGACACCGGGGCCCTGCACCGGGCTGCGGGCCGCCGGCCAAGGGCAGTGTGCAGGGAACCGCCCCGTGCCCGTCACTGGCAGCCCCTTCTCTGCCACTCACTCCCGGTTTCCAGCCCGGCTGCAGGAACCTGGCGATGTCCGCCCCCATGGCTTTCGCCCACCGTTCAGTTCCGCCCCTCGAATGTCCCCCTCTCTCCTGCCCGCCCTGCTGCCGTGCGCAGCCTTGCCCGGCCCGGCTGCCCAGAGTCAGGTACCAGGATCACGGCATTTCTTGGGTACGAGGATCAGGGCATTTCTCATGCTGGGATTTTTTTCCCAACACACCAACACAGTAATCCAATACGCTTCCAACAACGGCAGGAATCAAAAATGACTCAGTATGAGGCCCAGTCACATACTTTTATGTCTTAAACTACCATCTAAATCCAGGAGCAACCTTACTTAAAACAAATGGTCGATTAAGGCCTCAGTTTATGCATTTTTACAAATATCTAAATACCTCTACTTGGTGGCAAATCATGGAAATGTCTGTGTTTGTCCCAGTGAACCAGCCGAGCTAGGTCCAGGGCTAAGGTTAAGCATGCAGCTAGTTGCTATCCAAGACTAGATCCCTGTCCTCTTCCTCTTCTTCTTCCTCCTCACCACAGGGGGGCATAAGGGGAAATGCTCTGAGCAGAATTTTTCTTCATGAGGATGTTGAATTCTGTGGCAGAGGCACCAGGTCAGTCCTGGGCCATGCCCAGGAGAGAAGAGGAGAGTTTGAGAGAGAGGAGAGTTTGCGGAGAGGTTGGGGGGGGGGGGGGGGGGGGGT
>CM031858.1:16349800-16480166 GCA_018697195.1 Certhia americana
AGAGTTCGAGGAGAGTTCGAGGAGAGGAGAGTTCGAGGAGAGGAGAGGAGAGTTCGAGGAGAGTTCGAGGAGAGTTCGAGGAGAGTTCGAGGAGAGGAGAGGAGAGGAGAGGAGAGGAGAGGAGAGGAGAGGAGAGGAGCTCTTCCAACATCTGTGAATATCTTCCAAGAGCCTTGTCAGAGGATACCAGAGGAACCACCAAAGCCTGTGGCTCCCTCCTGCAAACCCCAGGGAGAGAACAGACCTGGAAACAGGCGCTAGGAGTCACAGAGGATTTTGTTGTAACTCTTTCCCATAAGGTAGCTCTCCAGCATTGGAAATAGGAGACTAAATACAACACATATATGAGAAGATAATTCCAGTGTTTAGTTTCTATTCTCCTATTTAGGTAAAGGAAGTCTGATGTTCACTTGCAGAAATCATTGCTCCCCTGGGAATTGTGTACCTGCAGTGTAGCTGAGACATTTCATGGTCTTGTGTTATTGAACCTGGCACCCTGTGGTGCCTAAGTGCTGTTGAATAATCTGGGGGTGTCATGTAGCTTTTTAAAGCAGAAGAGAGTTTCTTTAGGCTGTGATGAAAAGCTTTAAACTACAAGCACTGATGCAAAAGAGACTCACTAGACCTCAGTGACAGCCACAAGTGGGGGAGAAGGTCCCCAGAGGGAGCAGGGAGGAGGCTGGGCATCAGCAAGTACACATGTCCTTTTAGAGAAGGGAAGGTTGGAGAGCTGGGGGGAGGAGCATCTGTCACTTTGCTGCTATTTTAGCACTCTGCATCCAGCAGCCAAGCTGATCAGAAGCAATCAGAACAGGAGTTTGATGGCCTAAACTGCTGGCAATCAGAACAGGAGTTTGATGGCCTAAACTGCTGCTGCTTCTGTGGAAAGTGGATTTCATCTAGGTGTCCCTAGTGCCTGGCTCTGGGAGATGTTCTCAGAAAGGGATATATGCACACAATCACCACGGAATATTTGGCCCTCCAGACTGCTGCTTTCCTAGCTGAAGCCATGGCAGCACTGTTCTTTGCACTTCCCACAATAGAGACAGCACTCCCTGAAAAGGGGGAGCACCACAGGAAATGCCCTGGCTTCTCAGTTTTGCCACCTTTTGAACCATGACCAGTGCTGATGGTCCTTTCCTCTGGCTTCTTCTTCCAAGTTTTATATATATATACTATATATGTATATAAATATATATATATATAATTATATATGTATATAAAAGTATATATATGTGTGTATATATAACTATATATATATATAGTTATTTTTTAAAGCTAGGGTGGTTTTTTTTGTAATAAATATGATTTGTAATTAATATGATTTTGTGGTCTCTGTCAGGTCATTGGGTAAACCTTAGGGAGTCAAAGCAAAGCTGGGCTTATACAGCTGCCCTTGGTGGAAGGTCATCATTGGGATTTGCAGAAATTTGCACTGTAAAGACTTGGCTTTGGCTGGACCATCAGGGGATTTCTGCCCAGGAAAAACAACAGATTGGTACTTGGTATCTCCCAGGTATGACTTTACACAGTTAACAGGAATCAAAAGAAATTACCATGCTGGAGCTCAGAGGCCCAGAGCTGTCTGACCAGCTCTTGCCAGTTTCCAGTTTGCCCAGCAGCATTGGGAGAACTGTCAAGAAACTCCTCAGCTTCTGACTGGGACATCTTGAGCTTGAGGATTTATATCACCCTTTGAAATGTTTGAGTCACAGCAAATCTTATTTCTATTATGACAAATTTTTGAATAGAGATTGAAATGATAATTTTTCTTCTTGCTGTAGGAGTACACATTTTCCTTTGCCTCCTAGTCTAGAGGCTTAGGGTTGCCTGGTTACCCTGACTCAGAAACTCTGTAAGGTGTCTCTTGGTGAAGGAGCAGATACAATTTGGCAATTAGAGAAGCTTGATTTGTCATCTAAATGTAGAAATCCTTAGGAAAAAATAACCATTTGAAGAGCAGTTGCACAGAATCCACAGTGAGAAAACTCTAAGGATGTACATTGGTACTGAACATTGCTGGTTTGCTTATTGTAGAGGCATGAAGGTCATTAATACATGCAATAATTAGGAATGTTTTTCAGTGTTCAATTAATAGAATCCTGTTCATAGCATATATGAATTGCAAATGTGATCAGAAAAGCATTTTTGTTGAAGAATTTCCCCATGGACAAGTGCTAGAAAAAGATTCCATTCAGCCAGAAATCTGTTCATCTCAGACTGGATGGGCACAGTTAAAGGTACATGATACATTCAGGTGAGGGCCCCAGTACAGCCATCACTGCCACCTAAAGCATGTCTTATCTGCTTGAGTGTGCATGTGTCTACATACATCTTTCTATATAGTACATGTGTGCCCAGAAATGAGTGCAGATGTTCTTACAATTATACTTTTGTGCTGATTTGGAAATTTGTGATGTATGAATGATTTTCTTTTGCAAAGTATTTCCTTTAGAACTAAAGCCACGTTGTTTCAACAGTTGCTTTGTAGAGGCCCTTTAGTTGTTTGCATTTTGATGCATCAGAAAACACTTCAAGGACAAGGAGGATTATTTAATGGTCAGGAATGTTTGATGAAAAAGTAAGATCTGTACACCTACAGTTTTGCTATCCAGGGACCAGAAAGGTTTAGCTAGCATAAACTCTAAAAGGTCAGATTTTGATTTAATGAACTGAACTTTCAAGACAAGCAGTGTTTTTCATACAGAATATCCCCTCAAGCTTGCTTTATTCAGTTAGCAAAAAATACAGAACGAACAGACTGACAAAAAAGTCCTGGTTTGCATATCTCACCATGTTTTTAATCAAGTGTCACCACTATACACTTATGCTTAAATTTTGGATTCCTCATGCTGTATTTAGTAGGGCATTACCTGTTTCCTTTATAGACTTATGTTATGCTCAGTCCTGTGTCCTACATCACCAGGATCTGAATCATTGTCTGCAACTTGTGCACCACGTCTGCTCACAGTCTCACTTTGGACACAGCCCAGTTGCAGTGGGCTTAAACACCTCAATGCTGTCGGGATCTCCCACTTCTCAGTTTGCTTTTTTCAGCTCTTAAAATGCCATGGCTGTAATAGGGAAACAGAAAGCCACAGGTGTCTGTCCTTATCATTAACAAATAGGGATAACTCAGGAAAACATACATCACCCGGGGTTATTTTCAGAGGTATATTTCAGCGTAACAATCATTTTAAATGTGAAATGGTGAAACTGTTAGGTAGTCATGGTATCAGGAGGTTCTTGCCAGAACTTTGATAAAGAAAAATGGTGGATCTCTTACACAAGTTTGTTGTTTTTTTGTGGTTTGGGTTTTCTGTTTGTTTTTTTTTACCAGAGTCAATTGCAGTTAATGAAACAATCAGAATACATATATTTTTTAGCCAGGCACAAGGTAAACCTACAATATTCTCTACAGGAATGGTAGGAATGGTATGTAATCTGCTTACAAAGTACTGTGGGAAAAGTACAATAAAATGAGATCATTTGCAGATAACACTACCCTCCAAAAATATTTACATTAAAATATAAGAAATGGAGAACAGTTCAGGAAGCCTTACTGCAGCAAAATTATGTGAGGTAAGACACGCCATGCAGAGTGATGGTTGGCAGGAATAATTGAAATTTATGTTAATCTGAATTAGTTCTGCCAGTTAAAAACTAGGTTTGCAGTTCAGGCGTTTGAGGGGGATCATGGGTGGCCTGTGGTAGCTCCTCTCCTACGCTCCTTGAAGGGCCCTCCAGGCTCCACAACCTCCCAGGACAGGCAGGGCCCCAAGCTCGACAGTGGCTTTGCTTCTGCTCAGCATGCAGTGGCAGCAGGGAAGGGAACAGGGAAAATTAGATTGGGAAGAATCATAGAATGGAAAAGAAAATGGCATAAGAGATTGCACTGGAAGTTTGCTTTTGCCGATCACAAATTGTCAATCTGCAACCAGAAAAAGGAATTAAAATCTGGTCACCACAACAAAGCAAGATTTAACAACAGGAGGGTGAACATCAGGATAGAGATATTGTGAGTGAGGGCTACCTCCTGACAGGCTGCTCATTCCGTAATGGCCTATGAAAGCAATGATGACCTATTTGTGTTCTCCCTCTGGGATTCTCCACTTCGTTTCTTTCTGAGTTGGTCTGCTGGGTCAGACGTGTATTTATGTTTCTATATTAAGGTTTACTCATGTTAAACATTATTATTCCGAACACTATGGTAGTTTTGACTAGTAGATCATATGTTCTATTCTCTGAAGATAATATCCATGCTAACTCTTGAAGTCACAAAATAGAAGGAATTTCATCAACCTGTTTTGTATGTTTTCACTGACTTCATGTGTGTGATATAATTTGTCTATATAGATAGTTTATTTATGAGAGAAAATTTTTATTTAAAAGAGAAAACTGTAAATCAGAGATACATCATATTTTTATTCCTATCTGTAAGTGTAAAAACTATTTATTTATTAAGAATTACATTTGTTTAGAGTAAGAAAATGGTCTCACATCTTTTACCACTCATGTTTTGGCCTACAGAAATTGCCACAGTAAAGAGAGACATTGCATTTCCAGGTTCTTTCTCCAGCAAATGACCCAAACATTGTATTCATAGGATTTTGGTGCTCCCTATTGAAGGGAAGAAGGAAGCAATAACACCCAAGTGGAAAACCCAAGGATAAGAAGGATCTGTTTTTACTCCAGATTTCTCAGACCATCAAATGCTTCTTTGTAACATGGCAAGTATCATGGTGCATCAGGAAGATTCATTAAACAAAACCAACTGAAATATACACAAAACCCATATGGAAAAAACTTTCAAATTCAAACTTGGATGTAAAAAACTTACAGAGAAATAAAGAAAACACAGTGGAGAGGAGGCTGACTTCTCAAGCCCTGAGGGACTGACAGTCTCCTATCAGAATTAGGTAAATAATAATATTATTTTTAATAAATTATTTAAAAATACACTTGCCTTAATGTTGGCCTAAACTGCAGCCCTTGGTGGCAAGCTGCTCTTTTCTGCATTTCTGATTTAATTTTAATACAAGAAAAGGGATTTTATTATTGCTCTTTCTTGCTTAATGAATAATAAAAGTTTTTCCACATCTTTGGATGGAAACATGCTGGGACACATTTTTTTCCCCTAGTTTATACCCACTCTTAATGCATTCACATATGAATGCATTCACAGCCTCACAGGGGGGTAACATTAGTTGAGGCTCAGAGAAAGAATAAATAAATTAATAAGAGACAGTTGTAAATACACATCCACATACATAGCTGTGAGGTTCTGGCCTCATAATTGGAGATCCTTTTTACAGATTTATCCACAGCTTGGTACACTTCTGGCTTCCTACTGTGAATCAGTTTACCCTTTTTTAAAAGTCACTTTGTTACCTATCTGATGCATGATATTAATGATGTTCTCAGCAAATGAGGAGAATTATAAACATCAGTGATGACGGAGAAATAATCAAGGATCAGGAAGTTTCTAATGGGAAAATGGAGCCTCCCACTGAGAATTCTGCTTAAAATATCATTTTTTACTAATTGATACAGTCACTGGTGTTGGAGATGTTGTTGGTTTGCACCTGATTTAAATAGAGTTCAATGAATACTTTAATCAGACTAGGAATCTGAAGTGTTTATTGTAGTTTTTTTCTAAAAGAATGTTGTAAAAAGAGTATTTAAGAGATGCTGAAAACTCATCAGCTAACATCAGTGATGCCCCAGCTGTGTGGGAAAGGGCTGGAACAGTACAGTGTCATAATGTTAGACAGCCTAAATACTTACCCAGGTATATCCAATTCTGCATAAAGCAAAGATTTGGTGATTACCTGAATTGTTACTTCCCAGAGGCCAGTGCTACTGGAAAAGGAGGAGATTTAACTCACCTGTGCAGTGAAGGAGTCCTTGTGAAACCCGCAATGGGGTGGGCATGGATTTCTAATAAGATTTCTGAAATGTAGCGAAGTCCAGGCTGAGTTTCCCAGGCTCCTGTGAAGGATTAAGTGCACACTGCAGTGGATTTTCTTGTGTGTGAAGCTGTGAATGCAGAGTGACAATATTCACACAGGACCCCTGGGACCCTGGAATCCATTCCTGACAAAAAGTAGGCTGCATGCATGTGTTGCTGCATGTAGGAGTTAGCTGCTTCACTGCCATGGAAATATCCTCCTCAAAGTTATTTTTGTATAGGCACTCTTTCTCTCAGTATGTGCAAAGCCTAAAGTTTTAATTGCCTCTGATGTCTGAGCCTTTAGGATTCATGGTTTTACGGTCCTCCTTGCTGCTATTTATTTCATACAAATTCATGTAAACAAAAGCTGATCTTTTTCCAATTAATAAAGTCTCTTCATTTAAGTAAGGAAACTAAAGATACACATTTTGTCAAGGAACTATTTATTTCAGATGTCTTCCTGCATTATTACTTAAGGGTGTAGGAGGAGGAGGAGAGGGAAGGAATGCATTTCTGATTCAACCACAGAGGTGCAAAACCTAAGTTAAGCCACCCTCCAGCTCCCTTCCTAGCAAACAATGGTTCTTGGATGCAGTTTTAAGATCACTTTTTCATCTTATTGTTGACTTTCTCAGCATTGTTGACTTCCTCAGCACTAAGTTTGAGGAAGAGAAGTAATGCCACACAGAAATCTAGCTTAGTTGGAGACAGCAGCAATAGCTACAGGAAGCATTTTTATGCCTTTCTGAAAGCAGCATATCAAAGGTTAAAAGCTAAGCTACAGAGGATGCTTATTGTGCCAGGACAATAGCACAGACACCCTCACTTGAGATGTTTAAGGTTCATTTTTCATGAAGCCTTTCATACTGCTGCCGGCAAATGCCATCCCATTGAATGTTTTGATGTCAATGTACTGATGTACCTTTCCTCAGCAGGAGCTTCTTGAATTCATAATGTACACGTGGTCAAACAAGAGACAGCAATGCTCCGGGATGTTGCCATGATTTCCAAGCTGCAGTCACTCTTCCCAGATTTTTTTAATTAAGCATGAAAGAAAACCCCAAATAACCAATAATGACACTCTCTACAGAACAGGGTTTTTATTTCTGCAGCTCTCCTTAGTCCATCCCTAATGGCAACACACTGTGTCCACTCAGAGTGCAGATATCTCAGAGAAGCTCTGTCTGAAAGAAGGAAGTTGGATTGCTGTTGCTAGAGGGGCAGAGCTGGGGTTTCCAAGGTATTTTAACTATGCATTCCTTTACTTTCAAAAATGCTCATATTTTAGATTTCAAAAAGAGGCTGAACTTATAAGTTGCTACAGGTTTTCTTGTAACTTAAACATTTTAGTTCTCTTCAGGCTGCTGCCATATATGATGAACCTTAACTGTGTTACAGTACAATCCTAAGAACACAGTATATTGCCAGTATCAATCAAGACTAGACCTGCAATACCACAGTCATCTATAATAATGTACAAATGTACATTCATTTTGTTCATTGGTAACCTCTGAATGGGAATGTTAACATCATCAGAACCTTCATCTGCTCTAGAAAAAAAACACTGCCAGATATGACCAAAAAAACCAAGACAGAAGCTGACTTGGATTAGCATCTCATACCAGAGTACATTGGAGTAGATAGGCTTCTTTTTACATTAAAGGACTTCTAGGACAAGTCTGATGTTTCAGAGCTTCTTGATATTTCAGTCTCTTGTCTAAAGGTCTGCCTGCAAAAAGCAGCAGTTCACTCCACAGTGACTCACTTTAGTGGATAGAAGACAGAAAACCTCCCCAACAGCTCTTCATTCTGAGTCACAGTTTTCCTAAGTAGCATCTATTCAATGTACATAGACTGACTGTCATCTTACTTGATCAATTAAATTCTGGAGCATTGCGTAAACATCACTGAAGAAAGGTGCAGCCTGATGGATTTGCAACTGCAGTGGTGATGGGATACATCTGCATAACAAGAAAGGTACCATGCATTAAAAGCCTCCTGCTTTTAGAGCTTTTGGTTGGAATTTTTTTAAAATAACTGCTGTTATATGTCAGGGGTTTTAGGCAGCACCTAGGAAATAAATCAGGGATAGCTGGATATAGTTGTGTATGATTCTGTGTCTGCTTAAGTATGTATTTAAATACATATATATATACATATATATATATACATATATACATACATATATATATATACACCCCACATACCTATACATACATGTATATACATTACTTACATAAACACGTACACAAACTATTTTTCCACATGAATTGCTGTGCATTTTGGTTGGCTGTTCATGAAAGTATGGTACCAGAAAGAGCTTGAAGACTCTTGGCAGAGAATTTTGATCCACTGCTGGCTGCCTACTGTCAACTCTTCCAGATGGATTCTGGCTGAAGTCAAAGCAGCCTTCATGGGGCAGGAGAACACAGCACAGCGAGGAGCCCAGGGTGGCCAGGAGACAGGTGGTGAGGGACTTCAGGCACAGGGACAGCACAAAGCATAAGAACTTCACTCACCTCCTGACAGCAAACTAATTGCATTGGTGCAAATTGCAACTCCCACAAACTTCTAGGAAGTGTTTCAAGCATAATCAAAATAAGATTCAAATGCATAATTTTTATTCTGGAATACTGGGGAAAAAATATCAGCATACCCACTAAAGTTTGATGAAACATAGCGATTACAGTTATCGACAAACCTGACATACAAAGGTGTTTTTACCCATAATTAAGTGGTAATTAACAGCATTCTGGAAAGAAAATGTGGCTTTCTCAGTAAACACAACAGTGGGGCTTTACCCCAATTAACCTTTAGACTTGTACATGGTCAGCATTGTTGCTTGAACTTGAACCTTGACATCCTTTACGTGCAAGAGAGAGAAATTAATACCATCACAGAAACATTTAGGTTGGAAAAGATCCTTAGGATCAAGTCCAGCTCTTGACCCAGCACAGCCAAGTCCACTACTAAACCCTGCCCCTAAGAACTACATCTACACATCTTTTAAATGTGTAAATCCAGGGATGGTGACTCAGCCATTTCCCTGGGCAACCTGCTCCAGTGCTTTGCAAGAAATTTTGGGGGGCATTTTATCTGATGTCTTAGATATGGAGTTTAAGAGGAGACTAATTGTGTCCCTGACTCCATCAACTTTATCGATTCTATGTCTGTAAAGGGGACCCAGGGAGACACAGAGAATACTGGCTCTTACTCAGATACTATTCTGGGGAGTCTTTACAAAGTAAGCTGATGATACTTCCCAGGTTTCCGCAGTTCCCTCCCTCATCCCTTCCACACATCTTTCATGGTGGAGTTCTCTCTTGCTTTTTTAACCAACCCCTGCAGCACATGAAAATCATGGCTCCCCTTGGTTCCCAGCACATGTGGAGTGTGGAGTGAAGGGCAGTTCCCTCAGTGAACCACTGTGATCTGTACTGCAAGTTAAACAGAAAGCTCCATTTCACATGCCTGCACTGGGATCAGCCCCTTCACCAGGTCATGATGCCAACCCCCCACATTAGATGTACTAAAGAGGTGAGAGGAGTTTCTCAGTTCACTGTGATGACCGACCACGCCCCAAGCTGTGGAGTCCTGCTGCCATTCAGAAACATTTGGTGCCATTATTGTATTCCTGAATGAAGACATTGACCCTGGAGAGCTATCCTTGCACATTTAAGCAGGGTTAAATAGAGGGTTTAAGTAAGAAATCGAGGTCAGGTCTCATCTGTGAGTGGCTCTGGGGTCTGGTTCTTGAGTCAATGAGGCCATTGGGGGAACATGGAGTCATGGTGCTCAACCATGGCACAATACTGATGCAAATAGTTTACTACACTGATGGTTGCTATGGACTGCAGCTATAATGCAGGGCAAACCACAACATTCATGCACAGAGAAATGTATGGATATTCATTTCTCAAGGAAAGAATGTTATTTTGTTGAGTGGTGTAGAAGATTGGCTTCAACAGCAAGCAGACCAACTAAGTATCTTGGGAGGTGTGATCACACTGCATGTATCACACTTGTGCTATGGCATATAAGTTTCTGAGGAAGAGAAAGAACTGAAATGGCTAGGTAGATGTGCTGATTTACCTCAGTGATAAGTGACATTTCAGAGGCAGAACAAAGGGATGGTTGGATCTCTGAGTGGGTTGGAGTATGATGTACAATTTTCACCCTCATCATTGACACAGTGAATCTCAGCTGCTCCTCATAACTTCACAGTAACTGTCCAGCTTTCTGCACTTGTTTGTGCATGGAGCATCTTTAAAGCCTCACCTCACATGAAGCATGACCTGCTACAACATTAGCATTATAATCCATACCTTTCATGGATATCCATTCTCACTGTCATACAGATTTTCAACTGTGGCAAATTATAGACCCCCAAATTCATCATATCCACATTTAATAGTTTCCAGTGCTGGAATAATACTGTACTACCTAACACCTCATACCTATGATTAATAGCCTTAATATTCATCTCACTATACGCATCCATTTTACCTGGTATGTTAGTATGATATGATAGTATGCTGACTCCCTTAATTTCAGTAATTTAGTGTTTTCTGATGTTTAAAAACTACATCAATTTCAAGTGAAATTGCAATCCATATATTATTTAAATAATTTCAAGCTTCCAGTCATTTTATATGACATCATTTCAATTACACCCTTGATCAATATAGAGAGCATTTAGTCATAAAAGAGAATGAGTTAGTCAGATGTAGAGTTTTCAAGGTCATTATATTGTTAATAAAACTTGTTAACTGACACAGGCATTAGTCATAAAACTGAGTAAATGTAATGATTAAGCCACTCACAGCTCCTCACCATTCTGTTATATCCTGTTTTCTAAAGAGAGAATTTTTATTATGGGGCCTAATTTAAACCTACTTAAGTCAGTGAAAAAACTGCCTATGGCTTTCCTGGGTTTCCTATCAGACTGCCACTAAATAACAGAAGCACACTCATGAAAGAAGCAGACAACAGGCTGGTAACTCAGGCAGACTCCTACACATAAGCTCCTGGCACAGTTTTTAGCTGTAATGTTCATCTCAGCAAGACAGATGGAGCTTGACCAAGTTCTAGGTGGAACTGTAATTACATTTTATTCCTTCAGACACCTCTTACTGCAGAAAGCACAACATTTTCCCGACTACAGAAAGAGTGGAATAATTATTGTTTGAACTTACTGGGGGATTTGGCAATCCCACAATGGTAGGCTGGTACCCACTAGCTGGGTGCAAGGAACCAAATGAGAGTATACATACAACATGCAACCATAGAAAGTGTGCAATAAACAGAGTGGGCAGTACTCAAATGGATGCACTTCAATTTAATAAAAACCCTATTCAGCTCCTGTGCAAGATCACAAAAGACAGGGCTCCCTTTTTCATGATAAGAAGTGCATTATTTCCATGTACCTGACCACTCTATACTGAAAACTATCAGGTATGATGCATTCTGTGTAAAAGTAAAGGATCTTTTCTGTGTCTTCTGGCCTGCCTTACTCAGACTCAAAGTGATGTAAGATCAGACATTTGAATGATACTTGCCTGATGAGAAGTCGGGAGGCTGGAAAGAAGTCTAAGGCATTGGCAGTGCCAATATGTACAATACAGGATGAATCACGTCCTATGTGGGATCCCACATCTCACCTAGTATGAGACATCTTGGATACCTCTAAATCTGAGATAGCTATCCTAATTTCCCTCAGAAAATGGATAAATGGCAACTACCTCCCTCCTGTAGGCACTGTCTTAAGTGTGAAAGGAATTACGCCACTGAAACCAGGGAATACACTGAATAAGTCTCCACTGACTGTACAAGGGCCCTAAGTGGAATCACCAACATGTAGGTTTCTACATGGGGAGATTCATTGAAGGCAGTCCCAAACACTCAAAAGCATCTGCTGCTGGGTACCACAAGGCAAGAGAAACATCAAGTTGCCAGCACATAATGCCACGAAAATGAGCAGAATCCCTCCTTGGCAATGCCCAACCACTGCAATACACGCCTGAGGAGGCTGAGTCTACCACAGACACCGAGAGAGCACAAACCCCTTCAACGAGTAGACTGTATACTGCAGTGCCATGTCAAAGCCCCCTATAGGGCTGCATGCAAGAGAAAATGTCCAATTAAATGGATGACTTACTAACCACAACCACACTTACATGACATGTATAAAAGGTGTCAACTGACTCCAAAGAGCAAGGCATTAAATTCACTGCAAAGTAGCAGGAGACAGGCAGTAACTCATCCAGAAAGCTGATCTGGTTAGGAGCAACAAGGTAAGAAGTCTGGCATTACACAAAGCTGGGAAAAGCAGAATGTATGAGCAGTATCATCAGAATGTCACAGAGCAGAGGGACAAGAGCAGCAAGGTCAAAGGACTCCTCCTCCTGGTAGCAATAATAACAAAGGAGCATTCAATACAAAGTCCAAGACACTCAAAGGATGTATCTGGAAGGTACAGCTGAACAGCATCAGAGACTTTGTCCTTCAGTGTGATTCATTTATCAGAACCACAGCCCCTGCTACAGCCAGCTGCCACTGAAACAGCTTTTTCTAAACAAAGCAAATCCTAATCCAGCATGGTCCAAAGAAAGGAAAATCATGGGTTTGGGAGCTGGATCTGAAAGAAGCAGCAGTCTGTGCACATGGCTACATTGCTGTCAGCAAAGCATTTAGAAAGAGGAGTTACAAAATTCTCTTAAGAATCTGTAGTTTATGTAAGCAAACAAGTATGGAGCCTCCCTACATTATTGTAGAGTTCCTGGTTCAGGAATCAGTATGGATACATGCAGAATTTAGTTTTGCCAACAGAATTATTTTAATAATTTAAAATTATTTTTATCTCATTTGTATTCTACTTTTCCCTGAAAAATACCCTTTATGGATCTTTAACAACATCTTAATAGGCAAATATAGCTGAAAAACTGAGGAATATTTTTTTTAGTGTCAGTGATGTGTTCATTATACTCACATGACAGTCATCCCTCTTCTTCTTTTGCTTTTGTCTTTGTCTTCCCATAATCGTAGGCTGTAAAGACTAAAAAAAGAATAAAATTGGCACTTAATTTTGCATGTGCATTTTTGTACAGTTCCAAACACAACCTAAATTGATGCAATGATGCTGTCACTCCTGCCTGTGCTGCTCAGGGAATTCAGAAAGACTGCGGAGGATGAGGCAGAGGGGGCTTTGCTCAGGTGGGCAGCAGTGTCTGGAGCAAAACACATGTCCATGGGGAGAAGAGAATTCAGAGCAAATGTCAAGGTGAGGGGGTGATGAATGTTTGGAATGTCAGAATGCAGCACAGGGTTTTTGCTGGCAGAAATGATTTTGAAGCTGAAAGAATAGGGAAAAAAATAGGGGGCTTTAGCAAAGGCACAAGCACAGACCTAGTAGAAAAGGCAGAAGAAAACTGTAACACTAAGTTTCTTTGTTTGATGGAGGAGCTGAGAATAAAAAACAAGGAAACATGTGAGAGAGATGAGGTAAAAAACATTTTTGAGAGCACCTAAATTCTTAGGGCTTCTAAGTGTCTCTTGCTTTCGATGTCTGACTTGGAATAAACAGATTGAGCTGACAAATTCCCCTACAGGAGAAGAGCTTCAATCAGGCCAAGTAAGAGCTGGACATCAGGCATGCAAAAGGGGTTACAAAAGAAATAATCGAGTCTGGGAGACATCTGTGCATCTGAGCCAGTGTTGGTACATGAGCTCGTTGTGATCACTCCTTGTAAGAGAAGAGGGGGAGAAAATGCAGCCCTTGAAGAAGATCAGCAGAGAAAACTAGAAAGGAGGATCAGGAAATGCACCTAAATCTTTCTTCAAGATCTGAGTTTACTACGCATGAAAGCTGTGACAGTGACATTAAACACAAACAAACTGAATGCTTACAACAGATTTGATCTCCACATTGTGCCACAACTTACTTTTCTTCTGAGCAGAGTCAGCTCCATTTAACATAGCCCAGCTATTTTAGTTAAGGATGTAAAGAGGAACAGCCTTTGATATAATTTATTTGAGTTTACCTGGCTCCATGGAATTGAAAGACCTGCTGAAATTAAACAGACATATAAAACTGTACCAGATGTACCAGAGACACAAATACCCAAGACCCTCCCTGTGACATTTGGATAGTATTTGAAGAAGCAGGAGGATTTTTAGTTTGCTCTTCATGTGCACACAGGAATGCTGCAATAGCACCAGCAAGCTGTGCAGTTGGGCAGGGGGAATTTTGGACAACTCCTGCACTGGTGCTAAAAAAACAAGAAGTATTCATTTCCCACATCTAAACAACTCAGGAGACTGTATTAATTTTCATAGAGGAAAAGGTCAGGTAATTTCAGCTTAGAGTTTGACTGGGTCTTATCTATTTTGCTAAGAAAAAATGCAAATTATAAAAAAGCCAAGAGGAAATTTCACACTGCATAAAATAGCTTTCAACTATCAAGCTTCCATAATCTCAAGGTCGATACTAACGTGTTTTGTGAATCACTTTTTACTATCATTCAACTCTATATAAACCTTTGTCATGTAGAAAGTGAGGAGCAGTATCATACATGGGTTTCCTAATGCTTTTGAAAGTACCTGAAGACTGTAAGATTTTATCTGCATCCTTTTTCCTGTCAGTAGGAAGCAGCCAGGTCTTCCTCACACGATGACAGAAAATCAAGGCACATGGACCCTGTGAGTCAGACCAGTACCCATGTAAAAAAATGTGCCCCTTAATGGCTCGCCAAATATTACATTGGGAATTTACAGCTCGGCAGAAAAGTGGATGAGTGCAGCTTTGCCCTGGTTTGGGACAGAGGTGAAGTATTTCACAAGGATGGCCTTAGTCTATATGGCAGCATGTTTTTTAAAAATAAATTGGAATATTTGAAGGAGATGAGGATAATAGTGATGCCATCTGCCCAGGACTTGAGCTGGGGAAAGTGATTAAAGGGAGCTGAACAGCCAGGAGAAAAAGCTGAAAAGAGCTTTAGTTTGCAGCACAATGCTTCTAGCCTCTGGCTGAAAAGAGAGCAGAAGTAAGCCTAGGCTGCTGCCACTGTGACATTTCCAATGAAAAGGCAAACCTTTTGTAACTACCTGCAGGGTGACAAAGGGCAGTAAGCACCTGGTGGGACCACCAGCTGGAAAGCTGGGAAGTGAATGGGCAGCGGCAGCTCTTGGAATGATGAATGCTTTTTTGTTCCTTAAGAGTTTTGTATCAGGTGGATTGCTGGGAGCAGGTTTCTGTTTCCCTGGTATGAACCAGATCCTGATTTAATACAGCCAGCTCATTCACTGGCCCAGCTTGTATGGGCCTGTGGACTCTCCATCCCAGTCTGGCTGAAGAGGTGTTTATGCTGTCAAAAGTTTTCTTTCCTGTTTGGCTGTAATAACTCATTCCTGGTAGTGCAAAATTAATTCTAGATATAGTCAATATGTGGTCCTGTATGGTGTTACTAGCAAGAGTCTGCATGCCAAGAGTCCACCTGGCTTCCCACCAGCTTGTTTCTCCAAGGGGTTGTGCAAGGGCATGGACTCCATTGCTGACTTTGCAGATTTGTTATTTGTTATTATTTGTAAAGATTTGGCACAGATCAAAACCAATAATCCAGTCTGTCAGACTGGAGTTTTCAAAGAAGTCATTGAATTCAGAGAGAACTGGAGACTAAATTCCTTCCCTGGTGGCTTTGAAAGTCACTAATTTCTGTGTTAAGAGTTAACTTAATAGTTTGCCTCTCATTCAGTAACTGATAACCTCTTTGTCCCCTAGGCTTTCTTTTGGGTCATATTAAGTTACAGTAGAAAATACGATTTCTGTGTGAAGTGACAACAAATGAGCAGAGAAAAGTGGGAGTTCTGCTTAAGCAGCCCCAAAAACGTTGCAGTGTTTGTTTCGTGTAAATGTATTTCCTTTTATAACCTACCTGCTTGACACTTCAGACATGCACACACTTCTGAAGAAACAATATCCAAATAATTTACTTCCAGAAAAAGGCAATTTCCTGCAAGGTGAATGTAGGAACAGCACAAAATGGAGCATAAAACCCAAAAATCAAAAGCAGGCATGGAACTTAAATATATATGTGGTTTCTGCATCTTCTGTTGAAATCCATCCCCACTGGGTAATTTTTATCCTTAGTAAAAATTTAGTTTGGGGCAAGAACAGTAAGATGCATACTTGTTTCAGCTGAAATCACAAGTATTTTAAATAGATGGAATGTACAGAGCAGTATTTGATCAATCATCATAAATGTACAAGTTCTCTAAGCTCCTTAATACTATAATAATTGGTTCTGAATGTGAAAGTAATAAATAAAATTCTCATTGTTTTGTTCTATTTTCTTCCCCAGAGATGCCAAGGTTTTCACCTTTTCACTCTCACATTTTTAACAAAATAAAGAATATGCAGTTTAATCTCATCAATTTTTGATTATCTGCTTGCCCATTATATTGAATTATAATGTTGCTCCCAAGGAATTAGGAATACTATCTACATTTACAAGGCAATGAATAAAACACCAAAGCAAGTAGTTTAGCAAGTAGTTTAGCTTGTGTGTAAAAATTCTTGTCATACATGGATGGGATGACAAATCCAAAAAAAACCCCAATCCCTACCTAGGCAATGATTTTTTGTAATATGACTTCGCAATTCTAGTTGTAATGTAGACAACAAACAGTTGCATGGAAAGGTCATGCAATGCACAATTGCATCTACAATTCATGATACATCCTAGAAGGAAAAATGCATCTAAATGACACCTAGAAAGTAATGAATATAGCTTTCTGTTACCAATTCTTACTGCAATTTTGTTGGTCATGAAAACAGAATAAATAATTAATCAGAATAAAAATCACAAAATCTGTACTTCAAAATATTTAGCTATTTCTGAAGGAAAATTACATAACTGTGAAACTATTCTTTCTGACTTCAAACACAAATAGTTTTGTGGGGATCATGCTGGCCTTACAATGGAGCCACTAAGATACAAATCAAATTCAGAGCAAGTTCCTGTAAAAAGAATTAAAAAAAAAATCACAGAGATAACAAAACAGCTATAAACAAAGAGAAACCTAAATGTTGTAAACCAAAAGCATTAAAGTGAATATAAACATAAAATACATTGCATACAGAGTAGCACTAGCCAATTTTTGCTGGCTTATACAAATCCTGTGTATTTTGCCAAGGACATCATAAAACGTGATGTGAGAACAGAGCTGGACAGGTGGCTTCTCCAGTGCTGCTGTGATTTTCCTTTGATGCTGTCTCCAAGATGACTGCCTTGGAACCACACAGTTCTTACCCTCCTGCAGCTTATAAAAAACT
This sequence comes from Certhia americana, assembly GCA_018697195.1. NCBI lineage: Eukaryota > Metazoa > Chordata > Aves > Passeriformes > Certhiidae > Certhia > Certhia americana. The sequence goes on from CM031858.1 coordinate 16,367,083, forward strand.
TTCATGACAAAGACATCATTATATGGTACTATTTTTAGCATTGAAGTATGTCAAATCAACCTGGCTTTTATCTGTAGTACTGCAGCCAGTCCAAACTCCCTGCCAACATCATCTGTCAAGCAGTACAACTAGCAGTGTTCAAACACAGCCAGGCACCCCCCAGCCTGCCCTGCTTTGGCAACCCTGCAGCATCCAAACCCACCTCATGGCCACTGCTCTTGTCACCTCTGTGGAGCTGCAGGGGAAAAGGTACTTCAGGGAGCCACCACCATGGGTGGTGCAGATCAGCCATGACCACGTTTTTAAGTCTATTCCATGGCTCAGCATCATGAAATAAGGTCACAGCAGGTGAACTGTAAGCGGGAGAGCAGAGGTCATACATGTGGACAACCTCCGTTGTGGTGGGACCAGAGAGGCGTCTGCATTTGCTCTTCCTCTGAACATCTCCACAACATCCAAAAAGCAAAGGCACAGGCAAGCCCTAATTTCACACACATTTCATACCCATAGATCCCAAAGACACCCAGCAGTTTGCATTTCATTAAAAGACTCCCATTAAGCAGGCTTAGCAATTTTCTCTTTTAATTGCTTCTAAAAACAGCTACTCGTCTACTGGAAAACTTTTCCTTCTGCAGCTACAAGGCTGCAGGAATGATTCTGTGCCTTCTATATAAGATATGTGTATCTATATTATAGAGAAGGTCATAAATGCACATTTCAAAATCATATATTGCTATTTTGGGTACAATATAATGTTTTTTCATGCTTTGTCACAATGCAAAATTTAACCTAATTCATACATCCAGAAATTTAAAATCCAGTAATTCCATGGTAAAGTGTCCAAGATTCGATTTGTTTGTACACTTTCAGTGACAAAAAGAGCTAACTCATAAATAAATTAAACAGAAAAAAAAAAAAAAGGAAAAATCAGCTGCATAAATGAAAAGAAAATGTTTAATCTTCCAGGTGTTAAAAGAACCAGAAGATTGAGTATTGCAACATGATGGAAGCCTGCCAACCCAGTGAAATAATCAGTATCTTTTACTAAATTTCAAGCATTGCTAAAGCTAATTTCCAAGTTGATGAAAAAGCTCCTTCAGAATTGGAAAAAGTTGGCTTCAACCTGTCAGAAATCCTGTTTTATTCTAAAAAAGCACATTGAGCTTGAAATAACTTCTCTGCAGACAGGGAGGCAGACCTGTAACCCTGAATCAAATCAACTGCCTATTTGAAGAATTGCATTCACAAAATCCTCCCAAATTTAGAATTTCTTTAATGGTTCCTTCAGAATTCAGTCTAGTACTGATCCTAAAAAAAATCCTCAAGTTGTTAGAGCAGAACATTACAATTTTTATAGGGTTTCTTTCTAACTGTGCACCAGCTCAAGTACTCACTAAACAAAGGCAGGAGAACTTCTTCCCAACCAGCTCTAAAAAAAATTCTTTTTCTCATCACTTTGTTGCCATGGTAACTCTGGGCTGTGGGGTCAGAGGAAAAGCCAAATGCCTTTCTATTTCAGCAGCTAGTGTTAGGAGGGCTTGTCCAGAGTTATGTATGATATAAATGAATCTGTGTCCTGTGCTCCTGGGCACAGGAGTTGGAGCTGCCTGGTCTCTGCCTACAGGCTTTTCAAAGGATGATGGGAGGAGTAAGTTCTAGTAGCCAATACCCTTCGTAAGATGATAGGATCATTCAGAAGGTCTCCAATCCAACCTCCTGCCCAAAGCTACAAGATCAGGGCTATATCCAAGAAAAGCTCCAAGGATGGGAATGGCACAACCTCTGAGTAACCTTCTCCACTATTTGGCTTCTCATGGGGAAAAAGTTTTCTGAGTATTCATTCTGAGCCTCTCTTGTTTAAGTCTATCTATGCCTGTGTCTCTCTTCCTCCCACCGTGCACCACTGTATCAATCTGTGTCCCCTGGGTGCCAGCAGGCTGACCGTGGGACACACCCTGCCCCAGCCTCTCACAGCTCTGCAGGTGCAGACACACTTTCCTCTCATGAAATATAACAGGAGAAGCAAGAGGGTGTGTGAAAATACATCTCTGGATGATTTCCAAAGCCACAAAACTGTGGACAAAATTTCCTCACTACTTAAAACCAGTGAAAACTTTAGAAATTGGGCTCAAAAGGCACCTAGCGCCTGAGAGAGAGCAAAGCTTCCTTCAGTTCGAGCTGAGCGCCCTGAAGTGATTCAGTGAAAAATCTCCAGGCCTTACTTTTCTGATATCTGGAATTCTTGCTTTCAAAGCACTTGTATATAAGTTCACTTAAAGAACTTCTTTCCACCTCATGTTTCCATTACACCTGACAGCATGACTGAGACTGGTTACCCAAATGGCAGCTTTCCAACCCAGGAGTCACTGGGGCAAGTACATGAGAACATATATATACATGCTCATGCAGGACTCATACATCAATAATCAGTCATCAAAAACCACCAGGATGACAAATGAAAATAAACTAAGTGAACCTAAACTATCTGTATTTATGCAGACATAAGAATATACCAAGGCTGTGCTGAATTAAATGTTCATGTAGCACCATATCCAGCAGTGGGTGATTAAGGCAAGAGAACTGAGTGATTATGCAAAGAGAATTATACTACTTATCAACCATCTAGAGGTTAGGAATTTAAGAGTTTTCTATCCACCATGTTCAGGGATCTTGATGGATTTTTCTTCTATGACTGCCCAATGTTTTTGAACCCATGATATGCAATGCAATTGTTAAAATGAACTCCACAGTTTATTTATGACACATGCAGAAGAAAACTTCTTTTATTTTAAGCTGCTACATGATAGCCACCTTGGGTGTTCTGTAGTTACTGCACAACAAAATCCAGCAACAAAATTCTAGACTCCTAATTACTTTTGAATCATTCAAAAATTTTTATAGGTCTCATCTCTCTTTCTGAGTCATCTCTCTCCCAAGGTAATCAAGTTGCACTTACACAGCTGCCATTCTCTGTCTCTTATCTTTTTTCTTCCCGTTCTTTGTATCTTTCCTACACCTGTTAGACACATATTTGAGATAAGGAATTCAGGCATGTGCACACATAGTACAGATGAGCTATAAGATTTTACAATGATATCATAAAATGTGGTCTATTTATTTCTTCTTGTTTTCTAACATTGTGGTTGCCATTAAATTCCAAAGAATATAGAATGGACTGTACCACTTTGACCTCAAAATTGAAACTACTGAGAAAACAGAGCTATTTCCCTAACATGAAATCCTGAACATAGTACATATTTGCTCTGATGAAAATATAAGGAAAATCCAGAAAATGATAATGGCATGATCTGATCATAGAAACTATAAAGTTAGTTACTTTACAAATTTGATGGGAAACCCGTTCAGTTCAATCAGTAACAACTTCAGAAAATCGCAACACAAAAGCCTGCAGACAGATTAAATATAAATGTGCTTTATTGCAGAGAAGTTACATTATTTACATGCTGCAACACATTACAACATAAATCTATCAAGTATTTCATGGTGGATGCTCTTGGTTGCCAGATAACATTGTCATAAGAACCACATTATAAAGTGAAGAGACTTACAGCTGTATATACTCTACAACTTGGAGTAGCTAAAATTTTAAAAGTCAAAGGCAGTGTTTGCTCAGGCCTGCCTGTTGTCATATGCATGCAAAAGCCTAAGGAGAGCAAATATAAACGTATTGTCTGGTTTCAGGTCTATGATGCCACCAAAGCTGATGATAGGTGTGTACTGATTTATATTTTAAAGCGCATAATCTTGCATAAATTATACAAGTCTAATAAGATTGGTATAAATCTAATAATTTATAAACCATGGCTTAGAAATAAAGGAGAAATGCAGCTTGCACATGCATTCAGAAGGACAACCTAGCAAATGTTTGTGACCTTCATGAGTATTGTCTTCTCTCTTAACAGATCTGCTAGAAAACATCTTTATAACATCTTTACTCTAGAGTTGTACTTCTCTTGACTGAACAATGACAATGAAATTCCAGAAAAAGACATCTAAGCAATCTAGTCAATATATGCTGGTGGAGAAAACTCTATGAAATACAAAGCATTATTTATGTCTAACTTAGTATGTCTTCATTAAGCAATGCTTCTAGCAGCATCATAGTGAAATAGGATAGTTGAGTGAAGTTTGGCCCCTCATTTTCTTAAATGTGAAATGATTTAAGTCCCAATTGAATCTGTAGCCCAACAATTAGTTGCTTAATAAACAGGGGAAAGCCTTTTTGTTTTCTAAGGGAAGGTTTTCCAATTGTGTCAGTCTTACAGGATGTGACTACAATGAGCCTAAAGAACCACAACAGACAGTTTTTAAGAAGTGAGGGAAAGGGTCAGGATGAAAGAAATCGAAACCAAATGAGAATATACAAGCCAATGCCTTCCCTGGTTAACCAGCCATTGCTTTTTGCTCGCTGTGCAGCTGGGCTGTTTTACACCAGCCAAGGAGTGGGCTGTGTTTCTAATGAAGTTATCTTTTGAAAAAGAAAGAAAGTGAAAAGAAACTGAGCAAGTACAGATACATAGTGGTGGCACAGACACAGTCATGCACAAAGGGCTTGATCCTGCTGGGAATGCAAGGGGCAGTGGTACTGTGAGGACACTCTGCCAAAGTGGATGCCCTCAGCCTTGGTGTGCAGGGCACCCCTACACGGCTCCTGCAGAGCAGGGCATGGGCAGTGTGGCCTTGCTCAGCTCTGAGGTAAAGGATGGAGGGCCAGATGAGCAAGGGCACAAGGGCTAGTGCCTGCTCCTTGCAACCATCTGTCTCCAAGAGGCAGTGAGTACATACAAATACCTCCTTCCATGATCCCTCCATGGATGCCCACTTCTAACCTCACAGCTGGGCTCCTGAAAATGAGCCAGGGCAGCCTGCCATATGCTGTCCCCCTGTCCCAATCCCAAAAACCACTGCTGAGACTGCAGAACTTCCCTTCAACAATAGAAGTGTGAGATGGTCACCATTTCAGCAGGTTTAAAATTGTGTATTTCTCTGCACACAGGGTCAGTGCGCTCCGAGGACTCCCAGAAATCTCTGTTCCTAGGATAGACTTCTTCCCATGGAAATACAGGGTTATTTTCTCTTGGAAAATCTGATCAATTTCCACTGAAGTTGACAAGTTACAGACAAATCCTATGAGTGTCTGGGACTGGGAAGGGAGAATCTGAGCACACCAGGTCTAATCTCAACTCTTTTCCATGCTAAGGACAGAGCTGGATTTGGGCTGCACATAGGATGTCAGTGGCACTGTGTGTGCAAAGTGGGTGCACTGATGTCCAAAGCACCCAGAAGCATATGCCCGACTCCCTGTCATGGGTGGAACAGGGATTCTGGGTTGAAGGGTCCCAGTCAGATCTCCTAGACCATAATTATGCCCTACAAAAGAGGGGTGGGAGAGACAGACAAGCCCGGGGTAGTAAAGATCTAAGTCAGCAAATCCCTGTGGTGGAACTGAGCGCTGTCCTGGATAACCAGGTTGGCTGGGGCAGTTCAGTTACTTAATCAGAAGCTAATGAGCAGAATTTACAAATGAGGTAACATGTTTAGACAGCACCAAGACCTGAGTCAGCTTGTCCCCAGCTGGCTCAGGTGTTGGCACATTCAAGGTTTGGGCTTAGCAGCGGCAGTAGGAAAATCAGATCCATCTTGATCTGTCAGTCTAGACATGCCCATAGACTCCTCTCCTTTTCAAAGGACAGAAAAAGTCCTCCTTGTGCTCAGGTTGTCTAAGTCCCCCTGCTCATTGAATTTTATCTTAAGCCACTTTTTCTAGGATGCCACAAAAATCAGTTTATACTACATACGTGTATGTGCATGTGTGTATTAGATATGACATTTATATATATATATATTAAACATATATAAATATCTATTTTTATATATATTATATATATATTAAACAACACATTCTATTCAGTCATCCACATTTCTTCGTGTTCTTCCACCAAATCCCATCACTTCTCTCAAATTGCACAAGTTCTTTAGGACTGAGCTGTCTTTATTTTGGAGTATATTGTGTATAGCCAATTCCTGTGAACAGCACTTTACTGGTACTGCATTGAGATGGCTGGGGCTGTTTCATTACTACTGATACTCCTCAGAAGCATTCAACATGTCCTCAGGCCCTGATGGTGAACTGTCACTAAGACTCATAGTTGGGAATGGGCCACCTATGAATTAAGCTCATATGCATGATGAGGACTGTAGCTATTGCTGAAAAGTAGCACTGTATCAAACACGAACTTTGACTGCAAATGTACGTATAAATTTAAAAAAAGTCAAAGCATTTTGGAGAGTTGGAGAGAGATGCCATCATTTCTGTTCCTGGTAGCGCTTACATTTACATATATGGGGAAAGAGTAATATTTTGGAGTTCTCTCCTCACTCCAAGAGCCAATTTTTTGAGGTTTGCCAACAGGGATAAACAGTACGGTGTTGTTCCATAAATAAAATATCTCCCAGAGCTGTCTGGTTTTAGTAAAATGTGGTCATTTCTGGGGTATATTCATTGTCATTCTTGCTTGTCTTATTTAACAGGATAGGTTCAGTATGAAATACTGAACAAGATCATCACAATCGATGTTTAAAGTAAGATTTCTTGTCTCTTAGTTGATATTTTCCAATTAGCAACAAAAAACTCAGGTAAGATGTCCTAGGACTTACCAGTGTATGCAGCTAAGACGACCAAATTTCCACTATTAACAAAGTCTATGAGCATTAACAGGGAAGTGCATAACTTACTGCATATAAAAAACCCTGAATAATATAGTATCAAACTATAAATATAAATAACAGAGAGTAAACAAACGAAAAATCACTATATAAATCACAGAAAAGAAAAAAAAATTAATCTCCAATGCCCAAAAGAACTTCCCAATACGAATTACAGCTTCCATAGCCAGTGAAAGACTACTGCAACTCTATATAAACAAAATGGTCTACAGTAGGTATTTTAACTCGCAATTAGACAGTATCTGCAGATTGCATAAATATGTTGTTGTGTCACATAATATCAAAGTTATTTGCAAAAATTATACAATTTGGAATGCTTTAATATGAGACACAACAATGTACTTAAACACACAGTAATAAGAAAATGAAAGCAATTGTTTTATAAAATATTTTTGGGATGCATTGAGTTAACAGTGCTATTTAGATTAAATATGTAAAGTGAAAAGTCGTCACTTTAATAAGCTGCTCGTTGATACCCCTTTTTGCCATCAGGACATTTTCTGTGTCCCACTTCTGCTGGATCTTTAAAGTCCCAAGGGCAAGTTACAGCCAGTTATGACATCCAGAAATAATTTGTTTAAGATCTACACTGTGCGTTTGTTATCATCTTATTATTTTTTCTTTTAAAAGAGAATTGATTTCACAAAGGCAGATTTCTTCCATTGACACAGTAAAATCCTTGGAGCAGGGACCATATTCTGGGCACTGCTAATCACATTGTTGGCACTCAACATATAAATAATAACAACAATAACAATAATTTACTTTGCTTAACTCCTACTTATTTGTAGTGCTGATTCCCTTAAGTGATGCTCCTTAGGAATTTTCAGATCCTTTTGGCCTAAGTCCCCTTTGTCTTTCCTGTTGTCTGTCTTCTCAATGTTGCTACTCTCCTCAGTCCGAAAGCCTCTTATTTTCGAGGTGCTGCTGTTTTATTTGCACTTATAGCAGAGGTGTTCAATAAAGCTACACTTCTTTCTGCATTTGGTAAATCTGCTGTATCATACTCCCAAGGGCAGACTTCAGCTCGAGATGCTAAAGGTTGCTGTAGGTAACTACTTGGCTTATGGGAGTTAGATGAAAGCACATTTCCCTCAGAAGAGGTAATTTTTTTCTGTTCAGCCAATTTATTGAGGTTTTCCTTTTCTGCTGTTTTCTGGGGCAGCTCCTCCCGCTCCCCAGTACGGGTATTAGGTGTATACCTATTAACATTCTCACACTTCAGCCCAGGAGAGACCTGGGACTTGGAATTTGACTGATTTTTCTCATTTTCGAAGATCTGCTGCTCTTTTGTCTCCTGAGTGGCTGCTTCCACCTTCTCTGAGCTTTTTTGATTTGACTGTTGGTACCCCTCAGGTGTCTTCAGCTTAGGATGAGTTTTCCCCTTTGGCTGGGAAGGGTGGTTTTTCTCTGGCTCTGAGGAAGCAATAGACACATGTTTTTGAGCTTTAGAGTCAAAAGGCACAGGACCAGGAATTTGGTCATATATCTCCCAAGGACAAACTTCTCCTATGTCGAAATTTTCCTTGTGCAGAGACTTACCTGGGCCTGTGTCTGGATTTGCAGGTGTTTGATTAACCCTTTGCTGTTTAATAATTCCAGATTTATGGGTTTTCTTTGTTTCCTCAGACTGGGTAGAGTTTTTCCGGTGGGAATCCTTATGTTCCCCTTTATCGGAGGCTGAGTGCTTTTTGCTGGCCTCCTTACTCTTCTGATGAGATTTATGAGATTTAGTGCTTTCTTCTAGACTTTGTGTTTTACCTGTTAGTCCCAGAGTCTTTTCCTTGGCACTAGCAATAACACTGAGGGATTTTTGTAACACAGATGTTCTTGGATGCAGAGGCTTCTTATCGGCACTTAAGTTATGTGCACTTACTGATTTGCACACCAAAGGGACCGATTCAGTGGAGACAGCTTCAACTTTTTCAGGAGCATTTTTGGTTAATTTGTTACCATTCAGGGAATCCAGAAGAGTTTTCTCAGCAGCTATAACTTCTGCACTTTCTGTGGTTAAGCCATTTGGTTCTTCTGTTTGATCCCTAACATGATCGTAAGTGCTGTGGGACTTTTTTAAGGAAAAGACTCTGTTCTTCAAAGCCTCCTCTTTTGGCTTTGCAGAACTTGTGGAATCTGGTGGGTTTTTCTTCAGTGTGGCCAAGTTCTTCACAGCACTGTGCTCCATCAGGTCCTTCTCATCCCTGGAGCGCTGCCTGGTGACCGTCTCAGGGATTTCTGTAATACGCCGCATTATTGAGCGCCCCAAGCCCTTTTTAGAGCACCTTTTTTTCTGGAGATGTGGGTTATTAGCAATCATCTTTTTCCTTTTATAGATTTCAAGCTGAGCATATAGTTTCTTCAACTCATCCTGCAGAGCAAAGTGAATGACAAAAATAGTATTTACACAGTGAGTACAGTCAAACAAGCAGCCTGATGAATGCAAGACCTATTGCTCTAAAAAGGGTATTAAACTCATTTCACTGCCTTTTCTAATTCTTGAATATGCCATTTCTCCCCATTTTTTTTCCACTTTAAAGTTCAACCCTTGTGCACAAACATGCTGCTTTCCATAGCATGCACAATTCATATTAATTTATGCTGTTTCAGATTTCACAATGCTGCAGTGTATGCTTTCCTGCTGAAGTCCATAGCTGTTTTTTGTTCTCAGAATATAAGGCCTTTAACAATGTAAAATAAAAATAAAGTAGTTTTCTCCATTCATCAAGTTTTAAAATTTTATCTTTATACTTAGGTATGCTTATGTACATGTTACATACAAAGGACTAATTAAACTGAAACCAAAAGCTGTTTGCACTTCAAGATAATTTGAAGAATTTACATAAACTGAGTAACAGCTCTTGCTGAGGATGATTCCTCCTCCTTAGCCACCACTACGAGTTTTACTACAACAAGGAAGGCACCATCTCTTCACACTAGTAAATAAAAATCTCTTCCCATGAGAGTTTACACAACCTGATATCACAATTATAAAAGATTTAAGCCGGCATTTTTCAGCTGATATCTGCAAAGAGAAACAAATTCATGCAAGTTGGAGTTTTCTTGTAGGAAACAGCGTTGTTGAAAAGGAATGCTATTTAGATGAGTTCTATGTACCCGAATATCTTCAGGGTCCAAACTGTGTTCACTCCATGCTGAGTTGATACTGCTGTTCAGATAGGATCCAGACCGACCCATATCAAGCTCATCTTCATAAGCTTCCGTAGCTATATCATCTCTTGGATTATTGCTTGAATGTGAAAACTGCAATAAGTATTCACAAAAAATATGTTGCCATTAGTACAAAAGTTTACTTCAACATCAGCGTAACAGCTTACAACAGTTTTTATGGTACAATGACCCTTCTGATGTGATTGTCAAACTCAAAACATTACAGTAAGCTTCATTGGCTAAAGTAGTGTCTTATGGAGTCTCAGTATTGTATGGAAGGAACTCTTATTTCTGATGGCTTAACTTGATAAATCTTAGAGATTTGCATAGGGGAAAAAAAATTCCCTACTTATTTTGACGCTTGTTTGAACCTCTTTAAATGGCACTTCAATTAAGCTGGCATGAAAATAGACTTTTAGACATTATTTCCAATTAGACTGCTAAAACAGTAAGACACTATTTAATACAACATACATCTTAATAATCCTGCAGAAATCAATTCTCCTATTCTAGATCCTAATCCTTAAAAGGAAGACATAAGGTGGAAAAAAAAGCAAACCAAAAAAAAGGAAGATAAGAAAAAAGAAACTAATGAAAACCTAGACAACTTTTTTCTTCTATGTTTCCCCAAATCCTTGAATCAGGAGCTGGAGTGAGGTTGTCATTATTGTTTTGTTCATATTGATACAATCATCTGAAGTTACTATTGTCCACATAGGCATCTGCCTTCAGGACTTCATGAATACAACTAAACCTTGCGAATATTAATTCTCTGAATTCTGGTGTGTTGGAAGAAAAGTCTGTGCACTGTAACACAGATAATAAGCTAAAAATGAAAATGCTGATCAGTAGTTATGAGTCAGCTTCAGAAAGGTCAACAAATTTTCTAGGCTAGTTTAGAAAGATACCTCTGAAGATATGTAATAAAGTATATTGATATAAAATAGAAAATATAAGATTATTGCTAAAGACCAGAAAAGTAATTTAAAATAAAACAAGGTTATGCGGTATTAAGGTTGCATCAATGAATCCTTTGTTATGACTGTTCAATGTTCATATATTTGACAATCATCAGCATACTGATGATCAGCATCCTGTTCTGACACACAGGAAAAAGGCAAGAATAGCAGCTCCATTATCCTGAAAATTCTATCAACTTAAACTGCCCAATGCTCTTTCTTCATATGTAGCTTTCACCTTTACTGCTATTTTGACTCTTGAACTTTTGAGTAATATGATTAGTCATTTCAAAACCCATTAGAAAGTCATTCCTTTTGCTGGGATACTGTTCTAAGAAGGAAGTTCCCCTCCATTCCTGGGGACTGTTGCTAGGGACAGGAGGAGCTGCCTGCAGATCTCCTGCCCCTGGTGAGACAACACTGGGGCTGTGCTCCCGGCGCCCATGGGAGGTGTCCTGCAGCTTGGGAGCCTCTGCCCTTCCCTGACTCCTGCCATCACCACCCACTTGTGTCCCCACACACGTTGGCACCCAGCACTGCTCCTGGCTCCCTGTCATAGCTGTGTCTCCTCCCAGTGTGCAGCATCTGTCTGTCCCAGGCTCTGACTTGCAAAGGGTTCTTCTTTTTCAGCCTGTAACTGCCTGGTTTAAATTCCTACCTCCCTATCCCATGGCTAGTCCAGCCTCCTGATTCCAGAGTTTTATGCCCTTGCCTAAATTCTTTGTCTGATTTTACCTAACTCTGGCAACAGCACGGTCACACAAATACCTAAAAAAAAAATCACAGTGAGGCACAATTCTTTCTTTCTTGTATTATCACATCAACATTTTAAGTACTTTAAATGCCTGTAATTTTGGAAACTCAAAGAAAGAAACTTTGAAAATGTATTTTTTTTTAAATAAGAACAATACAGCTTTCAAGGTAAAATGGCCAAATTTTACATCCTCCTTCTCTATCAGCTGCTGCTAGATTTACACAGAATTGCTTCTGCATGACAACATTTATTTTCCTCAGTCTTGGCAAAAGAGAAGAGACAGCAGACTCAAGTACCTTAGGGATCAGAAGTAGCCCAACAGTGACTGTCACAGTCAAATGTGTGTGTGCAAAAAACAGCATCAGCATCCAGTCAGATTGAAGTCTTGAAGCTAGAATGAATCTGAAAATAGAATTTAGGGTTTCAATTCACTGCATTTCTCCAGTGCATTAGATTTAATGTCTTTAGTATTCCTTAGGTTTCTTTTCACTGAATGGCCAAACACAACTGGCTTTGTTCTGTACTACTTTCATACAGACTAAAAATTACATGCACACTCTTTCCTTATATGCTAAAACTTCAAAACAACCCTGAAAAAAACCCCCAATCAACAACCCAAAATATAAAAAGAAACAACCTTAAATTATATTGCTTATTCCATCTTTCTCACTCTATTGAGCTGTCTTTTTGTTTTGTGTATAGAGTCACAGTTTCTTTGACCTGAGTTATGGCAGCTTACATTCATTAAGGAGCTGAAAGGATGGTTTTAGGTTAAGCACATCTACTAAGATGAATTGCAGTGCACATTATAAACACAGGATGCCCACAGATCACAGCTACTGAGTACAGCTGATAAGCCATCCAAGGCTGAAATGCATTTTAGCAGGGAGCAAAGAAATGGTCTTTATTGCAGGACCACCCAGATCACTGCTGTGGGGTCCAAGAGCTTGTGAATGCTTGCAAATGAGTGGCTGAACTTCTCAAACAAAACAGTTCCTTGCTAAGCCTTCTAAAGGAGTGGTAGGACAAGCAGTGCAGTTAAAGCTGAAGCATGCTTGGCTTGTCTGCTCTAGTGAGCTCCCAAAGATAGAAGCAGTAAGCAGTGCAGTGGATGAATGGATGTACTGCTGGCTTGCAATTTCCAGGTTTACAAAAATCATTCAGATAGAAATGACATTTGCAACTTATCCAAATTCACAGATGCACACTTTGAAGAAGCTTTTGTTAACAGAAATAGTCTGGCATGAAACACTGGCTTACATGCTGTAATACTACAGTCATAATTACTTGTTTCATACTTTGTAAATGCAATGTTTTATGAACAAAAAAAAATATTACAATTAATTCCTAGAGAGATGTTGCTTTGGGGTGTGTGGGAATATGAGGAGGCTCAGGCCTGAGATTTAGCAAACTGAACACAACTGAACTGATGAAGATGACATGAGAAACTGGTGGATATAACAAATCACAGAGCAAAAAGTGAACAAAAGTTACAGACAGTGCTGTAAGGGATAGCAAGATTTCACAGGTGGTTAATAGGGAGTCATTTGAAAGATGGCCAAACTTCACAGGTAATTGAAGGACTTTTGATGGAACAGAACTTGCAAGGTCAGTGGCACTGATGTAATCACATCAGCAACAGCAGATAAGATTGTGATTACCTAGCTAATGGCATGGCAAATGCCAAATTTGAGTACAGACTTAGCAAAACTGTGACCAGTAGGAAAAAAATAAAGAGGGTGCGTTGTTTATTTGGGAGAAGACAACGACTGGAACAGATAGGGGATAAGGTAGGTGCGGGAAAAACAAGCATGGAAAGGGGGGGGGGGGATAAAATGGCTAGTAACATGGAAGCAACTTGTCACTGAGCTCTGTACCTGACATATCTCTCATCTTCTCATTAAATCCTTCTTATGTGTGATACCACTCTCTCTATGGTGCATGTGTGCATGTGCAGTTGATGAACAAACCTCAAGCAGCACATGGGTGACCGCCCCTGGGAAGAGCCAAAGTGGCAGCCCAGGCCCAGCCGCAGAGGAGGAACTGGAGCAGGCTGGGTGTGTGGAACTGTGCTGGCCACTGTGGCCAGACAGGTGCTCTGTGACTGCCCCAACATGGATTTGCTCAACCTGCAATGGAACCAGCAGCAGCCAGATCCATCAGACAGACAGGAGAAAGCACCCACATCCTGATGGATTTGGTTAACCCTTAACAGATCCAATCCTCAGATTCTGTGAAGGCTTTTTTGCTTGCTTTATGCTCGAGATCTTAACTGATTAAGGTATCCATGCCTCTGAATGCAAAATCGTATTTGTAGCAGCCATTCAGCCCTAGTAAAATAGGATTTCTATTTGAATTGGTTTTTTTTCCATATAAATTTTGGGTTTCTCGGTAATGTAACAGAAAGAGCAATTCAGGAATTTAATACTATGCTGATCTGAAGATAATCCAGAATCCTCTGTTTCTGAAATGGGAATACCTTCAAAGGAAAACAAAATGCAAACAGTTTTAGGTTTTACTTAGTGCTCACATCAATCTTCTATGAGCTCTGGGAGTTTTCAGACTGGATGGCTGCCTTGTAGGTGTCCTTCAAGCCTTCAAGGCTCCAGTACTTTTAACTTCATGATAATTCAGGTATGTCATATAAGTCTAAGTTTTACATTTCCACCCTTTCAGTTGCATCCAGATGGAAGCAAAAAAAAAAAAAAAAAATGGATTAAGAGTTGTGCATGCAGAAATGGACATAATCTCAGGAAGGATCATGTACATTTTTTTCAATTTTATCTATAAACACTACACAATATTTCTTCAACAAACCAGCATATATCAGACAGATGGGAAAGGATCAATACAAAATGTAAATTTGAAAAAAAAAAAAAGAAAAGAAGGCAGAATAGGATCAGCAGACCTTAGGCTGCAGGCACATGATTGTTAATAAGACAAACTGAAAGACTTAATCCTTTTCTGCCTCCTTCATATGGCATGTATTAAAATGCCACATTTTCCCCTTTTCCCCCTATCTTTCATCCAAAGTTACTTGCCTCCTGTTCTATTTTTAAAAGAAACTTGCAGCCCACAAAATAGCTCCAAACTGTATCTTCTAACATGGCTAACAAACAGTTTAGGAATATAAATAAAAGGGGGAAAAATTGACTGAGAAGCCATCATATTGGTTATAATAAACTCAAAAGTATTGTAGGGGAATTTTACATCTATCAGAAAATAAAAGAAAAATGCTTCGATCATATAAGGATTTTAAAAAATAACTTTGCAGATGTTTGAGTTAGGGAGTATAGATTGTGAGTGTATGTGGGTGTTGAGATACAGGGTTAGGGGAAGGGAAAAAAAAATTGCACGCCTGAAAAATGCAGTGAACTGTATAACAATGATAAGAGAAAAGAGCACCAGGAAGGAACAGAGATGAAGGATTTGCTTTGCTGATGTTCACTCATAAAAAAACATGAAACCACAAATCAAGAAGACAAGGAGAAATGTTAGTGCCAAGACAGACAAAGGAACAGAGAAGAGTATTTGAAGACTGTCAGTGAAGCAATGTAAAAAAAAAAAAAAAAAAAAGAAAAAAATGTTAGTAGATAAAGTGTGTTTGGAGGCAAAAGAAGGCGTGAGAATGTCAGAAGAAAGTCTTAAGGGATTTTACAGGATGAAATGAAACTCATGTTATCTTGCTCTTTTGCATTTTCTAGTTCATTTTTACAGGGTACTCTGTAGGAAAGCCAGATTTAGTAAATTTTCATGTAGTTCTAGCAAAGACCCTTATTTATTTGTTACTACCCAAATAATTTACAAGTATGAAATGTAGAGCTCATTACAGACTTTAGAAGAAACATGGGCTTTATATTACTGATACAGCATCATATGTACAAAGTATTTTTATGTCAGCATATAAAACACTATGCTTCATGCCCAAACCAGTATAACAATCTTTATATATAGCTGCAGCTCACCAATCTGTTACACACCAGGAAAAGTTCATACAAACCAACATTCTTACCTGCTGTTTTTCTAGGGATACAAAACAGGGAGCGGTATGTAGATGACTGAAAACGTACAGTTGTTTTGCTATACCTCATTTATCATACATACTGAACTTTGATTCAAGAAATACCACCTAACTATATTGAAAAAAAACCTAATTATAAAATTTCCTATTCTTGAATCCCATGGAAACAGTTTTAAGTTTAGTAAGCATTTAATTTGCAGCAACAAATATTTATAAGACCTTCCATTATGCATCCTCTCCCATTCACACATTCTAAGTTGCACTGTATGAAACCTGAAAGATAAATGGTTGATTACTAGATCTACAGATCACTTGCCTAATTGTATGGAATATAGCAGAGATAATGAGCTCATTGTGAACTGCAACAGCCATATAACGTGGCTCATGAAATGCTGATGGGACTGTCCGCACTGCATAGCAGAGATAAACACCCCACAAGAGGAATAAAAATTCAGCTGTGAGAAGAACAAAAAGAAATAATTTGCAGTTAGTTTTATAGCTGGAAGGGAATTTGAAGCACTACAGTATCTTCTGTATGTGTGAGTATCTATGCAAAGACAATACACAAGTATATAAGTACACACGTAGGCATTCAAACTCTTTTGGATATTGTCACTGTTATATATTTGGTTCTAATTTTACATATATTTTTCTAGATCAGGAATCTTCTCATTCATGGTATTTCAGCTTTTCAATTGACAAAATTTGAGACAATGTCTGAAATGTCTTGCTTTCTTTTATAATTGGCACTACAAAAGTCTGACATCACTTTAAATAACAAGTATTTTTAATTACAGTTCTGGTTCTTGTTACAGAGGCAGATATAGTGCTACTACCAGACTACATGCTTTTTAAGACAACACTTTCATTTCAAAGGTTTATAACTTAGATAAAACAATATATTTTGTGTTTAAAAAATTCCTCTGTTGATGACAGTTAATTCTGCTGGTACCCATAATATGACGAGTCACTTCTGATGGTCTAATGCAATTAAAACAAATGACGTGTTTCTGTTAGGAGAAAAATGAGCAAAGGAAGAAAGGAGAAAAAGTAGAATGTCTGGATCAGCCTAAACTATTCAGCTAAAGATAGCTCATCTGCACCCAGCAGTATGCTGACTTCAGCTTCCAGTGGACAGCCTGATGTGACATCATTTTGATCCTGATAGGAATGGTTTCCTAACCACCTTGAAAAAACTCCCAGAAAAAAACCCCTACAGATCTGTCATGTAGTTATGAATACAGCTGGTGCCAGTTCCTCTTGCCTTGCAGTCTGGGTTGACAACGGCTGGAAGTGTTTGTCACCCAGCAATGTCCAGTTCCATGGTAGACCCTGCAATGCCAGCACTGCTCCAGACCAGCTTCAGAAACTGTAATCCCATTTTACTCATACACTGCTTTTGTCTTGTTGAATTTTTGCAATAAAAACTACAATTAAATGCAGTACAATAGCAAATCAATTCTTTGTCTGACTTATTTTTGCCATTAATTTTTTCTATGCTGCAACTAAACCTGGTGATCAGTGACATCACCCTGTGGAAATGATCAGCAAATAATTACTGGTCTGGTTTCAGTAATGACACAAATGATTGTGAACCCCACCATTAACAACAGACTAAAATATAATATCAGCACTGGGTATAATATTAGAACAGGTCCTCCAGTTCCTCCACTTTTAGTAGTCCACAACTGCTGTAACTTATCTATAATATATTGTTATACCATTTTGAAACTTCTAATTTTGCTATTAATTCCAGCTAAAATCAGTAAGAGACAAGTCTGGATAAAATGAATTCAGTTATATAGACCTCTCGGTGCTATGACAAGAGTTCAGTTTGAACTCTGAATAACACTTCGCACATTTCTTAATGAAAAATACATCCCCTATCTCCAAGATCATAACTTTTACTAGAACACATCCTTCATAGACCCAGCAGCCTTACCAGTTACATAAACCAAAACATCTGAAGGGGCATAATCCATTTATACTGCTGGTTTTGTGTTCTTCCTCACCAAATCCTAACAATAATAAGCTTTTTGATCTTTTGACTAAGTAATAGTATTTGAGGCCTTACTGAGTGTCAAAATGAAAAAAATCTTGGTATGAATCTCCTGAGACTGTGTGTTCCAGCCTGGTTTTGAGCTCAACAAAAAAAAAAAAGCACACATTCAGTTTTTCCCAAATTACTTATACACTTGGGCAAACTGGCCACTACTTCCATTTAATTTCTAGAAAATTAGCTATGCTATAAATTAAGTCTATCATTCTGGTTTTTTAAAAACTCCTGCACAGAATGACTTACCAAGCCATCTTGATCCTGAAGTCTTTCCTGACCAAGTGGAATACAAATTTGGCTTTAATGAAATGAGAATAAAGGTTTTTTACAAATTTCAGCAGGTTTTTTTTTTTTTCTTTAGGTAGTTGCCTCACATATGCAGAATCATGGCACTGAAATGTATTGCTCTTCAAATGATTGTAATTTATTGCTTTAATTGCTCCATAATGATTTAGAAGAAATTGAAAAGTAGAAAACTGTTAGAATTAGGCTGCTAAATCCAGATCACTATATCTTACTGTCCTGTCTTCTGTGGAAATCCTTCATACTAACACTGTTCAGCAGGGCTCCTCTAACGTGCCAGACAATGACTATTTCCTCACGTTTTGCCTTTCATCCAAACTTCCCCTGCTCCCCAACATGAGCAGCAGAACTGAATAGATGAGCTAATTGTGAAATAACAGGCACACTCCACAAAACTACCCATGGTCTGTTCTTCTTCCTCTTTCTTAGCTGAAGCAAGAAGAGTCCCAAGTTTCCTTCTGACTGAAAAGATCAGTTACAAGTGCCAACAGAGGCTGAGAGTTTGAAAAGGTTTGGCTTTCAAAGAAATAAAAATACCCATATAAAATTTCATGTGCTGAAAGTATTCTTATTTGAACTAAAGAGTGAGGGCCAAATTTTGCTTACTTTTAGAAGTAAAATTGCTGTAATTTTGAAGTAGTGGGTTTTTACTGTGTTTTTTGTTTGGTTGGTTTTTGTTTGTTTGTTGTTGGTTTTTTTTTTTTTTTTTGCATACAGAGCAAATGAAAATGAAAAAAGCCATACTTTCATTAAAAAAAAAACCCAAATTCTTACAACCCAAACATTTCTATTAGCTGGGCTAAGTGGGAAGGCAGGTAGCATCTCATCTCCAGATCTGATTAATTCTGAAAATTTCAGTTTTCAGTTTCACAATCATAGTTACAAGGAGTTCTTAAGATAAAAGGCAATTTCAATGTGTTAATATACTTCAGCATAACAGTAGTTTGTACCATTTAGTGCATAATGCTTTTAGAAAACCTTTACATTTAGAGCAGAGTTGGCACTCCTGACTGCAGATAATAATTACTGTGGCATCTGGTATGGAACACAAATACAGAAGAGCTCTTAAAACACAAGGTAAAATAACAGAGTTCCTTTACTTGCTAAGTCCAACATTAAACTAATTTCATCAGCAATGACAAAACAAAACAGACTGATCGAAACCCAATTTATTATCTAAACCACTAATTAAACAGCTTAAATGTATCATGTAGAAGCTGGGTTTGGGGGGGTAAGTCAAGTTCCTACAAGTAGCTACAGATTGTTAGTGCAATTTGCAACAAAAGTCTGAAGGTGTTATAAATTTTTGCTGTATTGTTTTCCTACATGGCCTTTTTTACTTTTTCAATAAAAGTAAGGTAACATATTAATGTATTTATTACGCCAATGACTAACAAAGATATAACTAACAATAGATAGATAGATAGATAGATAGATAGACAGACAGACAGACAGACAGAGATAATTTAGTACATCTGGCCACTTTGCAGCAAGGTTCTAATGCACAATTAATCTCTGGTTAGGTTGTTTATGGGACACTAATGACTGCTTTGCACAAAATATTTTTAACGGTCAAAATCTGTGAAATGTGATGAGAAATTTCTGTTTGGCTTGCTGAATAATTTTCCACTAAAAAGTCTGGTGTACAAAAGTTACTTTCTGACCACTAAATATCTTAGCATACTGCATACCTGTCAAGAGCAAATTCAAAGCTCAAAACAATGTTCTTGTTCCTATGATTTCACAGAAGGCTTACAAATTATCCCATTTCACAAATTAAGCACAAAACAAAAAACCTTCCTTTCCCCTTCTGAAAAAATTACAGAAATTCCTGTCAACTGTTCTCTGGACAGAAAATTCAGAGTCAAAACAATAAAACATAAAAGAGCCCTGAAAATAAATCTTGCAATAGTTACTCTATCCAAAACAGGCAATCAGATTTGGGAGAATATCTCTGATAGATAAGAGGTTAAGGAAAAGCACAGTTGCTTTAAAGACATAAATGGATGCAGATATGAATGGAAGGTAGGAGATGAAAATGTTGAGTGACCTCAATATGTCATATGCATAAATGAATTAGTCTTTAAATATCTCTTTTCTTAGTCACCACCTACTTCTTATCCACATATTATTATGTATAACCTGATCAACCTGCTTAGTATATTTGTTGGTGTTTAAAAATCAGGATTCTTCCTTGTCTTCATGATGCTGATTATGTTTTTAGAACATGAAGCAATTTGGAGCACTTAGCTTGATCATCCAATACACTGGGCCAGACTCTCCTGATGCCACTGGCCTGTTACAATAAGAGTGTGCCATGTCTGCTCACTTGAGATCTTTTTAGGTCACTGCTCACATTCTGCATCTTCTGATAATGAAGGGCAGTGATATACATCCACAGTTTGTGGTATGCATTTGCTTTACAGAAAAGGATGGACTCAGGGTTGTTATTACTAACTTAATCAAACATTCTCAAAAGATCTGGGTTCATGTATTTTCTAGGCTTTGCTAAATGTGCAGTGGTCCGTGTTGCTCCAAGCAGAAGGAAATCCCCACGTTAATTCATTGCTGCTTTCACTCCTGCTATGCAGATGTCTGTACTTCACTTAATCAAGGCTGCCTAATGAAGAAAGCTCTACAATTTGTTGCAAATGACATTTGGATGTCTAGCGAATGACAGGAAAGACTGCAAGGGAGGAAAGTGGTCTAGCACAAATGCACAACTGACTTCTAACTCTGCTTGTGCCTCAGGCCCCTATGCATACAAAGAAAAAACCCTTCTGATGTCCCCCTTCAATCCAAAATTTGCAGAGGTGATCACTTTTTGCAGAAGTGGGATCATTTTTCTTGCAATTTGGGTGCCAAATATACATTTTTGCTGCAGTTTGTGGCAAAAATAAGCATGCAGGACTGTATTTGTAGCCAGTGAGACCATACAAATGTTACAAATGTATTTGACTAAGCTCTGTAACTGAGCCAAAGGCATTGCAACATGGACAACGATATTAAAAGGACTATAGAACCCTAACCTTAGTGTGCCTCAGCTCTGCCTGTGTAAAATGGGGATAATCCCACCCTGCCATTGTAGGACAACAGTGGAAATAAATTTACCCATATTTGTGAAGAGCTTAAGTCCTAAACTGTGTTTCCTTCCTGCCATGGTCAGGAGAGTGAATTAAAATGAATCATTTCAGATTGTCCTGGTTGCTTCTCAGCCCTCCTATCCTGGCACAAATGCCTTTCTCTTCATTCTCTTCTTCATGCCAGCCCCTCAGTGAAGATGGCTGTGGGCTCTCTGGAGCCAAGACACCCATTACTGTGCTCGCTTGCACTCTGCCGTCCAGAAGCTAGTTGTAAAAAGAAGACAGCCCTGAAAGATTAAAGCCCATTTTCATGGTTCTGTATGAAGCTTTATGTCTGACCACACTTGCTTAAAAAGCATCACCACAGGCCAAAACCAGGTCACTGCTCGCTAGGCATGATAACATTAAAGATGTGACTTGCCTAAGTTCAACTAGTATTCCGAACTCTACATTGTTGGTAAAATAGCACTGTTCCAACAATTATACCATTTTTTCCCCAGGTTTTAAACTCTAATTACTGATCACCACTCTGCTTACATCCATTACACAGCTTCAATAACTCATCTATTTCTCTACCACACTTCACTACATTTTAAATCCCGGGTACTGAAATGAAGTGAGCTATGGATCTGGAAGTGCAGCTCTTCCATCCGTTCATTCACTCAGGGTGCCAGCTGGAGCTGAGCATGCACCACTTTAAAACTGGAAAAAAATTGTGTCCTCGATTGCTCCTGTGTTGCCAGCCAACGCAATCTCTTTCTGCATCGCTGTGTCCAATCTCCCACCTGGAGAGTTGCACCATGTCATAGGAGAAGCTTTTTTCTTCAACTGAAAGGATTTTCATATATTTCAATGAACTGTGATTACAAGTTTTTAGTGTTGAGTTATTCCTAGCAAATTATAAATTACCAGAGGTTTATCTGTCTCTCCCACCATATCTCAGCATCATTTTAATTAGCTATGCACAGCAATAAAGAGAGCTATTTGTGGTGAAAGAATTGATGGTGCCAGATTCAGACTTTTTTTCCTCCCAGAACTTCCATGGCCTGTGGCTGTGAAGGCTGAGAAAAAAGAGTGGAGTCCTTGGGCTGGGGGGAGGCAGAGCATACTCTGTCCCTCACACCATCACAAGACTGCTTTGCAGATCTACTCAAAGAGATGCAAGGGACATGCAGACCATGGTCTGTGGGTCCCATGGCTTCAGGGTGCCCTAGAGATGGCTTTTGCTGGCAGTGGAAAAATATCCACTGACTTAAGTGTAAGCAACAGACCTAGGAGTCTCACTGCACTAAACATATGCCAGTCCCAGGTTGCTAGGACCTCCTCTCCTTTCTGCACTTCTTTCAGCCCTTATACGCAAGCATTTTTTAATTCCTCTAGACAGATATGCTGTCCTGCCTCATGATTTCCATAGCTCACTGTTGTTATTGAAGTCAGCTGCACACTCTTCTTGTCTCCATGTGCCCCGTCATCCTCTTCACTTGTGTGTGGATGAAAGGGAGAACAGGATCAGCTGAAAACTGGCTGAGCCAGGGGCCTCTTCTCACACATCTTAAAGAGGATGCAAGCAAATGCCAATGGCATCCAAAGAACTTAAAGTGCTGGAAAGATTTGGAGCAGTACCAGTAGTGGACTCCAAAAAGAGTTGTGCAAAGACAAGAGGAAGTCAGAGCACCTTCCAGCCTCTCCCAAACCACAGGGGACTTGCAGAAGCAACTAAATATAGCATTCACCAATACATAAACATGTGGCCCAGACCACACAAACATGGTTTCCTGAGCAGAAATACTTTGTAGAAGTCATGCCTAAATAAAGGGTATGGGATTTCACTTATCATGTAACAGGTAACAAAAAAAAGCAACGTTATTGCAGGGGGTAATGCAACTCAAACTGTTAAACCTGGGGGTTCCAGCAGCACTCCCCATCTTTGGTGCTGTTCCTCCTACTCTTCCAGATCTACCTGATCCTAGAGATGAATGACATAAAACTGCACACAGTGCCGGAGATGCGAACTGTGGAAGGACTGCTGAGGAGGTGTACAGGGTGGCAGGAGGAGTGGTTTACAAGCAGAAAAGAGACAGAGCTGAAGGTACTTCGTAAAACACTGTTCTTTTCCTATTTCTGCTGCAAACATTTTATACAGCCCTGGACTAATCACTTACAATAAACTTTTCACAAGTGATCACTATTTTCACATGATATATTTTTTGAGTATCTAATGTGAGAAATGAAGCCAGATCCACATCAGTGCTGAGTTCTAAGCATCTCCTGGTTGTGCTTTCCACAGATGAGGCTATAAACAGTACTCCGAAAAAACAGTCCCTCGATGTCTCAAGACAGATACTGAAAATGGAAAATTTTGGCTTCAATCTTTGTACATTGATGCTAAGGGGAACATGTTTAAAAATGCCCATTTGGAAACGAACAGTTCTTTATTCATTGCATGCTCTGAACAACACACCCCAAATATGGCATAGGGCCACATCAAATGGGGATAACAAAAAGAAATAATAATCACTCATTCTCTGAATGAAGGAGAGGGCCTGTAGAAAATTTAATAAAAGGGCCTCATAAGGATGTATTACAATGCCCTAGATCAAAACTGTACAGGCAGTCTTGATGCCAAATTTGTCAGAGCCTGTCCTGGCACCTCATGCCCTCTTTTGATGCAAAGATTATGTATGTTAAATATCAACAACTGAACAGTAGGAGGGAATTCTTCTGGAACAGTCCAAAAATACTCACTTAGTTTCTTTTCCTGGCTGTGAACATGCAGTAATTATGAAGAAGTTGTATTTGAAACCCTCCTGATGCCCAAGACCAAAAGCATGACCTACAGATGTGTGGGCCATGGCAGCAGCTCAGTGCAGTGGAGCAGCACTGCTCCTGCCAGCCCAAAATCAAACAGGAGCAGGGGAAAAACATCTCCCTGTGCCTAGTTAATACCTGTCATTCACTTCTGGTATAAATAAAAACTGAAAAATACACACAGAACTCATGGAGGATTTTTAAAAACCTCCCTATCTATTGGGGTGAAACTGGCCC
This sequence comes from Certhia americana, assembly GCA_018697195.1. Classification (NCBI taxonomy): domain Eukaryota; kingdom Metazoa; phylum Chordata; class Aves; order Passeriformes; family Certhiidae; genus Certhia; species Certhia americana. Next base: position 16,391,216 of record CM031858.1, read on the forward strand.
TGTTGAAGTCAGGAACATCCACCTGTCAAGATTTCACCTCTGCTTTTTGTTTGTGCTTGTGCATGCATTTTTATCTCTATGCCTGCCTTTGTCTCCTCCCTGGGGCTTTGTTCATTAAACTTATCATTGTCTCTTTTTCCAGTTTCTGGGGAGCTCTTTTAAATCCTGTGCCAATATCTGTTACACTTATAGGATGTTTTCCCCTCTGGATAAAGAACAATACTTCGATTTGCAACACTGCAAGCCCTTAGGTACCAGAAGTTTATCACTTAGAGTTTTTTCTAAGTCAAAATCTGACGGTGACAGGTGGAGGAATAGAATATATTCAGGCCATAGGAAAAAGGCATTGTGGGTGAGTACTTTCAAGGCCTCAGGTCTTTCTCTGGAATCTCAGACTGTCAACCATGCCATGGCTTTTTGATGAGAAAGATGCCCTGACCTTGAAAGGGATGCAGAAACTAACACAAAGGAAATAAAAGAACAAGGCAAGTAACAAAATCTACCCACAAGTATCCAACCCTAAGGAAAATACACAGTAACTTACAAACCCGAAGGAAAATACCTAGTAGCTTACATTATATTATATAGATAAAATAAGATTTACTGAATGCTAATTTTTCTCATCAGCATATCACAGAGTACAGAGGCAATGCTAGAAATGGTGATAACCATAGTGTGTAAGTCCCTATGTCTCTCACGGAGACCATCCTCTTAAACCTAATGGAAATGTAAATATAAAACATTCACTGCAATAAAAGTCTCCAGAGATAGAGTCTAAGTAGCGTGATTAGTATGGAAAATGCTTCATAAATCCCAATTCCAATAATCTCTGGTAGCATAAAGGATTCATCTCATTATGACTTTCTACCAGAGCCTTGTTAATTCTCACTTCACTAATCTGTGACCTTGAAAATTCCCTGTCCGCATTTCAGTGAAGTGTTGACAGCTGAGTGAAATAGGGAAGTATTCTAGAAAGGGTTACAAGTGACAGAATATATTGCAAAACATGCACTAGATTTATATAAAATACTGTGCCTGACTAAATTAAATGAAATAACAAGTCTTTAATAAATTACCACACACCATTTTTATTTTAGCATCTGAAATCAAATAGCAGAATCTGTCAATTAATTTATTACATATTATATATTGCAAGGCTGCTGCCATAGGAATAAAAGGAATTCTGTTTCAAGGACATTACTTCTGACACATTTCTGAGATGAAGTATCTAAGTTTGGGACTTGTTCCTATTGACTGCAAGCTTTTTAGGTCGCTATTACAATAAAAATCTTGAATTCACGTGCACACACACATACACACATATAAATATATATATAGACCACACATGTTAGCACAGTCTTGCAAATGCACATCTCCTGGTACCACTTACATGACTGCACAGTTTACTGAAGAGTTGCGTAATTCTGTTTATGAGGTAGTGTGGGTAAGAAGACAAAATGACTGAACGAAAGAAATTCTGCCCAATTTTCCAGGCTTGAGAGCTCACTTTGCTTCTACTATCCCTGAGTGTATCTTGAAAAACATTACAAACTCTTCTAAATATAATCATACCTTTAAAAAAAATCCTCTTTTTTTTTTTTCAAAACTAGGCAGACAGCAATTTACGTAATTTCTTGCCAAAAGATACAATTTATCATAATTGGGTATTAAGATCTGAATTGTTGATCACTACACCACCAGAATTATAAAACCCAGAGACTAAAAACGTTTGTTTCCATTACATTATGCAAAAACCACCACTATCAAAATATTAATGAAACTGCACTGTCAATTGCACCAAAATTTTGATCCAAAATGGGTTAGTGCAGATGACATCATCTAGTGTTTTACATTTAATTCTTTTTTGTTAATTTTACAACATCTCTGGCAATACTACTATTCCATTACTGCAAAGTACACTCTCCAAAAGGAACGAAATTGAGAAGCATTTCAAAACATGCTCCTTTCTACTCTTATCTACATGGTTTACCACTGAGCATACTGACAGATGGAGTACCACTGCGCCTGACTGCCTCTGAGATCTTACAGGAAGGAGAGAAAAGCAGAGCACAGGAGCACCTTGAACCATGGAAGCTCCTCAGTGAAGCTGGCAGCAGTGTTCTGTCATACACTGACTTGCTGTACACCAGTCCCAGAGAAAACAATTCTGTCCATCTCATCTGCACTCTCATGTGGAGAAGCCACCATTACCTCTCCCTAATCCTCAGCAGTAGAGCTCTGTTAGAGGGATGTCCATGGGAGAAGCAGGGAAAGGGTAGAAAAGTAGGGATTTATTTCAGATTTCAAAAGACTCAAGTATTTGAAACAGCAGGTGGCTAGCCTGGGCTATACAAGAAACACTGGCTCTAGATGGAAAGCACTGCGTGGGAGAAAGCACATTACACTGCTCAGCTGAGCCCTGGCACACAGAACCCACTGTTTCTTTCAAAGTTAGGGAAACAAAAACTAATCTTTTCTCTGCTTTATATGACTTCTGCAGAGTGTCATTTTTAGCTCCTGCCTATTCCACGCACTGAAAGCACATCTAACAAATACATCAAGCTGGCACACTTCATGTTCATTTCCTTTTCCCTGTACTTTGATACCATTTTCTGTAAGGTTATGAATGAGTGGTGTTGGAAATTCTTTCCCTCCTCACACAAGAACTCTGCCCAGTCCTGTGGTGCAAAATCAAAAAGCCTTCATTAAACCAGTCACAATTTCTCACTTCAATAGTAGAACCATTGAAGAGCTTCAGTAGAAGAGCTACTTCTTCCTTCTGCCTTCAAAGATGTAATATCTCAAGCACCCAACAATTTGTTACTACAATCCAAGTTACAAACCTTTGAAAGTCATAGAAGTGTCAGCATATTTTGTTTTACTTCTCAGACCATTTAAAAAACATATATGTTGATATTTCACTGCTGTAGTTTTCACATATTAGGCAGTCTGACAAAACTTTAAGATATTCTAAAAGAAGAAAAATTAAAAGGCAACCAAGATTTATTTTAGAAAGCAAAGATAAGCTAGGAAATTAACATACCAACAGCCATCATGTAATCCCAGCGGTCTATGAGGCACATATTGAAGATCAGATGGTCAGATGTTTGCCCTTGACCAATGAGTGGAATGTTTCTCTCCAAATTTTGGGTTATTGCAGAAGTCCAGCCGATGAGAAACCAGAAGACTACCAGAAGAATAACAGACAGCATCCTCATCACTCTCCCACCTGTCATATATGGAATACGCTGAGCCGTTCGAGACAGGAATACCTTCAAAACCCTGAAAAATTCAGACAGTGCAGAATTAAGAAGAGCAGTAGGACCATCACAGGAACTAGAATTTAATTTTATTTCAGTACCAGATTATTTAAAAAGCAAATCAACAGTCTTTCCTCTGACAGTAGGTACAAGAACAAAATTTGGAACATTATTAATTTCATATTAAGCATATTTAAATGGAACTGATTGCTGCTCAGAGAGTTTTACATAGCAATAATAGAAAATATTAGTTATGTTTATGTTAGAGACATGCATTTACAGGCTGTCTTGTCAAGCTGTTTTGTACATTCCAACTCCCAGTGGATGATGTCTATCTTTGAAAGATGGAAGGTCATTTCCATAAACCAGCAACCATGTATGTGGGATTTTATTCTGTTTTGATGCTGTCTGCTCATCCCCAATCCTGCTATTATTTCCACTTCTTAAATTAACACTTCTTAGATATTTTTCCCACAGAGTTTGATGCTGCTGAGACAATAACCTACTCATCATAGAAATAACTGTGGAAGGCACTTTGCTAATTAAATGGGGTTTGATTTTTTAGAGGCAACATGTTTTTTGTGCTAGGACAGAACCATCATAAGAAAAAACACACCACACGTCAAGCACTTATATTGCATAACAGCTACTGAACATGCAACACTCACTTAAAAAATAATTGCACTTATTATTAGGATAAATTTACTCCCACCAAGAACTGTTCAAGGAAATAGTACCTGCATTTTATCATCACCACCTGCTAATGCAGAAAAAGATCCTCGCAGGAGCATGAGAACAACTAAAATTTGAGGAAATCCCCAGGGGAAGAAGGAGTAGTTTGATTCTTCATGTAGCACAAAATCTCTCTCTGTGCTGCTTGCACCATGGGATCTGCCAGAAGCATCTTTTGGGAGCATTGCAGTGCTCCTGCCTTGGCCCTGCTAAGCTAACAAGAATGAGTACTAAGGAAAGGCTATCATGGAAGTTTTTATGTACCCAGACTGTTAGAAAGAGATGAGCTGAAGTTTAAAGGCTGTATTAGACACTGGGGTGAGGAGTCTTTCAAAGTGAGGAGTTCAGTTGTTTCAGTGATTTTGTCCTGACCCCTGAGCATGAGCTTGTCCAGTCGTGATATCCATGAAGAGACAAATTATCACTGAGGTTTTGGGATCGTGATTATCTTTCTTCCTAAAGATGATTTTTAAAATGCCCTTGTCAGCTCTTAAGTTATTTCAATGAACCAATATCAAGCCACCTCCCAAGACATTCTACAACCAGGCCTGCCTCTTCAGCAATAAAAAAATCACACTTCAGATTAACATTTATGCTTATATTTGTCTGAGAGAAGGCAGAAGCAACCAGTGTTGCCCCTCAAACAACTAACAGAGCAGTGTCTTTAAAGAAGCACAAAAGGTTTTCCATACCCGTAAGAGTGAATCAGCATTTGACTACCAACACAGCCTTCACAGTGTGCATTAGGTGAACTCAGAGATCTGAATATGTTCAACATTATTCATCTGTTTCCCTCCCAACAGTCACTCCACAGGGAGTCACAGTTTTTGATCTTTCCATGTTTGATAGATGTTCTGCTCTCCCTTTACAGATGCTAAATGCCTTATGCTGGAAGCAGACTCCCAAAGATTTCATCCAGGAGAGACAGAAAACTCCACAGAGGCAAGGCACATCACTTCCCTCCGCATTGCTCCGCCACAGCACTGATGAACCCTTGTTCTCTAAATTCCTGATTTTTTATTAAATTTTTTTTATTAAATCAGGAAGCAAAGAATTCCCTTCTCCCTGTTGTGAATGCTGGTCAATAGTTAGCTTCTCTGAAGGGAAGAAAAATGTATTCTTTTTGTAATGAAATGGAAAAATTCACAGCTCTAGTTTGTCATTTGAGAAAAATCTCATTGTACATTTTTATGAATGTTTAATTATTAGAGAAATCACACAAAACAGCTGAGAACTATTAGAAACTTCTTGTATTTTGTCTCCAATGTAAATTCTTGATGATTCTGCTGAAAGTCAAACACGTGAGCCTATTTTGGGCATAAGGCAGAACCCATTAGATTTTTTTTATATTAGTTCATTAACTGCTGCCTGTGAGACAGCTTTCTAAGGGAGAGTTTGGGGCTGCTGTTACATTATTTACCTAAGCACAGTGAAACATATAATATTTTGCAATACAGCAGTCAAACCCCCTCCAATTTGCATCAAATCACATTTCTTTTTTTCTCTTTTTCACAAAAATAAGCATCCCCACCACAATCATTTCTACCTTGGACTCGTAGGCTTGCATGTAAGCCAACCTTTACACTTCTTTTTTCAAACATTCTTTTTCTGAAAAGCTGTAAAGACAGTTGGGTTTAGATCAGTAATGTTGCAAATCTCCTTTTCAGAGATTGTGGTATAAGAGCAGTCAAGCAGAACACAAGCTCATGAGGTGCAATTCCCTTATTCTCCTGCCACAACGTGAATCCAAAGACACATTGCTCACCACCTCAACACTGACTTACGTGCTCTGCCTGCTCTCATCTTCTGTGTATTATTGAACATGTATCAAAGCAGAGACAACTGACCAGAAGTTTTTCCTCTCCCAATGGCAGAGGAGGGTCATTATCTTTCCTGTACCTCTGACTCATACAATCAAAGTTCACTAAAAAAGTTGAAATGCAGTAGTATGAGACCAGACTGCCTCAGCAAACACATGGTGCTATCAGAAAACAGGGGAATTCTTGATTCAAATCAAGAATTGTGCTGATTTCCAGGTAGACAATGTTCAAGCCCCCCTTTTCCACTCACTTCAATATCTCTATATTGGGTCAAACTGGCTATTGACCAAATAAAATAGAATTCTTACAGGGAGGCAAGAAGTGGGGCTGGTGAGAAAATCAAATATGCCCTGGGTCATCCCTGGCACTGAAGCCAGCAAGCAGAGAACAGCCAACATCCATACTATTACTCTCAGCATTACAATTCAACAGGAATGAAGGATGGAGTCCCAGTACCCAGGAATGTTCTCAGATGCCACGCAATTTATGAATATAGAAGTAGCCCCAGTTTCAAGTTCCTGAGCAAATTAATGTTTAATTATGAGTATCAAGTAAGACAAACTGGATAGACTCCTCCTCCTGTCCTATCTACAGCCAAAATTATTACTGGCAGCACCAGTCAGTGCCCTGGTAGAAGCTCACGGGTCTGTTTGAGACATATGGTCTCTGACCTAAAGTAGAAGAGGAAACTTACCCATGTTCCTCAGCATCTTCTAGCTATACTCCCACCTAAAACTACTGAGTATATACAATCCACTTTTCTGCACTGTTGTTGGATAATTGAACAATCATTTCTAGTGACATGTAATCAGCTCTGTTTACAGGCAGATCAGACAGAACAGTGCAATGTGTTTTACCTGCTTTTCTGGAAGACACAGTTGCCTTCGAGCAAAGCTTTGACTCACAGACAGCTACAGCCAGGATTAAAGCTAATATGCAATAGCCATTCCTTTTACAGAGTAAACAGAAGGTGCAGTTCAGGCTGAATTAACTGCCTGGAGACCATGGCATATAACTCCTAACTCTGCTGGCTGCACCATCAAGTCTGGGGAAATTAAGTTACATGGTATTCTTTGGGGTGCCTGGCTCAATATAAATGGAGAAGGGGAGGGCTTGGTTGCAAGCCTGAGAGAGAGTCAAGGGAAGCCCAGCATCTGGGAAGGGAAGCGATGCTGAAAGTGGATCTGAAGCAGAGAGACAGAGCATGCTGATTCACAGGACTGGCTGGGATCACCAGCTTGGAAACATCAAGTGAAGGACGTGGATGCTGCTGTAGTTATATCCTAAGATGCAATGTGTAACCTTAGAAAATAAATAAAACCGTATTAAATTTTCATGTCATATCAAAAAAAGATGGCCCCCAAACTATGACTGACTGCATAAACAGCAGGAACAACAGGTGAAGGATCCCACTTTGACTGCAATGACCTGGCACGGTTTGTTTATTTTTTATTTCTAGCATCTGTCATTTTGTGACTTTACTGAGTCATTCTGTCAAACTGCTCTGTTCCAGACTGGTGATTTTTATTATAATACAAAAGCTACATCAGAAAGATAGTGGGTCATGCCCTTTGGAAGTATATTGCCCTCCTACAGTGCCGGGATTATGTCTTATCTACTTTTCTGGACTAACAGTGAATATGCCACTAGTTACTTTTAGTAAACTGTTGTGATTCTACTGAAAGTGAAAAGGTACCAGTGGGACATGTGTCGCACCATGTCAATACAAAAGAGTGCCTACACTTCATGCTTGACACAAATACTGAGTGCAGGTATAATTTCCACATCAGGAAAGAAGACTGAATAAGAATTTCAACACTTAAGACCCAAGACCTCAGAAATCATATTAGATAGAATCATACCATCAGTTACTGGCTCTCACTGGAAAGGATAAAACCCAGCTGAGAAATTAGCAGCTTTCTGAACAACTTCCCAGCTGAAAGTGTCCAAATTAGTTATTGTCTGCTTCCCAAGTGATTTCTCAAGCCCTCAGCATAGAACAAACTAGAAGTGCACCAGTGAAGAGAGTACTCTTATGGGAAGATCTTTTGCTTTATTGATTCTGACCACATTGAACCCGAGCAAACCTGGACCGAGAGGCATGCCATGTCAACAGCACAACAACAGCCAGGCAAGACCTGCATCATATGCATGTCCTGTCCAGTGAAAATACACAACAACTAGAAAAAGTAGTTTTGGCAATTATGTGGGTGTATGGATACTTCTGAGAGGACCCACCTTGTGTGTAGCCAGCACACTTGGCCACATATCACTGATAGCCATCAATTTATCTCAATTCCTTCACACTACCCATTGAAACATCTTACAGTGTAGATAAGAGGAAATCTACCACGCTTTTTTATTTCAGTCAAGAGCACTTCCATGAAAGAAAAATGCTTAGAAGAATTGACTAACCCATCCAAATGCACTGGATTTTGTAATGGGTAACAGAATATAGGTGTGTCTTTGTGGCCAAGAAGGCCAATGGGGTCCTGGGGTTTATTAGGAAGAGCATTGCCAGAAGGTTTAGGGAGGTGATCCTGTCCCTCTGCTCAGTCCTGGTGAGGCCACATCTGGAATGCCGTGTCCTGTTCTGGGCTCCTCAGTACAAGAGACACACGAAGTTCTGGGAGTGGGTCCAGCTGAGGGTGGCAAAGATGATCAAGGGACTGGAGCATCTCTTTTATGAGGAAAGGCTGAGGGAGCTGGGCCTGTTCAGCCTTGACAGGAGATGACTGAGAAGGGGCCTCATCAGTGTCTGTCCGTATCCAAAGGGAGGGTATCAGGACGGATCCAGGCTCTTCTCAGTAGTGCCAAGCAATGGGACAAGAGGCAATGAGCAGAAGCTGATGCACAGGAAGTTCCACCTGAATATGAGGAAGAAATGCTTCACTGTGCAGGTGATCACACACTAGAACAGGCCACCAAGAGAGGCTATGTAGTGTCCCTCATTGGAGATAGCCAAGAACCATCTGGATGCAATCCTGTGCAATGTACTCTAGGATAACCTTTCTTGAGCAGGGAGGCTGAACCAGATGACCACTGTGGTGCCTTCCAACCTGACCCACTCTGTGATTCTGTGAAAGCTGATCTGTACACTGAGGCCACTAATGGTATCATGAGCTCGCTCCATAGTTACAAGGTAAACTATAGGTACCAAGAGTACTGGAAATACAGGGAGGGAGATTGTGCTGCAGGATTATTTCCTCTGTACTGGAATTGTACCTGACTTCAAATTGTACCTGACTCCTTACCTGGAGCTCTGTGTTTAATAAACTTCAGTATTAATATGTGAGGATATCTTAATGTAAAAATCCCCAATCAGATAATTTTGTGTATTGAATAATGAGAGAAGCAGTGCTGTTTCTGAAACATTTTCTGCAACATTTCTACTGCAGAAACATTTTCTGCAACAAATTGTATTTACTTTCAAAAATGTGATTTTGAAAGTAAAATTTCCTTGACATCTTCCCTAGAGTTTTATAGTGATTTGCTATTTCAGGAAATTAATGCAATACAAATTTATAATGTATAGCTAGAGTAACAATCTGTGGAAATGTATTTTACCTCAGTGTCTGGTAAAATCTACCTCTAATAAGCAAAGAGACGTGTCATGACTTAATGCTAACACACTCTGTACAGTAGTTTCCTAGATTAGTTTTAATGCTACACATACAAAGGTAATCCTACAGAGCTTGAATGAAAGTTCCCTTTATGGATAAACACTGACATAACTTCCAGGAGTTTGAGCAGACTGAGGAAGGTGGGAGGGAAGTCACATGCAGTTCAAGGAAAGCTCGGAGTATTGGGAGGCAACAGGACAACAACAGATTTTCCACTGCAACCAGAACCACTCACTCACTCACTCCCATGTGAGCAGCACTGGACTAACATTTTCTTGCATATTTAATAGCATGGAAAAGGTTTAAAAATACAACTTGCTTTGATGAAAATTTATTCATTTGAAGTAGCTTTTGTCTGTCAATCAGTAGGTAAGCCTAGCGTGAAAAAACTATAAAAATATAGCCAAGGATTCTGACATTTTTCATGCTATGCATAGGTTTTATTTTCTCCTTTCACCTGCATGTCTAAATTCCCACCTGAGAAAAGCTCAATTTCCTGGTGGATTATAGAACAAAAAGGTTTCTCTGCCTGCAGCCAGTTCCAAGAACTGCAGCTGGAGCCTTTTGACAGACCAGCTGAGCTTTGCTTTTCCCCAGTGTCTCCCTGCTTCCCAGCTCACTGCCCTGCTGCCTGCATCTGTTCCAGCTGCCTCCCAGCTCCCATTGCAGGAGATCCTGAACCTTCTGCCTCTGTGTGAGTGTTGTTTTTTGAAGTGCTTTTGTTTATATCACTACATCATCCATGTAGGTCTCATCAGAAATGGCCACTCCTCAACAGGATTTGCCCATCCTGAATGTGTGCCGATGGATGCACTAAGCACTGGGGAGCTGAGAGGTAAGAAGGCTCAACAAGGGGACTTTCCATGTCACGTAACTAGGTTTCAGTGATGCAGACCAAGTCTCCTTATTTATTAAATCCTCATCTGCTTTGTGCTAATTATCTCTTCTAATAAACTACTTACTGCACTAATACCCCCATGAATCCTGCTGAGATTAGCAGAACAACAGAGTGCCAGCGAAACGTCTGACACTCCGCTGTCAAACTCTGACAAGGAAGAGCTGCTACAGAGCACTCCATAAACCATTAAATAAAAAGCCCATCAATCTGTCCCAAGACAACTAGCAGTGACATATCACCGAATGGTTAGGTTTGGAAGGCACCTTAGAGATTAACCCATTCCACCCTGGTGACATGGGCAGGGACACTTTCCACTAGAGCAGGTTGCTCAAAGCCCCATCCAACCTGGCCTTGAACACTTTAATGTCTCCTCTTTGTCAACTACTTGGGCTTAAGGTTACATCCCACAGAGCTCATGACCACAGAATCTGACGCCTAACGTTCTAAAAATCCCAGGTCTCTGGGATAGGCACAAATCCATCCCTTTCCAAGTGTGCTGTTGAATGGTTAATAGCCATTTCAATACTTTCCTCCTGACACACATGTTTAAATAACTACATCCCTCAGTGAAAAATGAGGTCAGCTCCTCAGACAATTTTCTCCATAAGCAAACCGATCTTGCTAGAGTCTTTCCTTCATTCAAATTTGTAGTGATGTTGTGACAAAGACTTTACTTCATAGATCCTCAAGACTCCTGCTGCTAGTCGTTTGGTCCAAAAATTATAAATCCTTCAGCCTATATAAGGTCTGGCTAAGCTAATTATTTGCTTTTTAAATTTCATCAGGTGGTTATCTTTTTTGCAAATCCAAAGCCATTGAGTTCTTTACTCTTATCAAAGACTTTTTTTCAGAACTGGCAGTACAAAATATCTCAAGGTCAATATTTATCAGGAAGCTTACACTGTGAGAACAGATGCAAGAACTGCCTCCTGGTAATCTTTTCCTACAACAGGTCAAGAACGTTTTCAAGGCTTTCATTATAAAACTTGCTTCACAGACTACTATGGAGCTGAATGTATGAAAGGCAACTCCTCTCCTGAACCTGGCTCACAATGTTTCATTTAACAAAGGCTGATGAATAAAACCAAGTGGGATGAAAAATTCCCCTCCTTGTTAGTGCTGCTCTGTCTAACACTGCTGCTCTACCACTGAAAACATTCACAGACAATTTCAGCAACCTTTTCAATTTTCAGAGGCATTTTCTAGTATCATCAAATAAAGTAGCTGGGTAAAATCTCATGCCAAAGCTCATAAGTTTGCTCTTAACATAGTCATACAGGGTCAACAGGGAAATTCTTGAAATGGATAAAGCCCAAATCCAAACCAAACCAAATTTGAGAGTGGCTATTTATATTGATGTAGACAATAACACCAAGGACGGGGCTCGTTCTCCTCATGGGCTATTCACTTAAAAGCTGATGATCCTTGTGGGTCCCTTCCAGCTCAAAATATTCATATTTTGTGATTTTGTGATTTTTTTCCTTCTCCTCCATAAGTTTACTGGAAAGCATTGTACTTCTGATTGGAGAATAAGCCCCACTTCAAAAAGACAGTACTTTCCCAGCATTATTAATGTGGCCAGAAAAGCAAAATACCTCACTCCTATTAAGCTAAAGATGATAAATATTCTGGTCCATTTGCATGATGTGAAAAGTTGCTGCTTTAATAGATGTAGCAATCCACTGCAGCTGTGCTGGTTTTTTACCACTTCTATAAATGCATTAGAATAATTTATTCAGGTACTATATAAGAATCTAAGGCTTTTCACTGGATCAAAAAATAGTGAATAAAAATTTAGTGGACTTAAGTGAATTATAATTCACTCTGATAGCAGTTATTTATTGCGAGGAATGAACTATGTATCCATAGCATATCTACAGATCACTATACTTTGTTTTTTGAGAACTGCACTAAATAGTAATTGGCAGCTGAAGGAAAACAACCATAATTTCACAGACAAATTATTTGTTTTTATGTTCACAGATAGACACCACATTGTTTAACCCTTTGTATCCTACTTCACCAGTGGTTAATGTGATATTGTAACTGTTAGTTTGGGTGTGCTACATTGTGGACTTGAATAAGATAAAAAGCTTTCACTAAAAATATCTCACCCTTTACTAATTTTTAGTCCTATTTACATAGTAAGTTTCTACACTAAAGCAGAATAAAATGAAATGTGTTTTTATGTGATCTCTGTTATTAGTTGTTTTAAAAAAATTAAAAACTATTTAATAGTGTTCTTCTAGTAACATCACACAACTATGCTACTGAATTTTCTAGAGCAACATCCGAGATCTTGCAGCTTGCAGGTCAGATGTAGCTCTTCATTTCTCCAAGGCTGACAGTTCATGGCTGGCATCCCTGGGACCCCATTAATGCCAGACCAATACAGGCATCAGCTTGGTCTCCTCATCCCCAGCACAGAGGAGCTTCCCAACCCTAAATCCTGCTCTAAAGGAACAAACACATTGATTTACAATGTCATCAGAGACTTTAATGATTTTTTTGAATGTTCTACTTGCAGGAGATGGAAAGCAGGAAAGTTGATTTCTCCTTGGAAGACAAATTTCTCCTTGGAAGTTTCCTTTATCAAGTTTCTCATGATGATGAGATTTTCTTGTGGATCTTCAAACTCTGTGTGGCACCTGGCATTATCTATATTTGTAAGACATTAAAGATACAATTTTTAAAGAAACAATGGGGTCAGTAGACTTCTCTGATGGAAGTGCTATTTCTCTGTTAATCTACAGACTTCTGAGCAAGCTCAGATCTGGGAGACAGCAGCAGATAACAGCAGGAGACCTGGAGCAGATGCAGGAAGCTGGGGAAAAAAATCCCAAGAAACAGAGAAGATTGTGGAGAATTTGATGTACCTTCAAAATTCATAAACCCGGATCAAAACAAGGCCACCCTGCAAGAACACGGCACATGAATCAAGAATTAGGCAGAAGCACTGCTGCTTCTCGTCTGATACATCTCATGGCTTTCAGGTTTTCCATTAGAAAAATAAGTCATCTGATTGACTCATCAATCAGATTTTCTGAGTTTTCTCTTTGTCTTTTTGGAGGAGTATCCTGCAGGAGCAGCTGCACACAGTGCAAAGGCCTCACTGACTGTGGGTCCAGCTGCATTTCCAGAGGATGCTCAAAGGAAGTATTTTTCAAAATAAACTGGTTTAAGCATACAGCATTGAAAAAAATCCAGTAAAAAGAAGGAGACTAAGAATTGTATCTGTGAAGCACAGACTAAAGCACCATACACAAAATCTTTTTGCACTAAACTCCCTCCTCACAGTTTTACTTGCAAGCATGCACTTCCTTTTCTGCTGTGCAATGACGTTTTAACACACTACTTTAAAATGGCAATTCATTATTAAAGATGCAGGAAGGAAACATCAGCAGTTGAAGGGACAGAAGCCTGTCCTGTCTTTATGTACTGCAACAAGCCACTATTTTTATGCCCTTATATCTTCTGGAGTACATTTTTGGCCTTTCACTTTCCTTCTGTCAGAGTGTTTCAGTGCTGGAAGTTATTGTGAACTGGCTAAATTGCTTCCATTTCTAATGACCAGAAGCACGTGCATCTTTACATATCCAAATGAAGTCATCTAAATGTTCACTTTTTTAACACATTATCCTCCTAATCTTATCGCTTCATAGATAATTGTAAATATGCATTTCTTCTGAATCGTGAGGACACAGGAGGAGGAACTGGACACTGAGTGTCCAGTCTTTGATGAGCTGTGCTCTCAGATAGTTTCATTGCCATGACAGATAATTAAACAGCTCAGATATAGCAGAAAGAACTTGTCTTGACTTTTTACTTCCCTTAGGTCTGAGAAAGATAAATAATCACACCCACTGGACGCAATCCTTCCCTCAGATTCACAGTGCAGCCTGATGTACTTAGCAGTGCTCAGAAGAGGTGCTGGGGTGCCAGCACCCTTATTATATGATACTAAGTTGACAGGAGTTAATGAAATGTGGTACAGAAAGACACGTAACTGCATTATTTAGTTATAATATTTGTTGCTAGTTTTGTGCCCATTTTAATAAAACAAATGTTTACCAATTTATAATGTAATTGACTGGCAGCAGTGTTTTGTATCAACTCTATTGCAAAAGAAGCTCTTTATCAGCACTGTGTTCTCCTTCCACTTGTGGAATAAATATTAACTTTATCTCGTGGTTGTGCTTGCAGGTATCATGGCTAAGGCCTTCATGTGTATTTGAAAGGAAAGTTTATTCTTCAGCTTGCCTGCAAAAGATAAGATTTAAACCACTTTTATAACAGATAAAATCAGGAACATCTCCACCTGTCATATGATATAGCAGTGTCAACACCAATAGAAATTGAAACCATAAACAATGTTAACTTCATTAAATAAAATTTCCATGTTATAAAATATTTTTATTATTAAAATATTTCTCTGTAAATGTGCACCTGGAGTAGCTTATACTGAATGGAGCGAAAATGCAGGCAAGGTTATTAAAGCTCCTCAGGCATCTGGGGAGTTATTAAATCTCTGGTTGATTAACTCCCAGAATAGTCAAGGTTGGAAGACAGAAATTGAGAAATTCTCTGATACAACCCTGACCCAAGCTGCATCAATGGCAGCAGGTTACTGAGGACCTTGTACAGTTGGGCTGTGAGTTATTTGACTATGTCAAACATCTCTTACAGAGGGGAAAGCAAGAGGCCAGCTGCTGGCATGGAAGAGCAGTTACCCTCTGTATAACAGAAAGTCTAACATGAAGTTAAATAGCAAAGGCTCCCACAGAAGCTTCAGGTCTTTCACTGGAAGTACCAGGCTCTCAGGAGGTACTTAACATGAAGGAACAACATCATATAAAATTGCCTCTAATCTATATAGGGGTGCAGATATGGCTATTAGAGGTTTCAGTACTACTAAGGACCTCCCTTTGCTTTGCTAATCATCACATTTTACATTCTCCACTCTCAAAAGCAACAATGACAAAGGTCCCAAGCCTTCACTACTTCAAACTCCTGTCTTTTCTTCTAAATACAGATGATGCAGAGGACAAGCAGACATTAGTTCATAAGCAAGATGAGAGTCACATGAATTCCCTGACAAATTGCCTAATTAGAAAAAAAAAATCTAGTAAAGGTAAGCAGACCAAAATTGAATTTTGTAGGTACTTTAGTATGCCTAACACCTCTCCTGATGGAAGAACAAGTGCCTGTGTAAGACAATGAACATCAGTATGTGCAAAATAGTTTCTGAGCTACAGCAGAAAACAAATTCTAGTCAGAACAAAGTCAAATACAGAAGAAAGAGAAGAATGCACTTCTTCGGTTTATAATACCATAGTAACAAGACATATAACTAGAAAAGCAAGCAGTCAAAAAGCCCCAGTTGTATAAAACTGACACTGATAAAAGGCATCCCTATGGATTCCTGTGCTGTGATTAGTTTAAGCTTGACTTGTGCAAGCAGCACAGCACACAGCAGTACAAAAGAACACCCTATTTTGGCATATAAAATAAAACATACAGTTATAAGAAATTTAAAGAATAGTAGCCCAGAATCATTGTATAGTGTCAGCAATATCTAATTAAAAATTAATTCTTTGATAAGCTTCCATGATCTATTGCCAGGTATATGCTCAGTCAACTACATTTACTCTCAGCACGTGTGGCAATCAGAAAAAAATGCTAATTAGGTTTATCATGACTACTTCTGAGGAAGCCACAGTTTCTTGGAAACTGGTTTCCAAATGTCCGTCTGAATTTAAATTTTGTGAAAATAATTAAGATCACATGTCTTGATAATTACTTGCTGGGCAAGAACAAGCCCATGCAGCAGCAGGTTCCGGGAGCGGACTGACTGGAAAGCAGCTCCGCAGAGGATGACTTGGGGACACTGGTGGATATCAAACTGACCATGACTCAGCAAAGAAGGCCACCAGCCTTCTGGACCATACCAGGCAAATATGGCATACCAGGCAGAGCATGTTCAGCAATTTGAGGGGGATAATCCTGTGCTTTACTCACTGTTGTTGGGAGCAGAGCTGGAGCGCTGTGTCCAGCTCCAGACTCCCCAGTATGAGAGAGACATGAACATCATGGAGATAAACCCTGTGAAGGGCCACAAAGATGACTGAAGAACTTGATCACCTTAAAGGGGAGAAGCTGAGGGCTGGGATTGTTCAGCCTGGAGGAACTTACCAATCTATATAAATACTTGATGAGAGGGAGGAAAGATGATTAAGCCAGACTCTTCTGAGTGGTGCCCTATGCCCACCTAAGAGGCAATGGGCACAAACTGAAAGCCTAGAAAATCCATGTAAACATAAGAAAAACCTTGGAGAAATTCAGAACCTGATTGTGCATGGCTCAGAGCATTCTGATCTGGCTGAACCTGCTCTGAGCAATCGAGTTGGACTGTATGATCTCCAGAAGTCCTTCCTGACCTCAGCTTTTCTGTTGAGCTGTAATCATTGTGCAGTTGATATACAGATGTATAGGTGGAAAAAACTATATTTTCTTGGTATGCTTTCTGTAACAAGCTTTTTAATCGGACCTTAAATCTTAACACGCTTTAGAACTGTATTAGTATTAAAAGCTCAGTTAGCAGTAGAAGCTCTTTTGTATAACTTATTCTATGATCTGAGCTTTGACTGAGTATTCTACAGGGCATCACAAATTATGCTCTCAGGGGCCCACTAAAGTACACATTTTCACTTCTGTTTTTCCAATTTATTACTATACAGTACTGTCACCCATTCTAATCAAGAGGGCAATGCAATTACTCCTTAGTATGGTGATATACATCACTGCAACATACAACTTCAATAAATAAATGAAACGTTCTCTTTATTTGTCATTCTGCAATAAAATACTCAAGTTAAAAAAGCCAACTGCAAGAAATACTAACTCTCATCTTCTGTGTTTTGTCTCACAGAGGAAGAAATAAAATCATCTGACATGCTGAATTCCACAAACTGTTGTTTTCTGTTTTTACCATAAAATAATGAAAGAAATTATAATTTAAATTGCAGTCAAAGGTTTAGCTGTCAAGAAAAACAAGAATAATGTTTCTATTTAATGAGACACAGGAGAGCTAATCTAAATGCCACTATTTTCAGGACAAAAGAGCAACAGCTGATTGCTATGAGATAGATAAAACATTCCTATATTCTCACTGAAATCAAATGTAAAATATGTAAAAATACAGACATAGGCAATCTAAATCTACCCACACAGAGCAAAGAGACCCTACTGCCAACAGCATGGACTGAATAGAATGGGAGTAAAATGCAATAAGCCTGAAGCTCCATAATATCTACAAAGATAAACTAAGGTTAGAGGCCCATCTTCCCCTTGTGGTCACATACACATTAGAAGTGTTGATAGCCATGCTGTTTCATGGAGAGTAGTTGTTTAAAAAGAAATACTACAATTAGAGAGACATCTAATAGTGCTAAGAAATGCAGTGGCAATGACCTTGCTTCATAACAAATAACCCAAGGAGCAAAAAATGGGGAATTAGTAAGACTTCTTTTAAATTAATAGTCAGATATTGACTCAAATTCAGACTTGATGACATCCATGCAACAAGAGCTAATTACACAAGGAACAGATTTAGACTCTTGAATATAACAAACAGTTTAAATGTGGTGTTTCATGTAGCATGAAGATGAAAATAAAACAAATAAACCTGGTCTAACTGAACATGGAGATGAAAAGGAACAGAACACACACTTTGTTTTCTCTGAAAATAGTCTTGATACATAATTTGATTTCTGTATTCTAACTGATAAGTCTTGCAAATGACATTGATGCCTCTGACTTTTCATGCTAATGATGCATGATGACAGTCCTGAGGCTGTCCAGGGCAGGGCGTGCTGCCAGCTCTTCCTACATCCTGCTAGGGCTGCATCCAGGCTGCAAGCCTAGGAAACAGCTAAGCTTCAATGCTCTCTGCATTCTGACAGCTACAAAACCTGTCTCGCTGTTTTTGATTTCCAGTATCTTTCAGGGTACTCAGTTTTGCTGTTCTTGACAGTCTTGTGTTTATTCCAGAAACTGATGAGCCCACCCGGGAAACCCTTCTGGGATTTGGGATAAATGGTATTGTTTGGGTTTGCAGAATGACCTTTGTCAGTGGCTTGACTACAAGTCACTATGCTTCTAGTAAAAAGGTGCAGAAAATAATTACAAAGTTCACCGACTTGATTTATAAATATTACCTTTTTTCTTACAAAAAAGCCTCAGAGCTGAAGTCTCAAGGGCTTTGGGTTGGGTTTTTTGTTTGGTTTTGTTCAGAAGGCCTGTGCACTCTGTCTGGACTGCAGATGTCACAGATGGGACATTCTGGCTGCTCTGTGGCTGTTCAAGGTGTTAGTCAGCTGAGGGGATCTGCATTTTTAGGAAGGTGTGGCAGAGAGCTGTGCCCCTCCTGCCACACAACGCTGGATTGTGCCCACTGGGTAAAGCAGATTTTGGCTCTGCATGACTTCTGAATGCTACAGAAGGAAAACAAATGAAATGCAGATAACTCAGTTTTCTGTGGTCAATCTGCACTTCTCAGGTCAAGCAGCAGGTTAAGTGCTACACAGTGCCTGGACTTAAACCCAGGCAAGCTGTGCATGTGCAACCAGGGGCACTGAGGCATGGGCAGCAGGCACAGACAGTGGCAGCGAGCTACGGAACTGCTGCACAGACATTTCAAAGTGCAGGACTTTCATCATAGGGGTGGTATTTCAAACAGACTGCCCAAAGAAGGAGGGAACAACAGAGTTTTTAACATACCAATGAGAAAGAATTGGTCTTGTCATTTGAGGTGGAGAAACTGAGCAATAGACCTGGTTGTGGCTGATACCCAATCAAAAAAAAACTCAGCAAGGAATTACTGGGATCCCAGAACGAGCCCTTCAAACAGTCACTAGAATTTGTCTAGCTCTTAAATTACCCAAACAGAACTTGGGATTAGAAGACCTGTGGGATAAAAAAAGGCATGTGACAAAATCTACAATAAACACTGTACTGCACCTGATGGTGCTAGACAAGACATCTATATTCTTCAAACACCAGTCTTAGTGTTTCAAGAAAAAGATGCCTTACCTAGAGCTATGCATGTTTGAAGAAAAACTGAAGAGTGACACAAGCTTGCCTGCTCCTACACTCTGCACGGGACTAAACCAGTAATACTGCTGGCTCCACAGGAGTGATGAATGAACCAACAAAGTATCATAAAATTAAGCTTAAGGTGATCTAGGGCTTATAAGCCAAAACAGCAGCTGAAATAATGCCTAGTGCTCAAAGTAAATGCACAGCTAATGTAAGTGTAGTTTTCAGAGTTATTGATCAAACATCCTGTAAGCTGGCAAGTGAAATATAAATGAATAGATAATTCAAAATTACTCAGTTTATAGCTTTCACCAACAAAACCATGCATAAATTAAGAGGATAATAGCATGCCTCATTCTTGGTCTTGCTCAGCTTTGGGGAGGGAAGGAATAAACAACTGAGGAACATCCTGGCAGAACACAGCACATTCATCAGAATCCAAATGACCTACAGTTTTATGGTAATTTATGTTGCTTGTCCACAGGGCAACAAAATCGAGAGTCACTTGGTGCTCTGACAAACAAGCAAGGATGTAGGTAGTTCTGGTTCTTCAGAAAGGAAATAAAGACAGCTAAATATGCAACCCTGCCTCTGTAAGGCCAAATATAAATACAAATTTGAAAGAAATATTTGGGTGCCCTAACCAGGGAAAACCTGGAGGACATGGACTAGTCCAATGCTAAGGCAACTGTGCAATGCTTTCATCTTCAAGAGACATCATGCGTTTGGCACAGAAATGCTGTATTAGCAAAAAAACACACCAGTATCAGGACTGGAAGCACCATCTCTATGTTAGTGAGATGCACTACTCAGCTATTTAAGAGTTAGGTTTTTTCTTCAGTTTGGCCTCAAGTGTTGGCCTGGTAAGGCAGGTTTAGATTGAATATAAGGAAAAATTTCTTCCTAGACAGGATTGTCAGGCATTGGAACAGGCTGCCCAGGGGAGTGGCTGAGTCACCAACCCTGCAGGTATTTAAAAGATGTCTAAGTGTGGCACACAGGCACATAGTTTAGTGGTGACCCTATCAGTATTAAGTTTATGGTTGTTTTCAAAGATCTTAAAGGTACTTTTCAACCTAAATGATTCTATGATTTGGTGTTTGGCACACTGCTGCAGGTTTCTATGGCTTTTAGGTATCCACATGATGTTGTATCTTTTGGAAAAAAATCAACAGCATTTGTTTGGGCAGTCCTGCCCCATGCTTCTGTGCATGGCACATATTCGCATTCTCCTTTGGACAAGGCAGTTGATCTTCGGCATACCAAAATTTTCAGTCAGAAACACAAAAGCCATTTGTTAGAAAAAAAAAAAAAGAAAAACATTCAGGAAGAACTCCAGGACAGTTAGAGTAGTTGTCCAAGACCCTGAGCATCTCTGATGAGACCTAAGAGTTTTGAGCAAAGATAAACAAATACCAGAACGCCACATGAGCGAAAAAGTAAGCACAGAAACCATGTTCAAAGACAAGTATAAATAATTAGTGGGCATCACTATTGTGTTTGCTACCCAAATTAAAAAGAGCATGAAAACACAGAATGGTCAACATGGATTTTGTGCCTTGCTCACATCTGTGGTCCTGATGGTGCAGCTGTGCAGCACACGTGAGAGCAAATCCCAATACAGAATGCAAAAACCAGTAGAAGTTTGTTGACTAGGCTTCCAGAACTGAGGCAACATCTTAGGAAGCAAGCAAACTGAGCACCAGCCAGTATTTCTGAGGATACGCACTGACAATATTTCATTACAAGAGACTGAGCAAGAGACAAAACTGAACATGACTTAGTATATGTTCTTGCAAACCCTTACATTTTTATACATTCATACATGGTAAACCAGTCAATGTCTCTTTTTCCTGGGTACAACAGTGTCATGGTTTACCAATCAACACAAATGGGCTTTTGCTCCTCACAGGCCAATGGTAGCTGACTGTCACCAGAAGCCATCAATTGACACTTTAACAAAGTTTGACAATCATGCCCTCTGAGGATCCCAGAGCAACACAACAGGCCGTTTTCTCAACTAGCGAAGTATCATTTGCAAATTGAACAGAAACTTAGAATTGAGATTTGGTCATTGCAGCCACATTCTCCAAAGCATTTGAAAAAGCGTAGACGAGCAAAGTCCAGAGCTGGATTATGTTAATCCGATTTAAATGGAAAAAAAAAAAAAAAAGCCTGTCCAGTCTAAGATAGAAGGCAGACTTATTGCTGAGGCAAGATCCTGCATAAAGCAATTAAGGCTTTTACTAAGGTATGGCTGGGACAGTGTAATTCCAGCTCTTTTATCAGTTTCAAGCCTCTGAGCACTATATGGAGTTTTGTTCAAAGCCAACAAGAGAGTGATTTCTGAAGTGCTAGAGATATCTCCGGAATATATGGTGGTAATTTATATGACTGAAGGAAACCATAGGGGAGCTAGAAAATATATGGTTTAAGAAAAATATTTTAAAATACTAAGTTTTAATACATAACTTCATAAAATAGTAGCATGAAAAATGTTCTAAAAGCTTGCAAAAACTATAAGAGCAAGACAAGAAAAACAGAAGTTCTGCAAAAATGTGCTCACAAATTTGGTTGCAACACCTAGAACTAAACAGCTCACAGATTTTTAGCCTAGTTTCGATAAGACAGTGGCACCATACATGCTTATACATATCAACTTTCTTGTTACTAGCCCTGGTGAAATCACCACAGTACCTTCTGACATTTCTCTTTGCTTAGAGGCCATGAATTTATGTAGTTTGAACTGAAGCATGATTTCAGATCAATGTATGTAACGCCTATTTGCATTTTTCACATGTGAACGTAGAAAATAATATCAATGAAATGCTGAAAAACATCTATAACAAAGATCCTGGTCCACATACAGCAACAAGGCAGAAGCAGTGAATTCCTGATTCATGACAATGTCTGACATTTTTTAGAACAGAATGGTGAAAAAAAGAATACATGCACTGGTGAGGACTGATACCAGTCAGAGAGGCTTTATGGTTGTATAAAAAGACAGGCAAGGAGAAACAAAAAGCTTAGCAAGATTTGTGGTCACAAGAGTGACTGCCACTTCCCAACAACTCTGTGCAAGCCAGTGCTTGAGGCACAGCCTGCCATGAGCTGGGGCCTCCCCACCAGCAGCCCTGCACTCACACGAAATTGTAACCTTCCCATAGCACACCTAGGAGGAACAGGTGGCATCTCCCCAAAAGCCCAGCAAGGGGGAGAAGGATCAAGATCTCAGAAGAAGAACACATGTTGCTGTAGCAGAGGCCAAGAGCAGAACATGGCTCCACCAGGACAGCTGTGTTGCCTTGAACTGCCAGAGCATAGCACTGCTGATGACTGGGAAGAGACTCAGAGACCCCTGAGTAATGGAGCTCAGCATCAGAATTCCCAGCTAACTTAATTCACACATTGGAAATAGGCACTCAAAATTTTACACTAATTATTAACAGTGAGAATTTGTAATTTGTCAGAAACAGAGGCTCCTGCTTGAACCATATACAGTAAAGGCAAGTATGAACAGAGGCTCACAGTGTGCACACAAAGGAGATAGGAGTCAAGAACATCCAAAACTTGTCCTGTGCTGTAATACTCTAGAGCACAAAAAAAGTTTTAATTTTAATACAATTTTTTTGGTAGTGAATATTAAGTGAAAATGTTACAGATAAGTTCTAAAAGAAATAGCTTAATACTTAAAACTGAATTAATACCGAAACTTTTACAGAACGTACTGTGTATGTATTCCCAAGCTTCAAGCAGTCAAGTCAGCATTATCTTGATCTTTCCAGCTCAGATCATGGATCCAATATACTTGATGTAAAATTCTTAGATCATCTTGTGCCTCTTTCAGAAAAGCATCTATGAGCACAACTCACCAATGTGCAGAGCAGTACAATGCTAAGTAAGCTTTACCCCTGTGTATGTTACAGCAGAGAAACACAGCATTTTATGTCACCAGTGGTTGGTTACCACTGATCAGATACTGAATTCTTCAAGAACATAATGGTAATCTTTTGCCTTCATAAAAATCCAGAAAAGAGCAACTAATGTGAGAGAATATTTGGTCCAGGAACTGTTTTCCCCTGTTAAGATCTACATTAGAGTAAGTGATCAGGAATAATGATTGTCAAAGCAGCTGTACACTCCAAAAAACAGTACCACTATATGTCATTTCAGTCTAAAAATATGCTTAATATCTCAATAGAGCTATACTAGAAAGAATGGTTAAATATATTTTTATTGCATGTTTGTAAAATGAAGGTGAAGTATTGGACTAACCATTAATTATACAGCTTGATCAGTTGCGTAACAAAGACCATTACATTTTTCTACTGCAACTCCTGCCATTTGTAGTAGTACTTAACTACAGAATCTTCCAAGACAGGAATCAGTCTTGAATTGAAAGCAGCACAAAAAAATTCTCATTGCTCCTTCAATCTATTTGGATTTTTCAGTAGGTAAGCCCCCTCTGAAAAAATGTATGCCAGATTGCTCATTTGAATTTCTCTGGCTCTGGTTTCCAGCTACCAGATCTTATTAAACCTCAGTCCAAGAGATTAGTCTTTTGTACTATTTCCCCTCCCTGCTTGTTTATACACCACAGAAGAAGTCATCTCTCCATCTTCTTGTGGATCTAAAATCCAGATTAGCTTCCACAGTATCAAGCATTTTCCCAGCCCTCAAATACTTTCTGAACCACAACCACATCTTGTATACCTCCTTCAAAAATGCATCTCAAGAATAGGACATACTTCATTTATACGAGTTTCAAAGACATTTTCTCCTGTTGTAAAATCATTTCCAAACTGATTAAACTCCTAGTCTTCATAACTTTTTATCTTTAAATAGTCCATAGTTATAATTTGCCTTTTGGCTGCACTCAAACACATCTCTTTGACTAGAGACAATAACAACATGGACATAGACATGTCAGAGATTTTTAATGTTTTCATTGCCTCTGTCTGCAACACTGATGATGGGCTAAGAGGGTCCCAGTGCCCTGAGCTAGAGAACCATTGCAATGAGAATGAAAAACTCACAGTTGACCCTGAACTTCTACAAGATCTGCTATTCCAGCTGGATCCCTCTAAGCCTATGGGCCTGATGGGATTCACACAAGAACACTCAAAGAACTGGATGATTCATTGCAAGGCCTCTTGTAATGCTTTTTGAACAGTCTTAGGAATATGGGGAGGTCCAAGTTGATTGGAAGAATGCCAATGTTGTCCCAGTGTCCCAAAAAGGATGACCCTAGAAACTACAGGTCTTTTAGTGTCTCTTCAGTGACTGGTAGAATTCAGGAGAAGATTATTATGGGAGTTACTGAAAGACACCTGAAGGAAAACACAGCCAACATGGCTTCAGGAGGGAAAAATCCAGCTTGACAAACTTAATTTCCTTTTATGAGAATGTAACTCACCTAGCTGATCATGGCAAGCCAGCTGATAAAATCTTTCCAAACTTCAGCAAAGCTTTCAATGCTGTCTCTCACAGTGTCCTTGTGCACAAGATGTCCAACTCACAGCTGGATAAACACCTCATGAGATGGGTCAGCAACTGGCTCCAGGCTCTGAGACTGAGAGGAGACCTCATTGCAGTTACAACTTCCCCGTGAGGGGAAGAGGAGGGGCAGACACTGATCTTTTCTCTGTGGTGACCAGAGACAGGACCCAAGGGAATGGCCTGAATTTGTATCAGGGAGGTTTAAGCTGGATATTGGGAAAACTTTCTTCACCCAGATGGAGGTTGGGCACAGGAATAGCCTTCCCAGGTGAGTGGTCATGGCACCAAGGCTATCTAAGTTCAAAAAGTGTTTGGACAATGCTGTGAGGCTCACAGTGGGATTCCTGGTGCTGTCCTGTGCGGGGCAGGAGTTGGACTTTAATGAATCTTGTGGATCCCTTCCAACTCAAGATATTCTATGATTCTAGTAAAGAATACCTTTCATTACTAAACTTTCTGAAACAGAATTTACTATTTCTCCAAGATTCGTTAACCACAAATTTTGTGAGTAATCATTTTGTTCTTGGTTGTTCACTGCAACTGAAAATGCTAAATAGTATCAGGCTTACTCCTCATCCTTAACAGTAGCCCACCAGAAGCCTCCTCTCCAGTCATGATTCTTCACTGACAATCAGTGTATGTGATCTGCAAATCTCTGCTTCCACTGTGATCAGCCCATCTGTGAGTCACGTACTTCACTCCCTCATCACGCTCCTCCATGAAGTGCTATAACTCAAGTACTGCAGTGTAATGCCTGATTTCTCTTTTATGCTGTAATCCCACCCAGCAGAGATACCTTGTTCCAATTCCATCCTTCCCACGTAATGAGAAAATCCAGTCTGTAGAGCTATTATTACTGGTATTGCAAATGCATGCACAAATGCACACCCACCTGGAAGGCATTGCCTCACAGCACAAGGTTTTGCTACCTGGGGGAGGTCCTGGACTTGGATCTCCTTGTGAAGGACAGGTTCCAGTTCCAGCTCTGAAGCCCTTCTGCTATCATGTTAACCTGATGTGCAAAACCAGTCATTTCTCACAGTATCTGCCAGGGTGCTCTTGCATGCCATCAAAAGACATCTGAGAGGTCTTGTGATACCTGTGGATCATTACAAAGTGCCTTCCAACCCACTGCTGTTTTTTCTCTAATCATGATAACAATGTAATTGAATATTAAAACACCAGATAATTTATCTTCTCTTTGAACTTTCCAAGTCAAACTCAGTCTGCTATGACAAAGCAGAATGTTTGCTACATTAAGGTGATTAAAACACCAGCCCATGGAACTGTACAGCTGTATCTACAACAAATTATATAAATTAAATATTAATAGGAATATGGATGAGAATATTTTTTACAGTATCCCAGTGCCCTATTAATCTTAAATACATTATATGTTGCTAAATTTTTGCTTTAGGATAATGTTTATTAGTCCCACTTCTACATGGTGCTCTATCTAGATTAATTCTGCACTGTTTTTTAACAGCTGTGCTACATTTTGCTAGTTTATACATAAGAAAGTAGATATTTTATTCAGAAGTATGAAATGAAACCATTTTACTGTCTAGTTAAGGCTAGTTATTGCTTGAGAATGGCAGGGGATACAAAAGAGCTAAATAAGATTTTAAAATGTAGGTTTTATTGAGAAAAAAGCCACAGTGCAACAGAATGTGACTCATTTAATCTAGAACTGCAACAATAAGAATTTCATATTGAATGGGCATCATGCAAGAATGCTCTATGGAGTTTATTGACTAAAGCCCTGTTTTGTTGTATACCATAAAAATAAGAAAACAAAGTAGCAAAGGTTTGCAGCAGACATGAGGCATGAATTATACTCATGAAATTAATTAATTAGGTTAAGGCATGCTAACAAGAAAACAGATTTTTCCATGACTGGGCTAATTAGCAAAACTTCATTCCTTATGAACTCCTACTGTATATGCAGACACTTTTTCAGCAAGCCCAGCTTCTTTCCCCCCTAACCTGCATCCCCCAGCCTTTCACTCTGTACCCAGCCCCTAAATCCTCATTTCCCTACCATTTTCTCCAGCAGCCAGGCCTGAGGCACAGTGTGGGAGCCACCAGCACAGTTTGTGAGACACCAGCACCATGCGGGAGGCACTGCAAGGACTGTGTGCCCACTGACCACCCAGGGCAGACCAGGCAAAGAAGGACCTGCTGGTGCTAAGGGTTTCAGCCTTTGCTCTGTGGTCTCTTTTCTGCATGGTCATGCTTAAGGTCTCTTTTCTGCCCCAAATCTGTTTTTCACAAAGCTTGTAGGACTCAGTTCATACAATCTCAGGCGCTAAAATACGCCACTTCTAGGGAAAAGACAGACAAATGGTTAGAATAGTTATAGAAAGCCCCTACAGTGTAAAAATCTCTACAAATCACTCCTTTTCCTGTATTGCAAACAGACTGAAATCCTGTCAGTCAAGTTAAAGCAGTAAAAACCCAACAATTCAACAAGGCAGTATCAGACCAGCACTCAGGACACTGCATTTCTGCAACAGTAACAATGAGAACCATTTTTCCTCCTTTTGTTTCATGTGAGATAACAGCTACAGAATCACCATGGGCCACATCCAGTGGCAAAATCCAACAGTGAATGCATCTGTCTAAAGACATTTCACTCTCACCTTCCACAAGAAAAAAGGATAATTCAATAGGAAGTAAGTCCTCCACTTTTTTTTGAATGCTCAACCAACATAACCATGGGGGCCTGACTCATTTCAAAAAAGCAGGGTGGTTCACCACCACAGCCAATGCTCATCTCACTTTGCTTGCCAATTTAACAGTAACCACTTCTCCTAGACAAAACTTCTCCCTGCAGTGCTTGGTCACTAGTGTCCCATTTCATGGAACCACTGGGTAAGTGGCATATTGGCATTATGGAACTGTCACCTATTGGCCCCATGCCCTGTGAAACATTGGCCATGCAATAATCCAGCTGTACAGGTTCCAACTGCCAAGGTACCTTCTGCCCTTTTCTGCACCACGTTCCTGTCAGACACTTTTAGACAAGATCATCTGTATCCTCTTTCCCAGCCCTAGCTGACCTAAGGGAGGTCATATATACCATGTGTTGTGGTTAGGAATGATATTCCCAATTTTAGTGTCCCCACTGTAAGACCCCAGACCACATGCCACTTGCTCAGTTTCCCCCCACCTCCCCCAGTGGCAGGACGAAGAGAACTGAAAGCACAAAAAGGTAATGATCACAGGATAAGAACAATTCAGCAAAACAGCAATGAAATTATAAAATAAACAGTAACAACAAACAATTATAAAAACAGAGTGTACAAGTCAGGCAACTGATTCACAGGTGAGTGGTCCCAATGTACCACCCACCCTCTACCCTCAGCCCCCCCTGCACATGGTGTAAGGTGATATTCAATAATCCCTGGCTGTGCTCCTCCTGGCTAATGCTAACTTTAACCCTGTCCTGGCTGGAACAGGACACCACGTCCTCACCACTGACACTTCAAGAAGCAAACTGACATCTTCTTTGGGTTCTCTGCTCCCATGAGTCTCCTCTTCAGTAAGATACTGAACCACAACCCAGAGAACCATAGAATCATGGAATTGTTTATGGTGGAAAAGACCCTTAATTAAGATGATGAAGTCCAACCATAAATCTAATACTGCCAAATGAGTTGCTAATCCATGTCCCTCACTAAAACATGCCTTTAAACAGCCGCACACTAC
The DNA here is from genome assembly GCA_018697195.1 of Certhia americana. Taxonomy (NCBI): domain Eukaryota; kingdom Metazoa; phylum Chordata; class Aves; order Passeriformes; family Certhiidae; genus Certhia; species Certhia americana. The sequence goes on from CM031858.1 coordinate 16,419,855, forward strand.
CCACACTGCTTTCCTCCTCCTTTCTTTACCACCTCCAAAACCTGTAGAACAGTCCACTACTTGCTCCAACTGTACCAGATGGCAAAGCACAGCAGTATAATCTTAGCACAGCATTTAGATAAATGTAGAATTGCATCATAGTGTTAACATCTCGTTTTCCCACTAACACTCACATCCCACCATCACTGCTTACAAAAAAGTGTGGATTATGTCATTGTCATGTTTCTCATACCTGAAACATCACCTTCCCCATACCTTCTCCTCACTTTCCCACCTTCCTCTGTTTCTCTTGCTAATATAAGCAATAGAGATTCCCATAAACTAGAGACCCCATTCCTGGGTTTCCTGTTCCTAAAGTATCTTAAAACTATCCTCCTATGTATACACACACAAGTGCATGCATTTGTCTGTATGTATGTTACTTTGTTTCATTCTTATGTTTTTTTCCAGAATTAAGGATTCTGTATTAATCCAGACAGGAAGGTAACAGAAGTTCACACAATATTAAAAATAATGAGATAACCTGTTCATAAAATACAGGGCTTGAAGAAGGACATAGAGAGTCTTCAGTTACAGAAATATACTGAAAAGTGCAACATCAACAGCTCCTTTAAACCCAAAAAGTTAAATTTGAAACATCATTATTTCTTGAGAGAATTATTTTGAAAATTCATTGTTAAGGAAAGTATTGTATTTTATGTTCATAGCTCTTCAGCTAGGTTTCTTAAATTAAGCTCATTTCCATGCCCCCATCCTTCCACCCCCATAAACATCAGCTCATTATTTTAAAAATGCACAGTGAATAAGAAAGAGGCAATTAAGGATGAAGCACTGTAGAAATTGACTGTGACAGGTGTTCAAAGAATGAATCAGTACATGACTTCTCTGTTCTTTCATTCTTCCTTAAGTATCTGCTTTTGACTTCTTTTCTGATTTCCCCTTGATGCTTGACCCTAACAAAAATTCTGAGACCTCCTTAGGAAGCGAGTAGCTACAGGAAAATTAAAAAAGCTACAAAAACCCAAATGTTACCAGTGACTCCTACCTGGTTTTGGTTAACCTTCATGCTCCAATGCTACTCAGAGCACCTCATTTGTTGACAACTATAGCATTAGACGTTCTCATTAATAGCTACCTTCACACAATATTGGTTTTCCCATTTAATTCAGAAAAATCACAAGTTCCTTGCTGGCAGTTGGTTCTTCCCCCAGGCAGGACACAGCCTAGCTGCAGGAGGGAACCAGTGCTTGTCAGGAGTATTTGTGTTATCTGCAGTAAGCCATTCCTCAACCTTGTAAGACCTGTGGATTGAATTAGATCTGCCAAAATTTTCTACCAAATTTCTATTAACATCACATTGTTCCTAACAGCATAACTGCTGTGAATGTGTATAGTAAAATATATATCTAACTTGACTCAGTCTTTTGCAAGGCACACTCTGGGACTGAGATATTCAGTACCAAAAAAATACCACAATATCACAAATGCAGGAAAGGAATGGTAAGGATATCTGAGTGGAGAACAGAAGATAGATTCCTAGAGAAAGTAATTTTAGATTAACATACTGAATAGGTTTTTTCCCTCTTTGTGTTACATAAAGAAATACAGAACTATTCAGAAGGCCAGCCAATGCTCACAGCAGGGTTAACAGTGAATCTAGACCAGGTTGCTCAGGGCTTTATCCAGTTGGGTCTTGAAAACCTCCAAGTATGGAAATTCATAACCTCATGAGCAACCAGCTCCACTGCTTAATCCCCCGACACTGAAAACACTTTCCTCATATAACATGCACCCTGACATTCATTAATTTTGTATAAAGTTGAAATCACCTATTTCAATTTGTCAGTGTCTTTTGTTCTCCCACTATACACTGCTGTAAAGAACACAGATTCACCTCCCTGTAGATGTTGGATAGCTCGTGTTAGGTCCCTCCAATGCTGTATTTTCTTCATGCTGAACAAGCCATGCTATCACAACCTCTCTTTGCAGGACCAGTACTCCAAGCCCTGACCATTTTGATGGCCTTTCACTGAACTCATCTAAATTTACTGACATCTGGACACATCATTGTAGATATGGTCTGAGTAAAAGAGAATAATCACTTCACTCAGCCTTCAGGCTACTGTCCCATTGATACAGTCCAGTCTGCTGCTATCCTTCATTGCTTTGTGTTGATCAAGGATGAGGATGTAGTGCATTTTTGGTTTCTTATTCAATTTTGCCTTGTTTGCTGACCCTGTCAGCACAGCTGCCAAGTAACACCAAACAGCTGAATGAGGAAAGCAGAAGACTTTCTGCCCAATTTTGCAGCCTATCCTCACTTACTATGAATGGAAGATCAACTGTCCTGTCAGGATAGCTGCTTCCTCACATCATATACAATCATATAAAGAACCTGTTAGGATAGAACTGCAGTGACAACATGAGCCACCCACAGTCTTAAGCTTTTTATCTGAGCTATAGATAACAAAGCATCCAAGCAAAGTCACCAGCTCCCTCTCTTCTCTACTGCTCTACTTGTTTTACTTTTTGCATTAGAAATTGTTCATCCCAGAAAATACTGTGGGAGTGTGGGATTTTCTTGGTCAATTTCAATGCAAAGATGTGGCCAGACACAGCATTTTACAATTGCAGTTTAGTAGCCTAAGTGTACGCTTGTACAGGGACACAAATTAAAGGGAGCTGCAAGAAGGAGCTCTGTTTTAATGGGAAAACAGGGGTTTCCACCTAAAATATGACAAGTCAATAATGCATCATGAGACACAAGATATTTTTAGTTCTCATTCAGTTTATGAGCATAATATCAAACCTTCCCTATCAAACATGCCAACACAGTAATGAAACTAAGATAAAAAGATGAGTGTGAGTGTACTTCATCCAATATGTTCAAGTATCAATATACTGCTTATCTCTTCGCTTGAATAAAAATACTTAGATTACTGATAGAGAATGTATCAGTAATTTTTTTCATTAAAGAGGGAAAAGTACTAGGATTTTTATCCAGCATAGACAGAAAAGACTTCAATTTTTAAGGGGACTGTAGAAGTGAGAGTTGAAGTTGGGCCTCTAAATCTTAAATCTGAGTCATGTGTGAATACACTGCCAACCCCATGGAACCCACAATTTGTTTCATATTTTTGCTGGCAGGTACTGATGCTTGTGTGTATCTTGTCTGCTATGATTGCTTGAAGAAAACAGTCCTTGAAGTAAGAACCGTAAGAAAACACAGTAAGTACATACACCATAGCCTATTACTTTGCCCACCATTGCTGTGTCTAAACACTTCAAAAGCATCTCACTATGAACACTTCACAGAGAAATTTTTGAACACTATGAATATTTCAGTATTTTTTATATTCAAAGAAAACACATTCACCTCCTGTGAAAAGGGGTTCTTGCACAATTTAACAGTTAACGTACATATATTTTTCATCAAACCTCATCAGCATTCATAGCTCTCAACTCAGATTAGCAGCATATAATTTGAACAGGAAAATTAAGCAGAAATACACAGTGGATTTAAAATCATAAACAGCACTTGTTTATGATAATATTTGCAGCTCTTCCATCTAAGTACCCACACAGATTGCACATTCTCCCACAGAGATGGAAATTAATATGTGAAATACCTGTGCAGCTTGAGTGTCACAGTTCCATAAACAGTAGCAAAGCCCAGAAGACGAACCCATCTTAGGAGAACACAGCGAAATATACTTGGCTCAAAATACAAAATGACAACCTATAGAACAGAAAGATAGAGAGAGCTTCAGTACTGCTTTCATGAGAAAGTAGTTCTTCATTCAAATGTAGAATAGTTGCAAAACAGCACAGCAGACACATTTCAGCTCATACTGCTGTATATTTAGATTTTCTAGTAAAGCGTCAGGATGATCAGATCAACCAGCTGGCACAGTTCTAGGCACCAACTCATTTTTGAAGGGAGCTGGCAAAAGCCCTGTGACAGACTGTGAACTGACAACACTTTTAATGCAATTCCACTGACTTTTCTTAACTGAGTGAAAACATGTACTCAGAGAGGAGGATTGAACAGACAAGGACTTTTTCCTTGAGCTATTCAAGTAATACGCAGCTGGTTTAATTCTGGTTTGATAGGCTGTATTTACTAGGTTACACTTCAAAGTCACTCCTAATAAATCTAGCAAAATGACAGCTGCTCATTTTTTCTCTGTCAAACTGAAAATGATTGCACTAACCTCTTTCTATCCAAAATATGAAATATTTATGACACATTTAACTCTTTCTTCCCCATATATTTCACCTAAGCTATATCAAATCTCCCTATGCATCACTACTTTGTTAAGGAAAATAACCTTTTTTGTTCACCTATGTATTTCTCTAATCACAATAAAAAAAGTCCTACCAGCCTTTTGCCATGTCTACCAAGGACCATACACAAGGACAACACTCCATAAGCAGTAAAAGAAAGCTGCTTCTGTAGGTAGAGTGCATATAGAAGCTTCACTATCACGTAAAATACTAAAACAGGGTTGCCCAGTGAACTCAGTCACAACTTGAATCAGGAGTCCATTTCTTCTCATTCCAGCAAACATTGTCCTTGGTGTTGTGAGGGTTGATTCCATATTCCTTCCCTCTCATCTGGTCCTACCAAGAGTCTGCCGTCCCAGGGACATGTTGGAAAACTGCCCCTACCCCACCTGTAGACCCAGCTTGGTCCAGCAAACCTAGATCCCATGCAATGTGTCTGACCAAAACCTGGTAAAAAACCCCAATGCACCATAGTACAAATTAATTAGGTAATCCTGGTCTAGAGAAAGCAAGCACTGAAACATTTCAGGCCATCTGTCACAACTTCATTTACAGTCAGTACATTCTGGCAGCAGAGGCAGTATTGTGCCTACTGGCTGCCACATATTATTTTCCTAAGTAAATGCTCTTCTATGTGGGAATTCAAGTTCAGGATATTGGCCTGAAGCCCAGGACTGCATCCTCTGTGTGACATAGACTTATTTAGAAGAGTGGGGGCAAAAATGGCAGATGTGGGCTGAGAGGGATGGAAGCTGCTGTGCTTCACTGGAATGCTTTTCTATAAAGCAGAATCAAACTATTTCTTTTAAAAATATGATTCACTGAATCAAACTGTGCTGCAAAATTTAATCTGCTTTTTTTCACTGTTATTGGGCTGACATAGAACCACAGAATGTACTGAGTTGGAAGGGACCCATGAGGATCAAGTCCAACTCTTGGCCCTGCACAGGACACCCCAAGAGCCACACCATGTGCCTGAGAGCATTGTCCCAGTGCTTCTTGAACTCTGTCAGGCTGGTGCTGTGACCACTGCCCTGGGGAGCCTGTTCCACTGCCCAACCATCCTTTGGGTGAAAACTTTTTCCTGATTTAACATGCTTCAATATAGACATTTTCTGGGATTCTGACAAATTGTGAATTTAGGAAAGGCAGCAGCTTTTCTCCTTGGAAAATCAGCTGGAAAACCAAAATGCATCCACATATGCATGACCATGATTGGGCAAACAGAGAATCCAGCAAAAAGTTTCTCAGAAGTACCTGAATGTTAGCAATGATCTCTTATCCCAATATACATTTATATGCATTAGGACAGATGCACAACCTGAGCAATACCTTGTCTCCTGAGATTTGCCAGGGGGTAGAAAATACAATGTTTCATCTTTGATTCTTCCAAACAAAAAAAACAATGTCAAAACCAGACTGGCATACAGAGACTCTGAACATTTCAAAGTTGATTTGAAAGCAGAATTTTTCAGATAATTGAAATGGGAACGTCTGAAAACTCTCCAGGCATAGAATTTTCTTAACAAGGGCAACAGCTCTCTTTGCCATGCAATCTGACACAGCAATTTCATCTGCTGCTGCTTGTTGAAACATTAACTGCTTGTGTCCAGAAAATCTCATTGATTTGCACTGAATCATTCTTATGAGCAGCTGAGGCATTTGGCTAGATATCAACCAAGAAACCACCACTTCAAATGCAGCCTGGTGTGAGCTGGTGTGACAGGCTGCAGAGGCAAAGCTCTGTTGAAGAAAACTTCTCATTTTCCCATTTGAAACAGACACATTTTAACTGCTCCTTTGCCCAGTGGTGAATGATACTGCAGAAGTAAGACTTCATCCAAGTTTCAGTCCCTTTTGATCTTCCTGTGTTCATATGATAGAGAATCATAACAGTGCCTTCACAAGGGCCAGTGTCCATTTCTACCTATTCTTGCACGTGGTCTGTCATGGCATTGAAGAACCAGAATTGACATATGTACATTTTGCTTTTTTCTTAAGCATTGCAGAAGGCTATTCTAAGAATATGTCATTCCCATTCCCATCAGGGCTCACCAGCATGTTCAAGTGACTGCCCTCTCTAAGCTCTTGTCAGAATTATGTCTCTTATAAACACTGTGAATTTTAGAGGCATAGTTTTTAAATGGAACAATCTTTAATGTTGCATTAAAGGGGCTATAGAAACACTGCCCTGGAAGCCTTGCTCAATTTTTTAATCCAAGTGCAATACAATTCCTGCAAAGAATCTGGTCCAAAGTATGACTGCTGCACTCCATCTCTTACTTTTCCTAGCAAACATAAAAAAAGCAAAACAAAAAAGCCAAACAAAAAAATCAAACCAACCAACCAACCAAAAGGAACATAACACAGGGAAGTCTTGGGTTTGTTCCATACGAGCCTCTTCTACCTTATCAAAACCCCCATTCCCTACTGTTGTCCCCAGAGTGTTGTCTCCCTCAAGTGACAACAAATGTGCAGCAAAAGGTTGCCAAACTCCAAGTGAGGAGTGTAGGATGAGCACCAGATTCACCCACATATCCAGGCTGCTCTCAGGAAGGGATTCCCTCAGTTCTAAGACTACCCTGCCCACCAAAAATCTGACAATATTTCATTTTCTCTTTTTGCATTTATGATGCATTAGACTATGATCTTCTTAAAAATGCTGGGAGGTTTTGCTGATGGATGGAACAAAACATCTCTACTGCACATAAAGAAATGTGTTATCAGTTTTTCCAGCTCCTGACAGCCACTTAAATAGTAGACATCAGTTTCTGCTACTTAAACAAAAAGATCTGGGAAAAATTATTTGGAAACCAGAAGAAGATAAGCCAAACAGTGGCTGTTCATGTCCCAGTTACTGCAGCTGTGTGTGAGACTTCATGAACTGTGACTTGTCTTTGTCATTTGGACAAATGCGTTTAGATGCTTGCTTTTAAACTCAGTTGGTTTAAGCTATTACTACCCTTGCCAAAACATTGTTCCAGTAGTCACGCTACCACTTGTGGAGTCAGAGAGGAAAAGACTTCTAAGGTCACCAGCTAACTGTCAAGAGTGTTTAGAGCTGGAGAATTACGGACACGGAAGAGGGACTTAGCTTGCTGACACAGCGATCAGGCAGCTCTGTTATTCATCTGACATGATGAACAGACACACACACTCTAAAGACAACAGCTGAAGTCAACAAAAGCATCTCACACATTACAGCAAATTTTCCTTATTGGGACAGGTTGGAAAATAAAAGTGCAAAGAGAACTAACACTGAACAACTGAACATTCAAAAAGATAACAGAGTTCATCCACACAAAAAATTAGGGGATTAATGAGTTTTATAGGCTCAGTGCCATTGCTTCTTAAAAGATAAATTTAGAATTCAGCATTTAGAAAGATTCTTAAAAAAAAAAATAAAAAATCAATCCACCTTATTAGCCCTATAATGTTAATAGTGAGAAAAACTGTTAACAGCATCACAAAATGCTCTTTTGTCTTTTAGATTAACTTTACTACACACATTAAAAGATGATTAATTCTGCCCATCACCTTGGCACCAGATCCAGGCAAAAATATTTTAAATACTGTGCACTTTCCCAAGGTGCACTGACTGAGGTTCAGTCTGCCTTAATCAAGCACATAATTTCCTCCTCCACTGTTTTAGAGGGTCTAGTAAATCAGGCCTGCTAATGCAAGATAACCCCCAGGGATTCCACAGATAACCCAGGGATAAAAACAAGTACCTTGAAAAAGTTCAGCTTCAGCTACTTGGACAGGAGCTTGGCCTAAAGGCTTCAAGTACACATCTCCATTGACTAGAAAGGCACTACAGAATTTATTTTGGGGAATTTTCTTCACTATATGTCAATTAATAATCTGCATTAGGAGGACTAAGCCAAGCAATTTATAGCCAACTGTAACAATTTTGTAATGTAATTTAAGACAAGTACTTTTTAACTCCAATTCTTAAGCCACAGAAGTCACATGGATAGATCAAAAACTCATTTTCCTCTACAGTCATCAAATTGCTATACTTCATGTTGAGAGGAAATGGGCAACACTATAATGTCTCAAAAAATCAGAAGCCAAGGAGCTTAAAAAAATACATGTATTGTCAGTGCTAAAAATCCTAAAACTAAACATGAAAAATTTTGAGCAGGACCTTTACTCCAAAAATACGAAAGTGTTCAAAACTTTAGAATTCTTCTGATTTTTGCCCTTGGTTGTAGAATCATACTAAGGTTTAGGTTGGAATGAGCCTTTAAAGATCATTTAGTTCCTAGTGCTGTGGGCAGGGATGTTATCCATGTTATATAGATGGAAATAAAATTCAGAGCTTAAAATTTGAGCATCAGCATCATCTGCTGATGGAGCTGAGGTGCAAACCACCCACTTTAGACAAAAGTGATGCAAAAGTAAAATTTTTTTTCTCATTTGCAAATAACCAAATTCCTCTTAAAATTGTGCATACTTAACCCAAAGAACTTTATAGGAAAACTCTCTACTTTTTTAATTGAACTTCAGAATTTTCCACAAGTACTCTGCACAGTTCAATGCAGGACATGACACAGCCATTCAAGATAATGCCTTTTGGGCTAATTCCATTAACAAGCATCTAGGAGATACTGTGAAGAGATCCATCTGATCTGTTCCACTGCCCAACACCATCTGCCCTTGCCTGACTGCAACAGCTGTCTAGGGCTGTCTCTAGGCAATTTTGCTACGCAACAAGACATCAGATACTTCCTCTCAGCATCCTGCCGTGCTGAGGGATGGGCAGCCTTCCTCCTTCTGCCATGTTTCAGTAGTTTCTTTCAACATGTCAAATATTCTCCAGGGTACATCAAGCCACCTATTAATTCCTCAGTCCTAACACTGAGGAGGGATTTCCTGCAGCAGAGATGCTGTTTGCAATGTTAGATAAGCCTGCCATCCAAACTCCTAACAGTCTGGCACTATGCTTCCCAGGAAAGGGACCAATCCACTTCTATGTGGGCACAGTGCCATCTCAACAGATGGGATGAATGAAGGCATTCATGAGCCTGTGCACACTACGGGCACCACATACCACTGCTCAAAACATGAGTCACAACTCAGATCATCTGCTTAAATATTAGCAAAGGCACAGCTCCTTATCCTGCCCTGCACTATCCACAAATACTTCCGGTGCAGTTACACACAACATTTAAGAGGTATCATAACAGCTGAAAATATAGTTAGGCTAATTACGTAAGAACTTTTCCTTCCATTTCCATTCCATTTTTTTTTAAACCATGTGTGCTTTTTAAGACATTACATCTTACTCTAATAGGCCTGTGAGCACACAGTACCATCAAACCCTGCTATCCTTGCAAATCTCACAATTTTAAGGCAGAGTTGCACTGAATCATTAGCTCAAAGGCCTCTGTGAAGCACATATTTGCTGCACAAAATCACAGCATCTACTCAGTAGGTTTTATTCTTGCCTCTGAATTGGAACTGAATCTACCTCCCAGTATATATCTTTGGAAGCACTCTGCTGCTGGGGGCAATGAAAGATGTATGTCACAAGCAAAATCTTGCAGTCATTTTAGTAAGATCTTCTGGATTTCTTCATAAAAGAAGACACATTTTTCTTCATCACCCACACAAAGTCCAGTCTGAAATTCTGCCTACTGAAATCCTCTTTTCCCTCCTGCGATACTTTCAGCTGTAGATATTGGTGTTTCTTTCATTGCCCATCTTATAATATCTATTAATACTTGTTAAACCTATGTCTGTGTTTCAGCAAAGACATGTCTTGCCTGTAAAGTCTTTGGAAGACCATGACCCAGTATAAGCACATAACCACCAGCACAAGTTTAAAATAAAAGGGAAGACTTCTAGAACTTCATTCTTCAGAATGCTTTGCTATCACTAGGTTTTATTACACTATGGATTTATTGGCATTAGGCAGTAACAACAGATCTCTAAAGCTCTTTAGGGAATACATATTTTACAGTGGAGTTCATTCAGCCCCCTGAGAAATTTTTCTGGAGATTAAGCAAACAGAACCTTCAAGATCATTCTGGCATGACAAAAGACAGCATACTTAGAATGTCTTTTTACAGATACATCTTCAATCATTTTCCCTATTTTTTTTTCCTTCCTCTGTTCATGAGGGAGATCTCAACTAATTATTGACAAGACCCTGAATAGCTCATTTTGAGGAATATAAACACCCATGTGATTTCCAAGATGCTGTCATGTATTTCCTCTGATTTAAAGAAAAAGTGATATGCCACAGATCCTACCAGCTCTGGAAATATTTGTTTATAAGTGACTTGAACACATGGCCTGAAAACACATTTATTCACTATAAATTCTAACCTTTGCTTAAGCCTTACTAATGATCCAGCGTCACTGTTTCTATTTCCTTTGGCCTAATGAACAGTATTCTAAAATCAAGTAATAAAAAATTAACATGTAATCCACAACGACTTTAAAAAGAGACATGCTTGCACTCTGTAGACAAAATTGATCACACTGAATGAATTTTTATGCCCAACAAGCCCCACACAGTAGAGAAGAACAATCCAGGACTTTTTCCTAATAAAGGATAGAACTTTGTCACAAAACAGTTGATTAGTTTATGAGAGACATCAACTGATGCCCTGGCTGAACTGCTTCCAAATGCTAAGGGTTGAAGGGTACTCCAAGTGTCAATTCCCAACCAACAAGAGACAAGAGATACAAAGAAAGACAGCACACCAGGTCTACACCTTCTTTGGGGAAAAACAAAGCATAAAACCAAATATTCCCAAAAGGACTAGACCTCTACTCCAGGCTGCTGTGGGAACCATCTGAGAAACTGAGAAGAAATAGAAATCACCTTGAAACACTGAATGATCATGTATGTTCTCTGCATCTATTTCCAAACACAGAAATCATGCTTAATTTTTCAGTGTAACAGAATAAAATATTTCACTTCAGCTGCAAACTTCTCAAATACAAGGAGAGATTTCAATGATACTAGCCCAAGGAACGGTGACACTAAACAGGTAAAACATGATCATTCAGGATGTATGAGGTCTCCCAGCCTAAGGGGCTATAGGCACTGAGGCGCTGGAGGTGGAAAGTTCAGTACCTCAGGAGCAAATGTTTGTCCAAGAGAGGTGTCTTCTGTACCACTGCTGGTTATTGGATGTTTCTGTAGAAGCAGTACAAGACAGGGATAAGGTCTGAGGCTCAGAAGTTCCATTGAGACCATACCTAACTATAACACAAGGACCAAATTGCCTAACACTGAAAAATCCAGGCTGAAAAGAAATCTGTTAATCATGTCCCATGCAAGGCAGAAGAGAAAATAAAGTCTGAATTGCACACTATGCTTTCCCCGCTCTCACTCAAGTGTACTTCTAACTCACCAGTACCATAAAGCAAAAGAAAGAAAAAGTAATGAGCTTGGTTGACCCAACTGACCTTCTTATCCATCTGCTTTTACGTGCCACTATTTCCTGTCTTTGTCTATCCCTCATACATATGTTGGCTCCCTCCTGACAGCCTCACAGTCTTTAATATAGTTACCCTAAAAGTAGCCCAAAGAAGTCAGTCCCTGAGGACTTGAGAGTTGGCTCATCTGAGCAATTCAGACACTTGAACTGGCCATGTCTGAAGTTTCCACTGAAATCAAGACAGTGCATAAGAAAGTTTAAAATGTGTTTAAACAAGATTCTTGAAAAACAACAACTGTTGTGCTTGAAAACTTAAAGCCTACCAGAATCTACCTAGCTAACTGTGTACAGAGCAAAATGCTTTTCCTGACCCACTTAGGTCACCAACCACAGCCTGAAAGCACAAAATTAATGCATAGTCATTGATCTGATTTTAAAGATACTTAGGGGCTAGTAAAGGAGTCAGAAGTTGACTTCACTGAAAGGCAACTACCCAAATATTTTAAAAATATCTGTCTTCCTGTCTTCAAAAAGAGTGCTAAGAGCAGTGTTTATAACACTGATGCTCTGCACTCTTTCATTTGATGTTTTTTGAACTTATATGAAAAGGTCTTCAATTACTTTCCAATTAAATACAGAAAGATACAAGAAAATGTGTGTTTCCTGATCAAGGAAATGGTCATGTTTTGAGTGAAGATTATTAGATGTGATCTGCCAGCAGCAACATGAAAAGCAAAGATGAGTAGATGGGGCACTCAGGGCTCCAGCCTCATGCACACTAAGGCTGAGAAAAGAAGCACAAGTGAAATACGGAGGAGAAGCTGAGCTCCTTAATCATTCAAAGCTTCTATTTTCGTAGTTTGCATTACATTCAAAAAACATAATTCAAAATTAATAGAAATAATTTCATCAGGATGTTTTATCTCAGCAATGCATAGGCACACCAAAAATTGTTCATGCTGATGCAAAATTTAAAAGTGGAAAATCAAAGGAAGCTGCAAAGTCAAAATATCTTCTAAAACACTTGCTTCTTCCACCAGTTAACTTTTATAATCCAATTGCTTCTTTCATCTGTTGAGATACATTTTCTTCCATGTGATATGCCACCTGGGTAAATCATAACAGTCAACTGAATGTCCTAGTTTACCTACTTCATATGTGAAAAAAAAAACCCTAAACTTACTCATTGGGTGCATTACTGTCCCTCTTTTCCTAAAAGAAACCTGGTAACCAAAGAAGTATAAAAAGAAACATTTTAACGAAGTGAACTGTATCTAATGAAAAGACCCTGACAGCTCTTCAACCTCTTCATTTGCCAAACCACTGACACATTTTAATAACAGTTTTAAGTGCACATATTTTCATTATTCTATTAAACCCAAGGAAATTCTAACAGTTAATTTTGAGACCACATCTGTGATTTTAGGAAAAAAGGAATCGTTCAAAAACAAAATGGTAAAGTAGTCTATATTAAAATAAATCTTGCAAGAGCTGCAGCTAAATCAAGACATAATAAATTATTCAGAGCAATTTGTCAAGTATACTTAATGCAAGACACAGGTCATAAAAGAGACACAGAGAGACTTTTTTATCTTGTTACAGTATGGCTGAAATCCCTTCAAATATACCATGCAAGGTCTGTTTGGGGGGGGGGGGGGGGGGGTGTTGTATTATTTGAGTGTTTTCAAATAGTGACTCCTACCTGGGGAAAAGAAAACATACAGTATTTAGAGTTCAAAAAATACTTATCTCTTTGTCTTCATCTAACAAAGCCAGAGAAGTATTCAACACAAACTTTGTGAGAAAAAAAAAGCTATCTGATGATTCAAGTTCTTCAGAAATACCTCCTTTGCTGCACATGGTCTCTCTGAACTACATTTTGGCAGGTTCATGAGTCAAGGTAGGAATTTTATTGACATCAACTATTAAGACTGTTACTTGGAAAAGGTAATGGGGACAGACCAGGACTTTGAAATACCCTGCTAAACCACAGCAAAGAGCAGGACAGAACTGTCTGCTATCCTCCTCAGGACAATTTTTGTTGGTATTTATTTTGACAACAAGCAATTTAGAAAAACCCTTTCCACAAAATACCAGCCGAACGTCTCAATCCAGCCGGTGCTGATTAGTTTACTGCAGACATCTCTGCTGGAACTATTGACTTTTCATTTTCAGCTTATGCACCTGTAGCAACAACAGCAGTGGGCACAAGCCAGAGACCACGGCGTGACCAGCCTCCAGAAGAAGTGCTGGGAACACTTCATCTCCTAATGTTCCCTAACAAAGACTGGATGTGTGTCTGATAAATCTGCTTTAGGTAAAATGAAGCTACTGGTAATTGGATGAATTGCGAAAATGAGTGACATACTTTGCTGGCATGATCTACATTAATCTTCAATCTACACTAATCATATCAAGCAAATTACATTATTAACATAATTAATTCATTATGGGTAATTAATGAAGTCCAGAAGAAGCCAGCCATATCTGCAAACTCAAAATTCACTCCACAGTAGAAACTATGGAAATAGGAATGAAGCTATTTTTCTTCCTAGTAGGAAGACATTCTTATAGTTCTTAAATCACATTAATATGAACATTTTTACCTCCCAAAAAAATTGTTTTGACTGTTTGCTTAGCTAAGAGGGCCAGAATGCTCATAGCTTTTTGGTTTAGTCAAAAGGAAAAAAAAATGCTTAATAGAAATCTATGCATGAAAAATATTTATACATTGTTGAGCAGATATTGAAAAATTATTATAACAGAGGAATTGAAACACATTTAGCAAAATAAATTTCTATATTCAAATTGATCAGGCTCTTCTGTCATTTTCTTTCAGCCACTCAGGTGATTTTGAAAGAACAGCATAAAATTAATCACATGCTCATATAAATATTTGAGTACATATACACTTAAATACAGAAATAGATTTGGTGTGTTTGTTCCAATTTCTTTTTTGCCTGCAAAATCATGATTCTCTTTCAAAAGTTGGTTACTTTACATGCACATTGATTCCAAAATAGTAGCATAATTTGAGTGTATCTGGGCCAATGTTTTCTGCTTTATAAAAATCAGTCTCCTGCAATCCTAAGCAGCCCTGAAATACACTTTATTGCAGAATGATTCACAGGGCATCTCCATAAGCCATAAAACACTCTTTCACACAGCATGTGAGAAAGCCTTACTCTCTATATTCCTCTCCACACTACATTCAACTAGGGTGGTTTGATATTATAATCCAACTATTTCTATCGGGACTAGGAATCTAGAGCAGACGTTCTACACACCTGAGCCAGGGAAGACAAGTGAATCATTAAATTCCAAGACAATCAGCCCAAGCTCCCTCTCTGTATTCAATTGGGAGCACTGTAGGCAGAGGGCAAACCACATCATCCTTCTACAGGCACCTAAGTGCTGTCCTCCAGAGATGCCTACTTCCCTCCACAGGCTAAAGAGAGCCTATCGTTAAATGTGATGTTCAGAGTTAAAATTAATTAAAAAAAATTAAAGCCCCTGCACTGCAAGTAGCCACTCCAAAGTTTTACTCAGAGTTTTCAGTACTCCCCCTTTTTCAAGTGCAGGCAGCAGCTAGTAACCTGTCACACCATGTAAAGCCCATCCTTCAACTCTGATATACTAGATAAGAGAACAATCTGGAAAAACCTTCAGATCTATTTAGCCTAATTTAATATTTATTGCTATTTTAGGCTGTGTGTCTTAAAGGAAGGAAAGAACTTTAGAACATTGAACTGATTTGGAATGAAATGGACCTAGAACAAGAGTTATGTTTCATGGATTTTAAGGCAACTCTTGAAAAATGCAGAAGAACAGAAATAAGATGGCATAGAAAGTCACAGAGACATTACCACATTGAGGGCCATGTTCTTAATGGACAAGTGATATTTCCATTACAGAACAAAAATTAAAAAGTCCTAAAATGGAAAGTACTGATCTCAAGATTAGGCTTACAAGGTCATGGAGCAATCTCAAGCAAGGTATCAGCACCAAAGCTGGGTGCACTGAGAGAAGGCTGAGAAGAACTCTTCATTACAGACCTCACAAGAATATTTCTTTAAGAGTTTGAGAACAACGTACTTGACTCTGAAAGAGCAGTCTTCAAAAGCTTCAACACATGTAGTTGGCAACCAACTAAACAGAAAAACACAGAACAGAAATCTGCCCTTGGAAACAATGCATGGAAGTGGAAAGCAGGAGAGATGAATCTTGAAGCAGATTTTCAGGAAGTTGAGTGTAGACTTGAAAAACTTCAAAGAGTCTGTGGAGGTCACTGCACCGCTGATCAGAAGTCTGAAGTACAATGATGCAGGAAAGAGAGGAATCAGTGTGAAATTATTGACAGGGAGAAACTAAGGGTAGTAAATTCTCCTCCTCTTGAAAACAAAGTTTCACAACACCTCAACAATCTGTATAGCTGCTCATGACCCGAACAATCAGCCACAGTAAAATCCCAAAGGAATAGCAGGTACATGTTATTCCAAATAACATGCATTACTATTCTTCCAAATATTGCATTTTCACATTGCCTGTTCTAGATTTTGCATACATCCAGGTTTTCCAGAAAACTGCATTACCAAATGCACTTATTGATGAATTCTTAATTGTTTGACATGGGCAATTTCTTTTCCAAAAAGAAAGAGACACCACAAAAATATTTAAGATGTAAGGTTGCATTAGACAAGCATATCTTTGATGTTTAATGTTGTCTTTTTCAAAGACAGTTCAGTTAAAAACTTGAATAATTTTCCTCACATGATATGAAGTCTTTTCAGGTCGTAAAGATTTGAGCTCAGACACTCAGAACAACCCTAGGACTTGTAGTTTGTTTTTCTGTACTTTGTTCCCTCTATAACTTAGGGTTTGTTTAATGTGATTGTAACTGCCATTTATTTCAAACATGTACATTAACTATAAAGAAATTAATTGTGAATAAGTAAAAAAAAACTCAGAGGAGCAATTTTTTATTATTTTGAAAATTTAGTGGGATTAGACAACACACCTGTCTACAGTGCAACAATTAGCAGGTTTCTGAGGAAAGCTCTTGACAATGAATGATTTAACCTGGAAAACAACCAAATCCAAGCTATGTTTTTCAGTGAAAACAGTTGAGGCCCATATGCTACTTTCTGTTCATACCTAAAAATAAACTTTCCCTGAAGCAGTTATAAAGCCAGGTCACCCCATTCTGATTACAATACGTAATCTAACCAATGGGTACAACACCTTTTCTACTGCTCTGTAGTTGGAGAAATGCTTGTGCTTATACCCATTTACTACTGCTTAATGGAGCAACGTGAAATGGAACAGTATCAGCACAACAGGCTGAACACCTCCCCAACTATGGCATCCTAAAGACAAATCAGCAAAACTTTCTTCAAGGTGGTACGAGTTTGTATCTTCTGAGCCAGAGAGGGGAACAGGACCCAAGTGTCACATCCAGAAGGAAAACAAGTGGAGTATTGTATAAAAATGATGTCTGTAGGTTGCATTTTTTTACCACCTGTACTTGGTAAGAAAGTGAAGATTGCATGGTGTACCTGAAGAAAGAGTTCAAGTCTGCAGCCCTGGTGAAGGAAGGTGTTTTTCCATGCAGAAATACTAGGCAGATGATAAGCACAAACCCTTCTCTCTCCAGGACACCCAGCTGCCTAAGCAAGCAAAGAAGGCGTGCTGGTGTCTGTGTCCCTGACACAGAGCCCTCTCATGTGAAGAGTACCTCACTTGACCTCAGGGCACCAAAACTGAGCACTGCAATCTGTGATTGCAATGCTTACCCAATGGTAAGCTCAGTGCTTAAAAAGACTTGCCATGATAAAAATTGAAGGTGTATGAGGAAACATGTTCCCTACTAATGGCTAAACTATTCAAGCATTTTTTGTCTCCTCCTCTGAGAGACACCAACCAAAATACCTATAAACAGTACCTGCAGCTTCCCTCCTGTTGCTGCATCTGCAAAAATAAGGCATTAGAAATAGCAACCTTCCCAGAGAATATTGCTTATGTGCATTCCTGGCACAGCTCACATGCATGGTCCACAAAGTGCATTCATTAATAGGTAACAAAACAGCAGAAGGCTTTTTTCAAATGCTCCACTCCTTCCTGAGCACAGGGGGAGTCCTCCAAACATTTCACTGATTTATCAAAGAAAAAGCCCACCTTATAGCAGGAGAGACATATTCCACTGCATTTTGTTGCTAGGCAGTCCTCTGTATTTAACTGCAGTTACTTATTTATATGAACTTCCTTCTCCATCCTCCCTACCAAGATGTTTGTGGTGTTGAATATAAACAACTGTACAATAAAAACAGCATAAAAGCAGAAGGGCAAAACATTTAAGAGCAAAATTAACAGTTGTCACCAGAACTAAGAATGAGATGGCAAAAAGAAACCAAAATAACTGAACTCCAGGGGACCAGGGAGAAACAGCAATTTTTTAAAAGAGAAGTCAGGCTGCTATGATAGAGCAATAGCAATGAGATAAAGCAACCAAGTGGCAAGACCCCATATGTGAGACTGTCCAAAACAACATTTCAAGAATCATATTTAGTTGGGGAGCTGTGAATACTCAGAAGGCCATGACCTTCTTTTTCTTCAAGGTTCTTGAACATTTACTATATATAACACAAGTATTTATGATTTAAAACAAATCCATTCAGGCAGATTTTGATGGGATTGCTTGTGACATATCTGAGAGAAATGCGTTACTTTAAACAGTCTGAGGAAATGAACCTGGCAGATCCATGCCACAAAATTTCATCTACTTTATGAAAGATATGCATGGATGGTAAAAAAAACCATTTCTTTGAACTTGCTTAGATGAGGTAACTCAAAACCCCAAGAATGTCTCCTGTGTTCTCTAGATCAAGAGAGCACCCATTGTTTAGCAACAGGAACTTCTCTGTGCTCTATGCAATCTTCTCTCTTTCACTCTGAATGCTTTCAACTTTTTAACTTTCTCCTGTTCTCTAATCTATTTCTTAATGATTTAAGACTAAACATTACTTGAAATTAGATCAAAGTTCCAAACTTTTTCTTACATTTGTTGAAAGTAACAGAGAATTCTTCTCCCCTTTACTGCCTTCTCAAGAATTCATTCTTTCAACTTCCTTGTTTAATCTGATCCATTATTATTATTATTATAACTATTAACAGTAAAGCATACTAATTATGGTATCAAATATAATTAGTTATCTATCAATTTCACGTCTACAAGTTCTTGATCATATCTGAAGTCTGCTATACAGACTGGAGAGTCAAACCAGAAATGAATGACTTTCACAACTACATCATTTGATATGAAAGGCTTTTGATTTTATCAGGTTAACCCAGTCCATAGACATTTGTGAAAAATATAAATAAGCACTGATGTCCCTTCTTTCCTAGACAGACAAGATATCCTGCCTGAAAAAAGAAGTGCTCCTTATTATTTGTTAATCCCACAACCAACAACAGTAATTACAGCCCACATAAAGACATCTCAGCTCAGGATTCAAATAGATCAAGTTTCTTGTCCTGAAAATCTAGTAACTTGAAATGTGTTCTGGTCCCAGAAAAGTTACATGAAGCTAAGAGAGAAATTTTGATTTTTTTTATGTATTCTTGGTGACATCTGGAATTAGCAGACGCCTTATTGTTGCCAATAAACTTAATAATCTTGCTTAAGACTTACATGATAAGCATTTAGAGTATATTTCTGATTCAGCTATCTTTCAACATTCCTGGGTCCTCAAACAACTGAGCATTACAGATATTTTAACAGAGCCTTACATTGAATTAATGCTTAATAAATTAGGGTTTTGAAATACTTGTTATGACAGAATTTTGCCTTCTTGTAGCAACAATTGGTCATTACTGGAACAGAGAGTGCCTGCCACTATGGCAATAATTTACGTTGATTATGATTTTAAAGATGTAAAAATGCCTTAAGGCTTGGAAAGTAGATACAAGTTTAATAAATATGGATATAAATAGCTGACTAAATAACCCCCCACACAGACTTTAATAGATCAGTTCTCTACAGATTTCAATGCAATGCCATCAATAAAGGCAGAAAAAAGGATGAGCTGACTCTATGGGCCAGCAAGCCCTGTCAGATTTTAAAAAAACCCCACATTTCAAGGGTTCAGCATGCTGGTGATGCCACATTAAGAACTTAAGAGAGAGAGTTGAACAATAAGAATACTTGCTCTATATACAGCACTCCAGTATGTGTTAGGGATTAAGTTGTTAACAAACTAAGCAAGATTTATACATTCAACAACATGCTGGTGGAATATATACAATATTTTTTGAGTCTGACTAATGTGACAATTTATACACTTGGATTGACAGAGAAGAAGAGATCTGAAGGTTAAATTAGAGATCCATGTTTTAAAAGCTGTGGTTATTCAGAAAAAATTATTTCCTTTAGAAAATTCCAAAATTTAAAAGGAAGAAAAAAGTCTGAACAAGATTCAAAGCTTGAAGGAAAAGTGAAAAGGACTTCCTTATGCCAACATAACTTTACCTTTCTTCTTAAATGTCACAGAATCACAGAACCACAGAATTGAGTTGGAAGGGACCCACAAGGATCATTGAGTCCAACTCCTGGTGCTGCACAGGGCACTCCAAGAGTCACACCAAGTGCCTGACAGCATTGTCCAAACACTTCTTGAACTCTGTCAGGCTGGTGCTGTGACCACTTCCCTGGGGAGCCTGTTCCAGTGCCCAGCCACTCTCTGGGGGGAAGAACTTTTCCTGACATCCAACCTAAACCTCCCCTGACTCAGCTTCAGGCCACTCCCTCGGGTCCTGTCACTGGTCACAGGAGTGAAGAGATCAGTGCCTGCCCTTCCTCATCTCCTTGTGAGGATATTGAAGGCCAAAATGAGGTCTCCCCTCAGTCTCCTCTTCTCCAGGCTGAACAGACCAAATGACTTCAGTCACTCCTTACACAGCTTCCCTTCAAGGCCCTTCACCATCCTCACTGCCCTCCTTTGGACACTCCCTAACAGTTTAATATCTTCCTTATATTTATCTTATCTTTTTTATATTTCTTGTATTAATTTCATCAGTCTGCATAAGTACCAGCTTATGCTGTATGAAGTATACCTGTGTGGTATACATGTAACAGGTTTAAATATTTCTTTCAGTGAAAATGATCAAAAATACTTTGATCATACAGAAAAAACTGTATCAATACAATTTTAATTAAAAAATAAGTTACACAAGATCCCTTTACGAAAAAAATTTTTCTTCTCCAAACTTTGTAGACACCACAAAGTAGACCCAAACCTCTTTGTAAAAACCAACTGAGAAGTCGGCAAATGCTCTCAGAGATGAAGCACTACAGCTGGAATGGCAGCCAGCCATTGCAGCAGCACAGGGAATGCCCTCCTGTCAGAAATTCCTAACACAACTGTATTCCACCACAAAGCACCAAGATTGCAGCACACCCAAAGAACACACTCAGCCTTTGTGGTGGCTCTTCCCATGTGCACCAGTGCAACAAATTCAGAATATGTCAGAATTTATGTGTGTGTATGCTATGACTATGGTTTGCATTTCCCAATGCATTTGGCCCTTCAAGATTACTTTTAAAACCAATGACCTTGACACCAACAAAGTTTCCAGGTATTCCAAGTAACTGCTGAGGCTTACTTATGCCTGTTTTTTTGGCTCACTGCCTTTCTTACCAGCCTTGAGCCAATCTCACACAGGACATACAAAGCAAGGACCCTCTACTGTCTACAATACATAAGAGAAAACCAGACCAGTAACTCAGTAATCATTACTTTCCAAGGGTTCTAAGGCATCTAAAGGACTAGCTTCAAGACTATTTGTTGCTGTAAGTCACAAAAAACTTGTCTAATCTAGTGTGTGTCTCAACCATCCCAACTAATGCCAGTGCCAAATTATGTGAGATCTAACTCCCTTCTGAGTCCTCTTCAGCTGGTGATGTGTAGGATCCAGTCTTGCTGGTAGGGCCAAACCAAAGCCCTGAGTAACCCCACTCAGACCATGGAAAAGGAGTTTTAAATCCCTGATTAGTTTGAGAGAGCCCGAAGTCCCTTATGTGCAAAGGCATGCCCCCCATGAGGCAGCTCAGGGATCTGAAGCTGGCCTGGTTTCAACCCACACCAACAGAGCTGCTCCAGTATACTTGGAATACTTGAATGTACTCACTGGGACAGTATGGGACAGTCTTACCCCATAAGCTCATGTAGGCCCTAAAAATGGACAAATTCAACATTCTGTGTCTATCCAGAAGAGGACAGAAATATTCATTTGTGTAGAACTAAGACCTCTTCTTGCTGTTGCCCCTTCACATTGCCAGATTTTCCACTATTCCCTCTGTTACCTTAAATCCTGCCGATATGCATTCTACTGAGAGGAAAGAATTTTCTACTATTTTCAACTGCTTTGTTTATCATCTAATGCATGTCTTCTCATACAAGCTGGGTGCAGCTCCATCTAAATTAGTAGAGCAATTTCACATGGAACCAGTATTTGGCTTTTTTCTATTAGTATTTTTATGGCTTAATCTTTTCAAGCATAACTCAAATATTCTAAGATAATTCTCATAAAGTACCTATACTCTCTAGAAGTATAAAAACAGTTACATGCTACCAGTCCTCTGAAGAAATGAGAAATTCACCATTAACTGTGTCCTTGTTCACACCTTTAATAAAACATTTTTAAACACTTTCAATGTTATTATTAGTAACAGTCACTTGTAACGTGACTCTTACTCATTGATCAGGACCCTGCTGTGCACGGTGCAGCTACACCAAACATCCCTGTACCAAAGGGTTCATAATTTAATTATGAAAAGAGAAACCACACATCAATACAGAGGATGAAAAAGGAAAGAATAAAAGATTTATCTTCTACAATTATATAAGTGGTGTTTTAGGAAAGAAGAAAGTTTGAAAGGAGTAGTGAGAAATAACTGTATGCAAGCAAAGAACAAGCACTGAATGTACAATCTGTGGTTTTATAAATATCTTCCATAACATGTAGTCGTGACAGTAAGAGTCCTGACTGTATTAAGGTACAAGATGTCATTTGTGTCTTGTTTTCATTTCTGTACTGTTTGGTTGCTCAATTTTGGATTAGTCTTCCACTTCCTATCTTAGACTTTTTGCTGTGTTTTAATTCTCTGGAGAAAGTTCTCTATTCTATTTTCTCACTATCATTCTTTCCCTTTTCTCATTACATTGCTTTTATTGGTTAAGCAATATGTAATAAAGCTCTGGCATCGACCTGTTTAAAACATTAACATCAAGTAGTAATGAAAATTGTGAGTGATTGAAATAATGTTAATTTGATAAATTATCATGTAATGATATGCAAGAGAACTGTATTAAAATGTCCTTTTCTTCCACTTACAACTTTTTGTGCAATTAAAGAGTCATTTCATCCTTTTATTTTCTGTAGATATTTTGTCCATATGTATTAACCCAGAATTTCTTTGAATTTTTTTGGCTTGGAAATCCTGCCATCCATTTCTGACAAAAGCTTTGATCAAATCGACATATTTCTCTTTGCTTTTTTCTTTTCTTTTTTCATCAAAAATGTGCAGAGCTTACTGCATGGCATCATGCCATTACAAGAAATTTACACTAGATTCAGATTTCAGAGAGATCAGCAAATGGTTAGTGTATCTTGGTTATGAAGGACATGACATTTCCTAATAGCTTCCTCAAAACTTGCATATATTTGCAGATCTGTGTTTAGTGCCACAAAGGCAGAAAATCTAGAAATTAAAGAGTTTGTCTAAAACCCTATTTACTGAAAACAGTATTTTTTGTATGTGATTCTAATAAGCAGATTTATATCCAAGAAATGAGAAAATTTGTGCCATATAGGAAAAAGCTGCTTTTTGTAAATACTAATTGCTTGCTCTAATGAACATCTTTTGTTGCATCTGCAGTATTGTTGTTACTTTAAAGAACTGAAATCTCATCTCTCCCTCCTTGATGTGATGTAGATTTAGACCAAGGCACTCATTGTTTGAATGTCTTATTTCAGAAATCTGAGAGATTTCTGAAATCTGATACATCTGGCTAGTTACATGGCAAATTTTTGACCTGCTGGCCCCTAACTCTTCATTTTTTAACCCTGGCAAACTAAAATTTTGATATTTTTGTCAGACGACTCTACTATTACCAATACTAGCAGAAATACAGATTAGCTTGTACACTGGTATTTGTTGATGTGTTTTGATAATTTCATATTACAACTTATATATTATATTGTAAACCTGTCTCTACTCTCATAAGTGTTTATATTACTTTTTCCAGTTCCTCTCTATAAGCAAAAAGCTAATTTCCTATTTACATCAGATGATATGTGGTCTTGGGTTAAAAGCACTGATTAAAATTCCACTGATCTCTTATCTCAGAGTTTAGAAAGGAGAAGTTTAGAAGTGCTACACAGTAATGAAAACTTTGTGCTATTACTATGATAATTCTATAAAAGTCTTCTAGTGTAAAGATTTCACTAGCTGTCATATATTTTTGCCTGGAAACTGCAAACTGCTTAGCATCTAGCAGTTGATATTAAACCCATAAAGATATCATTGCCTGTATCCTCTCAGCTTGTAGAATGACTATGGGCAGCCTCATCTCACACGGATGAAATCTCCTTTCTTAAGGATGTCTTCCAAAAACATCAACTCTTCTCTTTCTCCATTGTAATGTATGGAATTTCTTATCTCTCCTAATAACTAACCATTAACTAACCATTAACACTTAAAATCTGGGTAGATGGTTAGGAAATACCTAATGCATTCATACATAAAAGAGAGACTGAAGAAAAACCAAAGGAGAAGAAAAGCCCATAATTCAGCTCCTGTATTATTCACAGGGAGCAAACTTTGAGATGAAGACTCTGTCTTTTCCTCTGTGTTGATGCAGAGTAGTCTGTCAAGTGACATGGAAGATAATAGGTAGGATATCATGTTTTATCACTCACCTGTACATATTATACTGGTCAATGTCTTATCTCAACCTCATATTCCAAGGCATGGTTAGTTATAATATCACCTGTTTCCCCCTGACAGCATTGGTTTACAACTGCACTCAGCTTCCTATCAGAAACAGCATGGTAGTATCAGCTTATCTAACTCAAGTCTTCCTGAAGCATGAACTACTTATGCTTTCATTTGGCTTCAGATTCTTGTTGAT
Source organism: Certhia americana (assembly GCA_018697195.1). Taxonomy (NCBI): domain Eukaryota; kingdom Metazoa; phylum Chordata; class Aves; order Passeriformes; family Certhiidae; genus Certhia; species Certhia americana. The sequence goes on from CM031858.1 coordinate 16,444,729, forward strand.
GCAGATTACAACAACCACACAGCAGGCAACAGCTGAATCCAGCAAGTTCAGAAAGATTAAAAGACAACAGGTGTTGTTCCTTTGGTTGTAGGTACGAAAACATGAATAAACAAAGAGAAAAGGCATTTGATGGAAAAAAGGAACATACCTCCAACTTTCACTGAAAGACACTTGGATAAGTGAAAAAGAGCAACTAAAATTTATCTCTCACCATCATGCAGTCTCTCAGGTGCTAAACTAACGAGAGAAGGTAAATCACTGATGGCTATGCCCTAGTGAGAAAATATATGTGGTGGCTAAAATTATTAATATTTTCCTTCTGGCACAGTTCAATCCTGGCTCATCTGTACTATCAAAACCTCTTGTCTCTTTAGTTTTGCAATTTACTAAAATGTAATATTCTGTCTTTCAATATCTTTCCTGTAAAGGTTCTATCACAAATTTTGAACTAATACATGATTAGCCTTTTTTCAGGTGTCAATTTTTTCATAAACTTAAGTCATCAGAGTAAAATTCAAACATATTCTAAGCATCTTGCTATTGACTCAGTTCACTTGCCAAGTGATCAATGTTGCAATCAAAACGTTTGGTTGAAGAAGTTATTCCAATCCCTTCTAGCTTATATCCACTGAGACCCAACAAAAATTACATAAAAGATGTAAAAAAATTACATAAAAGACATAAAAATTACATAAAAGACCAAACATAAAAGAGTTATATAAAAGACTTTCTTCCTGTTTTCTAACTAAGCAGAAATGTTAGGCCAAATGAAGGCTTTCACTAATTAATTTTTTTCAATCAGGTGTTCTTCACTTAATTCTTTGGCATGGAATTGGCCCTGCTGTGGTCTCCTCGAGTGCTTGACAAGCATCAAAAGGTCCAGCTTTAGAGAGCAGAGCAATGAGGATGGATCATTAGAGCGTGGTTCCTGGCTTTAGTAAAGAACATACTATGAATATGTCCCAGCACTACTTTCCTCCACATTTTACCCTCTGATAATTTTTGTGTTTTGAAGCTTTTTATGATCAGAAAAGACCACATTTTTCAAATGTAGCACATTTTTAACCTGTGCACATGTTACTGCTCAAGCTGTATAAAAAAAAATTTAAATCCCCTGGCTAAAAATTGTGCGTTGTTTTTCAGGACTGTTGTCTGGTTTTACATCACTTTGAAAAGAGTATATTAATGTAGAGTTTTATCTATGAATTCTTATATGTGTAAGTTTATTCATGCAAGTTACTTCAGTGGAATTATGAGTAAAGAGGAAAGACCTTGCTCTGCTCCCCTCACTGCAAGATTAATTTTTCTGAATGAAGGGCTGGCAAGACTGTACCACATAAGTGCCTGCAAGCTGGCAGTGCAAGATATTAATTTAAAATAAAAAGGTCAACAAAAACCCAACATGGCAGTTGGCTCAGGTCACTGGCTGCTGTCCTTTTCTCTCCTACTCTCAAGCCCTTCATGCATATACTTGGCTATTCCGTGAACTCTGACAAATGTGCCCTTTGAATTACGTTCTCAAAATAAAGCTTCCAGAGTAGCAAAAATAGCAATGCCTTCCTACAATACCAACCACACCTTCAAATCCACAGAAGAGGAAGATTAAGTTTTGTCATGGTATCACAAGTAATGCCACAAAGATGAACATGGGAGCCCAAGATGTGAAAGAATAGTAAAACTACTACCTGTACCTTCACTGATGTATCCTGTCAAGTATAAGTCCCATGATATGTTCCAGCAATATCCCATATCACTATCCAAAAAACTACAACCATGTGACTTTATTGCATGCCTGCACACTGCCTGATTGGGTAGTCTCGATCCCTGCGGGTTTTTAAGACCCATTGGATAAAGCCCTTTGTAACCTTGTCCTGTATAAAGGACAGCTGACTGTCCTTTGTGCAGGAAGTTGGAGTAGAGGCCTCCTGAGGTCCCTTCCAGCTTAAGGTAACCTGGGAACACAGCTCACAGACAAACACAAACAGAGAACATGCACAAATACTCCTCACCAAATTCCACCTGTATAATCTCTTAGAATTTATTATGTCATAGCTCTACTGAGTTTCCAATACTCTAAACTTTTGTCATATATGCAGAGATGCCAATATGTAACTAAGGTCAGGAGATTAGCACTGCCTAATCACAGTTCTTAATAAGGATAATCAAATATACAACAGCCTCTAGTTATCCCCCTGACAGCAGCTACCAGGATTTTTTAGGATAGCTATGTAGATTAGTGACAACAGAACCATAAGGAACTATCACATGTATCTTATTTTTCTGACATTTTAAATAAACATATTCAAAATGTAGAAATTATTCAGTGCTTGCTTCCTATCAGTAAAAACAGTCATAAACATTTTTCTTAGTACGGCTCAGTGCAAGGACACAAGTGTTTCCAGTACGTATGAAGTTTCTGTAGTTTTTAGCCTATAATGCAGAGGCTACACCAGCTGACTTCTGGTTTTTGCATTTAAAATGAGCTGGCTCTCAAATAAAAAGGTATTGGTTTACTTGTTGCATGTTAACTCCAAAAAGTGTGTTCATGTGACAAGGACATTGACCAAGAGAGACTAACTACTTCATCATCTTCTGCCTGCTTCCCTCACCCCCATGCCCAAGCATACAATGTGCACGTAAAACCCTTGTGACATGGTATTTAAAATATACCTTTTGCATTGGCTGGGTATCCAATCCACTGTGATCCAAATAAAATGGAAAGACCCTTTCCTAGAGTACTACGGAATTCTGTAGTGGTTATTTTAGTGCAGATATTTACACTGTGTCTCTGGACTTCAGTGACATGAACGTCAAAGACAGACTTGTTCTTTATCTGAACAAGAATAAAATGACAAGTGTTCATTCTAAAAGCTTTAAACACCATTTTTTGAGTAAAGGCAATGCAATAAATATCCTGAAAAAGCATCAGCCTGAAACATCTAGGGTAGCAGAGCAGACTTGCAGCACTAAATGTGTTGGAAAAAGCAAATTTTTTCAGTTGGCCTCAGTGCACATCAATGTGTATGACATAAACAGTGACTGTGCTTTTGTAACACATCCCTTATTTGAGGGACAAATGCATAAGAGCATTTTTCAGTGCTCTATTTTCACATTCATTAATATCAAAACCAGAGCTTTCCAGTGATCTTACTCAGCTCAGAACTGTTATCACTAATGGACCTACCACAGTCTCATGCTCCCAAAATTCATAGATCATTTCTTCCAGGCTAACGCACATACAGATCATTTGAGGGGGAAAAAAACCATATCCATATCTAAGTTCTATGACTCCCCACTTTCTATTACTTCTCATAGCACAATAGGGTAGGTGATTTGAGCTTGAGTGTGAAAAAGGGAGTAAGACAACCCCAGGAACAGATCTTAATGCCTAACACATGCATCAAGATGTCTGAACCCAAAGCTTATTCCAGAACCAGCTTATTACAGAACTACTTCATAAACATTAGGAAGTCAATGACCCCCACCTCACAGCTCCATTTCTCTAAACTGATAACAATATTGCCTTGTTATAATTTGCAGTTTGGAAAAGGAAGGGAAAATTGTAATAGATTTGGATTTTTTTAGCCAAAGGAAGAGAAGAGTGAAAGAAAAAAAATAGTACATTTTTCAAAAGAGACTGCAGCCTCCAAAGCTAGTCCATCTTATGATCTATCTGACCTCACTGTTACGAGATTCAGCTGTCTAACAGCTTTCACTTACTGGAATTTAAATCTAGTACTTCTTGTCTGCTATATCAAGAACATGGAGAAAAAATTATTCTCTTGGTCTTTGCATCATCATACTCACTTCTTTAATCACTGACTGTAGAAATTATATCACTATCATGCAATCTGTTGTGTGTATTTTGGAGTTTCAGTTAATGTAGACTAACAGTATGGGAACTATTTAATATATCAGGTAATCCTAATTGCCTAGGGTTGGGATTCACCAACATTTGAGGCAAGCACCTCAGATGTCTTTCATAGTCCATGAAGTTTTGGCCATGACACACCTCATCTTCAAGCTCCCACTCTAAAACAAGTCATAAAAGGCCCAGCTCCTCTTCAGGATTTAGTGAGCATAGGGTGACTGTCTCAGCTATGGATGTATACGTAAGAAACACAGACTCATAGAATTTCATTTGCAAGGAAGCTTTGGAAGTCATCTAGTCCAGCCTCCTGCCCAAAATTACATCAGGCTGCTCAGACCTGAGCCCAGTCAAGTCCTGGGCTCACCAAAGATATTTCATAAACTCTGGACAAAGAGTTTTGGTAATTGACAATCTTCACAGTTAAAAAAAGTTTCTTGAAATCTTATCAGGGTTTCCTATTTTTCAACTTGTGCCCATTACAGATGTCTAAAATCACCTGAAGTCTGACTCCTAATGCAATTAACAGGCCACTCTCTTACAACACTGGGCTACTGCTCACTTTATTTGAAGGTGTTTGTAGCCAGCAGTCTTTAAACTTGTGGTAGTATGTTCCAAGCATCAGCAAGACAGGGAGTTAAGAAAGGTCTAAAGGTTTTAAAACAGTTTGTATTTCTGGACAAGGAAAGTAATGAGATTCACTCCCTCAGATGCCAAGTACAGAAATTAAGGGACTCATCCATAAGATGGTTGGGTTTTGGCTTTCTGTTCAAAATCTAAGAAGAAAGAAATACAAACAAAATCAATTAGAAAGCCTGGAGTTCATTTAGAGGAGATCCATTGATAATTGGAAAGACTAAGTTAAGGCAAATTAGAGATGTTACTGTGAGACTACAGAAAATAAAAGAAATGAGAACTTCAGAAATGTGAGCTGCCCAGTAACTTCTGAGTAAAATCTATGCATTTGTAATACACAAAGCTCATCTGCCTGCTTATAATTCAGGAAAGATCAGTGTTGTTATGAGTATAACAGAACTTGAATAATAAATTTAGGTGGAGAGCATCATTCCCACTTCCCATTTGGTTAGAAGGGCATAGTAACAGCTGTTTTTCTCACCAAAAGCAGCTGACTGGTGATATTATTTTTCAATTAACGATGTTCCACTATGAATGGATTATTGCATGTAGGCATGAAAACAACAACAATTAGTGAAAGAAATTCAGCAATGTAACAAAGCAGGTTTTGGTTTCCATTTAATTAGAGGGTAGGGAAAGTCAGAGATGCAATAAACCCCTTCTAGACACAGTGAAATTTGTATGCTGAAGGCTCTCAAAACAATCCGAGACAGACTGAGTAAACAGATCTAGAAAAAGAAAGGATTAGGGAAGTGAAAGGATTGCAGAAGAGCAAACAAAGGTGCCAAAGACTTAAAGCAGTGCCGAGAAAATCTAAGGGGGTTTTGTTTTTTAAATAAGAATGTAATTTTGCACTGAATCCTCAAATGAATAGAGATTTCAGTTATTTAGAACTGAAATGTCATCCCTTAATATCTTTACATTGTTACATGTACTAAGCCAAGCTGTGTAATTCCACACTTGGTTGAGTGTGAAAGGAAAGCTTTTTAGTTTTACATTCCAAATCACAATAGAAGAAGAGACAATACCAAAGGAAAATGCTTATGATGCTTATGAACTCCATTTGAAACGTTAACTCACATTTCATACTACCTGTAGAAAACACAAACTAATTTGGGTGTATAAGATGTGAGATCTATATTAACTAGTCCTAGAGCTCTAATGTACTCCTCTACATAAAATGAGGACCAAATAGATGAAACAATGACCTCTGGGCACATATTACTACATCTTTAACCACATCTCTAGGTCACAAAATATTCCCAGTTCTTCTCAGAAGCAAATAAAAACACCAAATAACATGAAGAGATAAACAAATATGACCCAGGAAAAACAAAATCTGCTTTGCAGGTACATGACTTAGGGCCAACACATATATTGATAATATATGCTCTACACCCTGCTACGAATGAAAATGTGTGTGAATGTCAGCTGGTGCAAACAAGATTCTGTTTAAAGCTTGGGTTTTCTTTCTCATGTCATTCTGCTCTGCTTTGTGCTCCTTTCCCAGACAATGAGCAGGTGAGAAGACTTAGATTCTGTCCACAAGAGAGTTCACATTCCAAGGACTCATCCCTCATAATTCACATCTTGCAGCTTTTCTTTCTTAAAAAGACTATGCTTTATAGCTTTCACACATTTACTGTTTCACTCTCTTGCCCTGAATCAGAAATTGACGAAAATTTCCCTGCAGTGAATTGAGGGACAAGGATATTGGAAAACTATCTTCCTGATCTCCTTTGATTTTATGAAACCATATTTTTCTGGTTGGTGAAATGAGGATTAATTTCTCTGTCTGAAAATCCAAAGGACCTCCCACTATCACATTTGCTACATCCCTCCCCTAAAACCTTCAAAAGAGAAATGATAAAATTGCTCTCTCTTTTTTTTTCCTCAAGTCTGTAGGAGTAACAGCCTGATTAGTAATTCCCTGCATAAGAAAGAAGAGTGCCCCAGCAAAGACTGTGGGAACATAAACTTACTAGAAGAAAGAGGCTAAGTCATACACTTTGCCTATTCATTTCTAATAGAATGGGTTCTCAGCAGACAGTTTTATATAGTAGGAGCTTGAGATGTACAGAGAAAGATAAACTCTGGTCAAGTATCTACATCCCATCTGGGACATGGGCTAATCAGTAACTTCCAGCAAAAATTCTTTTCCTCATAATTCATCAAACTGTCATTTTGCACTCACTGTACATTTAACATCCTTAATGTCAGAGGTCAAAAAAAGGGGCTTTAATGTCAGTGAAGAGCTGAGAGTACACTTGTGTTATTGAACTGCTCTCTCTCAGAACAACTTCCTTTTTTCTCCCTCTGCATTTAAAGGCTATGGATGATCACCAGCTCTTGCATCCAATAGCATGGTCCTTCAAGTGAACTGCTGAGAGAAGTCTTTTTCCACAGCAGTATCTCAGTGTCCCAGGCGCTGAGCACCTGAAGCCTGAAGACAGACAGCCACTAAAGGATGTTGTGAAACACAACAAATGGAGGACCAAGACAGGAACTGGGAAATGAACTGAAGAATGGGTGACAGGCGAGTAAATCACAGACACAGTTCTGATGAGCTATGATGAGGGTTCTCACACTTTAGAGCCAAGGTTGTACAGACGCTGACTGGTTCTAATTGAGCATCTGCCTGGGGAAAACATCACCTGGCTCCAGGGTTCTCTGAGAAAGCAAAGTGGAGACAGCCATGAAAAGGAAACTCTTGCATAATGTTTTATGCTATGAATTTCTGTAAATGCTCCACAGCACCAGCTGAGGAAGCAGTGCCTTGGTTTTCTGTTCTGTTCACTGAAAAGAAATATGAAAGAAGCTCTGAAAACCCATGGGAGATGTATTTACTGCAAGTTGTAAAAAACTTTGGTTTTTTTCATGGTCCACATGAAAAAACAGAAAACTTTCATTTCCCTGACTTTTGCAAAGTGAAAGATGAAAAAATACATTAAACTATCCTAGAAATATTCTAGAACTTTTCCTTTAGAACTTGAAAGGCCCACATGATTCAAAAAAGAATGTCTAAAAATTTCACCAGGGTTTGTGTTTATTTATAGCATTCTTCACACATTCTACTGCAGTTTATTTCCCACTTGTTCTGCAGCTACTGAAGAGTTTTGTTATCCAGCTCATTTTTCAGTAACTACATGATGGTCTATAAAACACAAAAATTCTGACTACTGAGGGAAAGAGAACATAAACATATTTTAAAATAGTCCACAACCCCATCTTTGTCTCCCAACCTGCATGCTTTCTATCAACTTCATTCAATATACACTTTGATGTCCTGCCTTATTCTAGTCATTGTTTTGGTTTTATGTGGCAATTAAAAAACTCAGTTTTTCTGGGACTATTGAAAAGAGAATGGATACATATTTGTATGAGTTTTGTCATATATTTTTCATGTGACTGTTAAATTACTTTTTTTTTTCCCCCACTTACACGGTAAGGGTAATTCCATCTAGTTTTCTCAAAGACCCATGTCTTTGAGAAATTGAAGATGCTACATACCTTCAGAAACATCAAAATATATGCCAGTAAAGCACTGAAGGAATTAATCTTCTTTATACTACATTCCAGAGAAATATTTGGTGTAATCAATGCTTTCATTTTACATACCTTGCTTTTTTTACACATTCCACAAATTAGAGAGGTGTTTTCCATCAAAGCAAAACCTCATCTTAACCCAGAACACCCAAAAAATTCCAATTAAACCACTGGCAATTTTTACCAAATTGAAAATGAAGAATTATTACAAATATAGTAAAACATATGAGTGTTTTTAAGAAAAACACAGCATTATTTACAGAGCAGAGCACATTTTGTAGCCAGATTAAACTAATAATTAATACAGAGTTTTTACATTTGCATTTTCACCAGAGTCATTCATATGATGTTTTAAAATGTCAGCAAGGGTATAATTTTTTTTAAAAGTTATAGTTTGACTTACTGGGAAGTACAGAAGAAGTGATCCAAAAAGAATGGTTTCCAAAAGCACCAGTCCTGAAGCCCTGATACTCTAGAAGACAAAAAACCAAAACAAAATATTAGAAAATTCTCTGTGTACCATTTTCATAAAGGTACCTTCGCTTTTGACAGTATAACACTTCTACAGTAATGTTTATTAAGCTGTCATGCTCGCATGCTCCACACTCTTTATATGACAAGCCCATTACAATGGTTGTATTCTACAAAATTAAATTTTAAAATCTTTTTCCTATGTTAAATAATTCAACAGACATTACCCGGATATGATTTGAAACTGCTAAATTTGCTCTCAAGTGTCAAGACGTAGGGATCATGGGAATTACAGACATGACTTTAACTGCAGCCTTTATTCTGCATTGTTTAAATTTCAAGAAGTCCCTAGAATATTTTCGCTCATTTAATGTTAATGACTTGGCCTCCATAAGAAATATGAATAGTCTCAATTTTACTGAATAAAGAGTGTGCAAGTCTGCACAATTAGACTGCAAGTGCATTACTTTTCCCAAAATTTTTGTACAAAGATGTTGATTCATTAACTTGTCAGGATTGTAAAATACTATACCATTTGCTCACCACATGTTGGCTAAGAAAACCAACATGATTTTCTTACATCTTAAAATTTTTTCAAAAATCAATTATTTTTTCCTAATACAAAGTGTGTTCCAATAAGTACGATGATTTATGTACAAAGCAACTGTGCCTTATCTTAGAGACAAAACATCAACACTTGTGAGAAACTGAAATATTTCAGGTTAATGACTCAAAGAATCAACCACTGCAAAAGCAGAGGTGCTTTGCTGATATGTGTGAGGTACAGCCCAGGTGCAGAGACTTTGAGCACCAGAGGATGACCAAATCAATCTGTTTAGCAAGAAGCTGGGTTTGAGCCAGATAAGGGAAGAGGCCAATAAACAGCAGATCCTGAGATGTGGGATAATGTTTTTTTATCGTGCCAGTGCCCTCCCTTCCACGAGTGACTCCAACATCATACATATACAGACTGCACAAATAAAATTCTCCAATGGAATTCACAGAAATTAAGGCATTTTAGGACATAGCCCTAAAATTTCACACAGTGGGAATCTTTTCTACTTTGGTGTAATATTTGTGCGCTTTTTTTTTTTAAACAGCTGCTTGGGGTGTTTTGCATCTGTCTTGTTTGTTGGCATTTATTTTGCTTTTACTTACTTATTTCCCTGGCTGTTCATCTTGTGTTCAGTTTGTTTATTGCCACTTTGTCTGTGTGTTCATTTTCCATTCAGGGTTTCATTTCTATCTTTACTTATTTGTGTCAGTAGAACCGTTCTTCCCAGATTTCCTTGTCTCACTCAATGGTTACACATTGCTGACACCTAAGTAATACTGCAATTTATTTTGTTTCTAGCTTCATACTAACTTTCATACTTAGCTACCTATACCATTCACTTATCTAGGTCTGCAAAGAGTACTGTGTGTGAAGGACTGATTTATGCCTTAGGATTTGCTCAGTCTTCCATCCATCCAGTCTATCCAGGCCACATTAGTAGCCTTTGAGATAAAGTCATTCCTTATCCTTGAATCTCATAAAATAACACCATTTTTGTGAAAAATCCCATTAAGAAAGGAAAGTCATACGTGCCTTCAGGCCACTGCTAAGGGGTCATAAATAAATATTTAATAATTATATGCACAAGAGAAATTTTAAAAAGTGTAGCTGATCAAGTTGCATTAAGTGTAACAAAACAAAAGCTGAATTGATGTATAAATGAGCACAGAAGGTACTGCATTTCAACTGTCTGTGGTCCTAAGCTATCCACTAAATACAACAGCATTTATTAGTACTGAATTCCTGAATGTCACCACATAAATCAGTGATATGAATGTCAGAGTGACATTGATATGAATTTCATAGTGCACAAAAAAAACATATAAGCCAAAATAAAATTAAACTCATCCTGTACTGGTTACATTGTGTAATACTGAATTAACTGACTTTTGGTGTCTGTCCAGGAAGACTGCAGGTTCCTCTAGGGCCACATGTCACTGTGTATTATATGAACATGGTTCCATGGAAACCTAGTGAGGAGAAAAGGTTGGCATATTTTGATTTTTTTCACTTTTTTATTAAACAGTTCTGCCACTTCTGTAATATAAACAATGACCAAAGAGGGCTGTGATTTACAGAAAATTTCCTTTTACAAAGGTGATTTCACCAGAATGTGAGCGTGCCTTCCAGATAAATAAAACATATTACAAACCATTAGAGAAAAAAAAAATTCAGATATACTTCCTTGATCTCAACTTTGAGAACATTCATATTTATTAAACTGGAAAGTGTATCTGCATTCTATTTGTAACTAGAAAGCACATATGGTTACACAACAGAATGGTAGAGAAGCAAGGAAATACAGAGAATAGGCACAGGTTTGCTCTGCTGTGCTTAGCTGATATATTTGAAGTGACTAGAAAAATTACTATGCAAATTGTCTCAAAGAAATGAAACTAAAAGTTTAGCTAGTGGTAGATATGAAGGCAATGTGCTTGCCCTGCAGTGCTCCCAGGAGGACCCTTGTGGTGCAGGTCTGGCAGATCCATCCCACTCTGCATGTGAGGACATGGGAGATGTGATGAGACCTCACAGGACTATATTCCCAAACCTGTCTCTCACGTCTCTGAAAACCCTTCCTGTTCAAATTCTTTTTATTCCTGGTACAGGTGGTTCTTTACTTCTATTAAATGAAAGAAGTGAGAAGAGATTTTTGTCAAGTTGAAAACACATGGTCTCAAGTGGAGCTTGTTGAAATGTTTTGTTACCAGCTGCTTTTTTTACTAAATATTTTTTTTCCAGAATGACTGTATTTTTGTCTCGATTTCCATGTGCTGTTTTTCTAAAGCCCTTCGAACCTTTTTCCTCTGTCTTATCCCATATCCCAAGCACAAAGACACTGTTATCTTTCTTAGTGAAAGAGCTGTGTGGAAAAACTAAATTTCAGGAATTTTATCTCAATTAAAGTTTACTTTTAAGACACAGAATAGAGATATTCTTCTTTCTGTCCCTGAGGCTGAGCAACAGCAAGATGTTTGGTTCTTAAGAGACGGAAATTGGACTTCCAGTTCCCAGACACCAATATTAGGAGTTGCAGAAAAGAGTGGAACTGTATTTCATTGTGGTGGACATCCCAGTACTATTCACACCTGGAAGAGGAGTACTGGGTACTAAAGAATGGGCACAAAAACAACTGGAAGGACTCCTCTGAATCCTCAGTTAGTACCCTAGAACGGTACTGTTATTTACTATCTTGATAATAAATTCAGGGGCTGATTAGAACTGCCACCCAAGAAAACAGAAATGCCAAATTCCACAACAAGTCTTTGCTTTAATTTTATAATTGTTGGTTGAGGTTCAAAATTCATTCCCAGATAACTGGGAAATTCAAACAATTCATTCCCAGATAACTGTGGGAAATACACTTCAATTCAAGGGAGAAATAGTTGTACCTCTTTTGAAAATTTCTCTGTAAAATAATGAAGAGGAAATTGTGTGTCCTGCTCAATCTTTCATCACACTAACAAATACTTTTAACCTATTTGAATCATAGCCTTCTAGTAGGCTTACAGATTGCAAGTACAGAAATATTCACAGCAAAGGCCAATTTTGCAAAGACAGGCCTACAGCTATGGGCTGCCACTTAAATTGCACTGACAAATTATCAGAATTTTCTGGCATTTGCAGGTTTTGTGCAGTATTCCTAAACCAAATAAATATAATCCTCATGTTCTTTCATCTCCCTTTCAAGCCTTTGAAGAATACTTACATGAAGGTCAATTTTTTTTTTCTATTACTAGTTATAGCTGAGCTCAAACAGAATATAATTATTTACTTTTTACTTGAAAAAAAAAGTCTGGAAAAGCAAAGACCATTAATCATAAATCAGTTTCATTAAAAGAATGATGTCAGGCGCCCAAAGAAACCCACAAATATTTTATTTTTCAATTCATATGGCCCTTGATCCTTCCTGTTATACAAGTAATGAAATCTGTCGAGATAGATCATGAAGATAAGATGTTCTGCACTTAAAAACATAGGCATTGCTGCATCTAAGTTGCACTACATGACCTACAAGATAGATATCTGAGAAAACAGTGTTTGCTGGTGAAGAACCCCCACAATAAAAATGGTTCAGGTCCCAGGGACATCTTTTCTTGTAAGCTCAAAAATTCCTTCTTTGGGGACATACTGCTTAGATGAAGATACTGCTTCTCATCAAATAGTGGTGAATATATACAAGAAAGAAAATCAGGAATGAGGTAAATGCCTAAGTTCAATTCCAGTCCGTTCACAGCTTTATGGTTAATTTAAAAGAAGAATAAATACAATGAAAATCATCAAAAAATTTTGGATTACTTAAAGTGTCTGTTTCACTAGGTTATGCATTCAATTCACATGGAAATTAAATGAAGATCCAAAGACATTACTTTCAAGAATAAAATGCACTCCAATATTGATAGTTGCCTAATCACCTAGAGATTAAATTGAATACACAAAAAATCTGATTAAATAGGAAATCAAATTTCAGGAGCAGGAAGTAGGGCTCAGTGTGTTCCTCTGCTTAGTTTACAAATGGCTTCAGAATATTTGAACTAAATTTCAGCTTTCTTATTCATCATGGCCTCACCTATTACAGAAGATAAACCACAGCTCACTAAAATTGTCTGTATAAATTGTAGTTCAATCACACAGAAATAAACAGTTTGTGGTGAAAAGATAAAAAAAACCCAACCTGACTGCAAAGTTCAAGATTTATAACATCTCAGAGGAAACAAGCTGAAAATTATGTGAGAAGCTTTAGAATAAATCTGATCGAGGAACAAAAAAAATCTCATTATTTTTATGACTTAGAAGGCAAATTAACTATAGATGAAAATAGTTATAATAATTTCAGATCAATCAAAACCTCATAATTCTGAAGGCTTTAAATCCAACTTAAGTTTATTTTATTCACCTGTAGTTTACAAGAGCCAAGTGATAAACCACTCCAAATGAATATCTTATGACCTTATGCATCTGAGAAATCCTAATCCCAGAAATGGTGAGATTTTTCAGCTTTTCAGGATTTATTAAACTAAGCAATCACTCATTAAGTTTAGAGCATGGAATGTATGTTTCACTGGAAATAAAAGCACATTAGTCTTTGAAGGAAATACTGTTATGCACAACTTAATTATTCTTTCTAACAATATATTGTTGAAAGACCCAGCCCCAGGGAAGTCTCAACAGACTTTGCACAAGGAAAAAGTGAAAATGGCTGTGCTATCTGCACAAAATTAACAGTTTAAGACAGGGGACAGCACAGGGATAAGGGCAGAGGAGAATTACAATGGAACAAGGCAATATCACATTTCAGAACTAGCAATTAGTAGTCACAGCCCAACATTATCCTACTCTAAGTCACATACTTCGTCAGCACTTGAATCTGAAGATGTGATATGGAGAGCAGGGAATGCTCTCAAAAAGCCTCTACCAAGCATGAGGAAAATATGAAGGAAACAAGGGATGTTTTCTTGGAAAAAAATAACAACATGAGGTTGGTGTTCACAATTCTGCATCAAAGTAATGACATTAGGTGACAGAAAAAAGCTCATGTGAGAGCTGAAAAAACCAGAGATATACAACTCATGCATGATGTCAAGAGGGTAAGGAGGACAACAGAAAGGGGCAGAGCAGTAAATCATGCGCAGCATCATTCCGAACAGACAGGAGCACGCTGTGACTGCATCGGCCGCAGCCAGCTGAAAGGACATCGCAAGAGTCAAGACAAAGGACACCAAGCTGAAACAACTAACTTAGAGCTGCAGACCAGCAGAAAACATGTATTAAAAGGGAGCTCAGGAGTAGTTCAGCCAGGCTTAGACATAGCCGGAGGCACAGTGAGCTCCAGAGTCCAAAATGAGGCTTGGTAACAAGCAGGTTGCTACAGTAACTATGAAAGCAGTAGCTGGGGTGTCCTAGAGGGAAGCAGGAGGAGATCAGGGTTTCCTTTTTGCAATATAGAAGTTGATAAGAGGATGTCAGAGAAAAAAGTCATGATTTTATTCCAGACAGGGGGAGGCATGGCTGGGACAAGAAAGGCAAAAAGCAACGTGACTGTGTTCATAGCACAAAGTCTTAACGAGAAACTGACAGAATAAGCCCACTCCTAAAAACCTTCAACTTTTACCCAAAATGAAGAAAAGAATGAAGAACAGAAATATATTTTAATCAGAGTGATCTGTGTTCAGCTTGTACCACATAATAAAGCCAAAAGCAAACAAACAACCAAAATATTAAAAACAGCACGAAGTTTCTCTGAACATTCTACCATTAACTAAAAGTTTTGCAGTTACAAATAGGCAGTAAAAAATGCAAGACTTTTCCTTGAATAAGGTTTCCCATACAGTTTTATTTCTACTGTTTGAAAGTTCTCATGCTACATTTTTTTTCTGGTGTTTTCTTACCCTGTTTCTTAATTTATGTTACTTCTTTCTTCTCTCTGGGTAAAACTTCTAAAGAGCCCTGTTTTCTCATCTTCATAAGAGCTTCTCCTTAGTTAAACTGGTTTTTCAACATCAAAATGGGGTCTTACTATCAGACCCTTAAAACAACAAGAAAGGTCTGCTTCAGATAGAAGTTTTCTCTTGGAGAGGGAGGCATGCCAAAGCCTCATGCAAGCCACCAGGGACTTTGCTATTGCTATTGATTGTACAAGGAAGGTTCACAGCAGGATACAACGCCAAGACAAATAGCAGGATAAATAAATAATGTCACTGTTATTCTGCTGACATGATAGGAAATCTCTTCCCAGCAAATCTGTAAATGCCCATTCAGGAACTCAAATAAAACTTCAGATAAATGCAACTGACCTGAAGTCACTGCATCAAAGCATCAGTGGGGGAAGCTTATTACCATGTGACAGAGTCCAGAACACTCCTCTGACTGTCCTGGGTGATTCCAGACCCGGGCAGGGGGCTGGGAAACCTTGGCAAGGAATCAAAAACTCCTGTGCCTTTGATTTTAGCCCCTGGGAGAAACTCCCACCTCTGTTTGAGGATTTACAAACCATGAGAGTTTAACTAGGGTGATAGTCACAGGGTGAAAAATAGATTTATAGAGTTTTTAGGCTGATAAGCAGAAAAAAACAAAATGGAGTCTCCATGGGGCTTTGGGACTTCTTCTTCCTTCTTCACCTTCTCCATTTTCTACCGGCATGGGCATCTTTGGTTGGTTTAGAGTAGAGCCTCACTTCCTAACATGAAAGATAGGTATTGGGAATCTTTTATAAACAAAGTAGACGTAACTTTCAGTATAAAGATGCTTGTCACCTTCGGGGTGGTGTTATTCCCCGTGACCTGACCTGCTGAATGGATCTCTGTAGGTCAGGCAAGAAAATAAGAGAGAATAAACAACCTTGAAAAAGCAGAGGAGACGGCTCTCGGTCTTTCCTTCGATCTCAGTGCAAAAAACCACTTTTGCATTCTCGGGAAGAACAAAAACACACAGAAAACCAAGAACAGACCATTATGTCTACTCAGATACCCTATAAGGGCTATAAATATGAGACTCAGCAGGAATGAGAGAATAACAGACAAGCAAAAATCTTAGCAGCTTGCTCAGTTTAATTGATGACTCTGAAACAACTTTGGAAAAACTTTTCTATGATGTAATAGTTGTCATTGTTGGAAAATATTTGCTGGAATTCAAGAATTTAATTACTTAATTTTGCATAATTCATTTTTAAAGTGAAATCATAGTGTAATAGTATAAAATGAACATAGGCCTTCAAAACTACTACAGCTTTTTCCCTGGTGACAGCTATATCCTTGGAGAGCACCCTACACAGAAAGTGCACTACCAGCTCCATTCATTTGAACTATGGGGATCTGTGTTGCAGAATTTTGTGGGGTACTGGTGGAACAGAAGGTAACAATGATTCACAGTCTGCAAGATCTTATGCAGCAAAATATTAAGATTAAGAAAGCAAAGGCCAGAAATCAGTTTCAATGTCAAAGTGGAGCAAATGTGTCACATTCCATGGCTGGTTGACATCACTTTGAAGACAGTGCACTCCTTGAAAAACCATGAACATTTTCCAGATGGGCCCCCTAAGGAGGCCGAAGGTGTTGTGAAATTCAACTTCATAGAGACAAGCATTGGCTTAATATAAAGTTATACAGAGAAGATTGTAGCTTTTGAATCCTTAGAGCTACTGCTGAGTATTGATGAAAAGTTATTTTTATGACCTACCTTGTCCATTAGGAGTAGACTCTAGCTAGAGAACTTTTTTTTTGCTTCCTACCACCGTGCTCTTCCCATTAGCTCTTTTTCATGAGGCTGAACTGAAATCAATGAACATATTTCATAGCTAGACCTTTATTTTCTTCACACTTCAGTTTTCATTAGGCCTAAAGTGTCTGTAGTTTATTTTTCTGTTCACAGGTACCTAATGCCCCTCAACTGTGTATTAGAATGCAAACACATACTCATGTGAAACCTTTGGCCTTATGAAGTGAATGCACACGATACCCCACAAACACTGCAGCCATGCCCACCAATGTCTGCTGTCTTTGGGAACTCCAGCAGCCAGTACATCCTCCCTGAGACTCAACTGTTGCTGCAGGCTAACTGCCCCCTCCACTTCTTATCTTGCCAATATGGCACTCTTAAATGATTTACGTGGGAGTTAAGAAAGTACAGCATTCCTAAAGGCACATCTTAAGTACACAAAAAAAGGGGAAGAGACATGCAAATGAAAGAAACGAGAATTCCACTAAAATCAACAGTTTTGAAAACAACATTCAAAATGTCTTTAAACTTGCACACCTGAAGACTACAATAAGCTTCCTGAGAAAGCACAAGAAACTAGGTTCTCACCCTGGGATAGGATGAAGAAAGGGTGTCTAATGCACTGCACAGAATGTGTATATGCTGAGTGAACTATCAGGTATGCCCACCAGCACAGCATGCAAAGGCAGCTGCTCCATCTGCGCAAGATCTCTTCCCTCTATCAAGTTTCCACTTCAGCTGAAATGTCAGAAATTGTTGTCTAGGGAGAAAAAAGCAGAATGTGCACCAAAGATGAAAGCCATCCAGGCATAAGCACATCAAGATGCCACTGTGGAGTCAAAAAAAGGGAAAAAGGATTGGCTGATTTACATTAGAAATAGAGGTATGTTTGCAAAGCCAGCATGCTTTAATATTTAAAGATGTATCACACATCAATAGCCTGTGATTACCTCATTCTGAATTACTGTATCCTATCACGGCTGCAGTAAGGGAGAAAAGACATTCTTGATTTCTCAAGATTAGAAAGGGGAGCTACAGCATAAATTTGCATGCTGTCTTTCCATCAATGTGCAGTTCTGTGCAGTGTTTAAAATTGCACTGCTTAGGGTCTATCTTCACAGTTTTGAAATCATATTTAGCAGAACACTTAAATATATTTACACTAAATAAAAAAAATGGGATAGTGGTGGCAGAGAGTGTATCTAGCCACCCTGAACTTCAAACTGAAAATCTGTATTTGACAGAATAAAATCATATAAAAACAGTCTGTAGCTATCATTTGCCATGTTTCCCCCAAGAGAGGGAAAATTATTTATTCCTGTTGACGATTAGCCATATGGTCCTGTTAACTGTATTTACTTTGATCAGTGTTCAAGATGTATAATTTCTTCCTCTCATTAAAAGTATTTGTATTTCTGTATTTCCATCAGTTCCTGAATGTTTATAAAAGGGGTGGGCTGGGGAGGGTAGGGGTGGAGAACACCAGTACAATAAAACATAATTTAGTTAAAAAATTTCCAAGAATTGAGATTGGAAATGGTGCTGAACAGGGCAAAGCCCTTTATTCCAATGGGCTCTGTCACAATCCTTCATAATTGTTAATGCCAATGACCATTCCAAATTACTGTGTTGAACACTAAGCATTGTTTTCCATTATTTTCCAGATCTGAAAACTACCTTTTCCAGGTCTGTTCACTACTACCAGTTTTACCTTGACATGTTGGATTTACATCCAGAGTTGCTGGCCAAGGTGCATCAGGAAGATGGAAAGAACAGATCCCCATGCTTGCTCTCTGATCCCCTATTTTTAGAAACTCACCTCACAAGGTGGTGAGATAAGGGCAAAGTAGTTTGGCTTTAGTGCAATGACTTTGAAGCCTTTAGCATTGATCTGAGTGAGAATTCACAGCAAACAGGACCCTTCTGAAAAGGTCTAGCATGAGTCAAGGCTGGCAGCAAATTCTCATCTCTCCTTCATCACAAAGTAGCAATTAGTCTCTTCCACCCTGTGGTTGAGATCAACTTCTCTTTGCCAGAACCTCTGTTCTTGGCATTTCTTAAGGGCACTCACAATTCCTCACAGCAGTTGTATTCTACCTGAGAGCTCCCTGTTTGAGGTGGTAGGCTGCTATGCAAAGGTCAGTTATTTTCAGCTCTTCTTTCCGATTCATTTGAAAAGGCAGACTGATAACTGATGAACCTTTTAGGTTGGTTGCAAGTAATGTCCTCCCACAGTCCAGTACTTTTATAAAAACTAGATTATAATGCAGCTGGCTTTCACTTGAAGGTTCTGGTAGATTTCTAGCCCTATGTTAAACCTGAAATTTGAAAATAAAAAAAAATCTGATTTTTATTCATAGTTATTTAAATGTTCAGTTTCTTTTCAGAAGCTTTGCTACTGTTAACACTGCATGTAATCAATGCTGCAGTTAGTGACTCCCTGTTTGAGCTCTGACTTGGTCCACACAGCACTGCGTGCACAGATGAATTCTCCTATTTTGATGATGCTTTTTCTTACAAAATCAGCTTCTGTTCAGCTTCTCATTTTTGACAATATTTGTTTTAAAATCCATGATTTCTGTCCTCATCTAACCAGCCACTTTTGTTAACTTAGCCTCATACTTTTTCGACTTTTTTTTGTAGTGATGTTCGCATTATTAAATCAATAATAATGCCACAGCACATAAAGATGTTTGTTAGCATCATCTTGAGCTGTTTTGTGCCTTAGTTGTTCAACCTAGAGAATATTTTGCACCTCTGTATAGAGCCACGAAAATCTGACTTGGTAAGACTGAAAGTCGATCTGCAAGATCCTCTCAAACTCTGTCAAAGCCTTTGAAAAACAAGGAGATATGAGGAGCCTGTGCCTTTACATACTCCTCTGTGATTGCTAAGTCACATAACATGACCATCAACAGCACTGAGCCTGTTCCTTGTTTTGCATCCAGTGTCCCTTTACTTCTCTGACACTGCAGAAGCCTCACCATCTTCCCAGGGTCAGATTCAGGAAAATCACTGTCAGAGCAGTAAAGATAGAATTCCAACATTTTCACTATTGAGGAAAGATCTCTTTTTCGCAGGCTTCATCACACAATTCCCTCACTGGCATTACACTGGTGCTGTCAGGTGTTGTCAGCTCCTCTGATGGGGTCTCACAAATTTTGATCTCCCTTGAGTTTTTGAGCTTCTTGCACCTTGTGTCAATACCAGGTTCATGGCTTCCAGCTTTCATTACTGATTGGCATGAGGGCTGTACACAGAAAAGATTTCTTTGACGTGATCCACACATCTGATTTCCCTTCTGTATTAGCTATGAATAATTTTTCCTCTTTTCTCGTTGTTCAGCACATTTCCCCCATTTACTTTCCTGCTGAAATGCTTCATCTTTTCCCATTATAGCAGGAGCAACTCCTCTTAATCTGTTATATTCTTAATCTTTTTCTGTCTTTCCCTACAAATCTTTTCACTAGCTTCTGCTAGTCCCTTTTCATTAGGTTCTGTTACTCCTTCTGTGCCTTCTTCCAATTTTTTTTGTTCTTATCATTTTGGAGTTCTTCCTTCTCTTGGCAATGGGCCACCTCTTCTGCCTGTGACTTTCTCCAGTTATGACTTCTGCAGTTTAATAACATTACTGCTGAGCTGATCTCAGGGCCGCTGAGTCACTTTCACCTGTGTTTGACAAAGCCTCAAATGAATTCCACAGCATTGATTGGAGCTATGTCACAGTATCTTTTTGCCATTCCATTTTGTTCTTTTGTCCAATTCCAATGACTTCTTGAAGTCACTACTTTCCAGTTACGTTTACAGGTTGGCAATGGTCAAATTGGTCAGTGGTACCAATAGTTTGGATCAACTGTTTTGGATGAACAAACTGAATTTTGTCTTGTCACCTATCAAATGTGCAAGTTTATATGAGTAACTAAAAGTTCTCAAGATGAGACATGAAATCTAACTCAATGACTCTTTGCCAAGAGAATAAAAGATATTCTGATTTGTCTCTAGTGTCCTACCTCATTTCATGGCCAGTGCTGCATTATTAAAGAAGCAGAGAATGATCCTTCCTGATCTATCCTCCAAGTTTCCAATAATAAAATTATGGCCTTGGAGCACCAGATATTTCATCTAAACCACCGTGTTTAAACACCCTAGAAAAACAGAAACATACATAGAAATATATATATAGAAATATCCTCCATGATTTCTTCCTATTTGAATTGCTTTATACTTTGGAGTCTGAGATATTCTTTGCCAATGAGTGACATAAAGCAACTAAAAGTTGTGTAATGCAACTACTTCATTTTTTAAAAACATTTGAGAGATTCCTTGAACATTTGAGAGATCCTTTGATCCTTAATGCCTCTAGTGATACCCTAAGAGGAACGATGACTATATTTCTATACATCATCATCTCACTGCTGCACATGATTTTATACCATATTTCCTGCACTGTCTTTTCCTCTGCCACCCCTTGGTTACCTATAAATAGTGAAGCTCACCTAGTCCCTTGAGACCAAAATTTTAAGAGCCTTTGGTGGCAGACCTCGGAAGAAGTACTTTCATATCCACATGCTCATAATCCCTCTTCACAGATGTACAAATACACTTGTAAGGTATTCCATTCTCACAAAAACCCAATTCCCACACTTGTCCATGGACCCAGTAGTTCTATATTTATTACCATTACTCTGAATTTGCAAGTGTGTAAATTACACATACTGATCTTTAGTTCTTATCACTATTATAAGGAGTCTTTATAAATACAGATGTCACATTTACTATCTTCCATTGCTCCTCTACTGCTATTAATGTAAACTTATTACACAGTAAATAGTTCAGCAGTTTTCTAGACAGAAGTTTGAAGAGGATTCTTCAGAGGAACATTAAGAAGTTCTAGAAGAGACTTAAAACTTCAGAGACTTGTAATGGTTCCTCTAAAGAGAAGCCTGGCTTTTACAAGCCAGTCATCTGGCTTGCTATTGGCTTTGCCTATTTATTACCATTTTTTTTGTCAAGATCTGAGTGGGAACTCATGAGCTGGTATTTACCAGCTTCTTTGTAGAGTCCAATTATTATGGCCCAGATCAGTAACAAATATCATATCAAAGTGAAAGCTGTATCCCATCACATTTTGTCATCAACCCTTTGGCAGCAATTGTCCAAAAGGTCTCTGTTCTCATGTCGTGTCGCTTCCATCATTAGCTAAAGGATGCTTATGGACTTTTAGCATTCTTTTTGTGAATTATTACACTCACAATATCACTGCTAACATAACTGAAGTGTTTCTTCCCAAGTGCTTTCTGTTGGCAGACCTTAACTTTTCAGGGCCTTAGTTTTCTTGAAGGTAGTAATTACCAGGAGTCCCCATGAAGTACAAGCATTGAGAAGTCTTCTGCAGTCACTTTTACTAAAGAGGTAACCTGATCCCTTTTACCTACCTGTTTTACTAATCAACAGCAGATCAAAATGCCACATATCTACTTTTCATTCCTTTCAGCACTGAAAGGGCCCTAATTTAACATCTTTTATTTTTAACTCCGGTCTTTTGCTCCCTTGAACACTTGGAAGTTTGCTTCCTGATACAGTAGCAGTACAATGTTCTTTCTTTCAAAACGTTGCATTAAAAACTATTTTTTGCAACTATTTGAATACTGTAGTGCTACACGTGGGAGAGAAGCCAAAGAAATGCTCTTCTCTGACTCCCACACAGCACAATGGAAATGAGCAATGTAACACAGCAACTTTAATCACAGACATATAAACTAACCTAATTGTGGTTTGCTTCACTAACAGTTGGAAATTCTCAAAAAGGCAGATATTTTGAATATACTTCAATATGTGTTCTTTCATTTTCATGATTCTACCTCCTTGGCAGAGAGTACATAGTAAGCTACTAGTTTTCTTCTGTCATTTCCCAATGTAACCAGCAGATTTCTTATGCAAGTACTCATTGTTCTCAGTATGTTTGCCCTTCATTTCATGGTAAGCACTTCTAATTTCATGGTAAGCATAGATCTTTTTCATGCTGTACCAATGAGATAAAGAACACTAAAGGAATATCCAAGAAAAACTCAACTGAATTACATTAAAAGCAATGAAAAATCTATCAGTTTCTATTAATTCAAAACATCAATCATAATGGAAAGGTTGATTAATCACCATATTATTTCTTTTGTTTCATGCATCCTTCCCTTTTCCTTGCAAGATACACATTTAAAGAAAAGTCAGCTTTCCTGTAAGGTACCAAAATTGTGATTGAATCCATCTCTTGTCAACTGAATGAACTGCAATGTCTCAAAGGCATAATGTTTTTTTCAGGGAAAAAGAATGCTTTGGTTTATGTCTGATTCTCACTCATTTGTATGTCATGATTACTAATGGTAAGAAGGAATCTGAAAAAAAAAAAGCACAAACTTTTTCCTTATGACTGAAAAACACTTCAGAAACAAAAGATGTGTATATGCCTCTTTAGTATTGCTTTGGCATTAAAGATTCAAATTCCAAGTGTTTCTTTACTCACAGACTGCTTTGGAGAAATGACTAATCATCACAAATATAAAAATGTGCTTTTCATGACTAGCAGGTTTTGTGAAACAGAAGATTTCTGCGTTATGCCTAATAAAGATATAGCTTTTTACTCTAGCAGATACCTATATCAGAACATACACAGGAGTGTAGAGTGAAGACTACACACAAGTGCAAGAGTGAAGACTATTTCTCAACCTATTTGTGAAAAAACATAAATATTTCCTATAAAGCAATCAATATTTCACTGTGCAAAAAAGAAGTCAAGCCTACGTTTCAATAGTGGCATATCACTTTGTAAGTCTAGAAACAGTTTTAACTCACAAGAAATGCTTGTCATGATGTTGTCTATGACATTAAAAGTGAATAACATTACCAGATTAAAACCTCACAAAATCGGAATGAAGTTCTGCTAAGTTAATGTCAAGCAACTAAACAGATGCCTACAACAAACTTTTCATAACAAAAAACTTTATGAATACAATTAAGTCTGTAATTTGAATAATTTAATATAATATAATTAAATACAAAGACACTGTCAGAAACAGAAGGGGGTGGGGGAGAAGGAATGTTATTGCTCGTTCTGTGATTTCCTGGCAGGATATTAAAGTCTTTCAAAATGAGCCACACATTTGTAACGCAGACACTGCAGGATCAGGAAGACTGTGGGATCAAGTGTTCCAAAAACCGAAATGGAAATACTTATCTAGTTATAGAAAGTGGATGAAGCTATTAATTTCAATAATGTAGCATAGTGTGTGCACACCTATGTTTCCCAAATATAGGTAGTGAATATATGCCAGCTTCAAGTAATTTTTAGTAAATTTGAAGTTTCAGAGAATATTCTGCATTTACTGAGGTACCAGTGAGATTCCAAGTGGTGTTACCAGATTTTCAGTGAGTTAAAAGCAGGAAGTTCATTAGCTTAGTATATAAATGCTGCATCAGCAATTTACAGATACTCCTTAGTATACTCATGCTTTAGTGAAAAAAAAAAATAATCTTTAACCGCAGAATCACATTTAAACTCTCTAAGAACTAGAATTATTCAGAAAGATTTCTCTTTGCCATAATTATTTTCCATCTAGTCTCTCAACTGTATTGAAACCAAACATCATTCCCAGCAGTGGTAATGCAGAGACTTTCAAAATCCCAAGTTTCTAAAAACCCCATGTCCCCTTAGATATGTTCATAATTAATTGTCCTGATTTTCCAAAATTACTTATCAGTTTCCTTGATTTTTGCCAAACATCCATAAATGCAAGCATATTTCATTGGAAGACACAAATTGCTAAGGGTGGCTTTTTTTGTTTTGTTTTTTTGGTGTGGAGTTTTTTGTTTGGGTTTTGTTTGTTTGTTTTTCCAAAACCACACAAACAATTTAGGAAAACATTGCTGTTTAGAAATCCCATCCTCCCCTTGAGCTGCTCTCCTTGCTAGAGAAACTGACTCTCAAAATGGGAAGCTATAATAAAATAAATGAGAGTGTGCCACACAGTGAGGAAGAACATCAAAATAAAACACGTGGGTTTACCTTGGCCTTGCGGAAATGGTAGACCACCAGCATGCTTATGAAATCCAGCAGCATACAGAGAGTTTGGAAGGAGATGATAGCCAGCCGTAAATACTTGTCCTCCTGTGCATAGCAGGGAGTATCATCTGTGCAGAAAGAACATCCTTCTCTGCAGGGTAGGCAGGTGTAGACTTCCTCTGACAATTCACCCCCAGAAAAGCGATTTTCTGCATCCTTTCCTGAAAGTACCAGAAGAGCAAGGGGAGACACCTTTAGTTGTATGGGATGGGGAGTTCATCCCAGTCCTCTGCTGGGCTTCCTCTCCCTCCCTTTCTCTCTCAATAGGTTACAAAATAGCTTGGCCAGTGCTGCTTTTCTCACTGAACCATCCTTTGTAACATTCAGAAAACGCAGACCAATGAGGGAAAGTGAGCTTATTAAACATCAAATGCTTTCCTGTTATATTTAAAGTGGGCTAAATCTGCACGGGAAATTCTATGAAGAAGAATTTTGAATGGGGAAAATGGTACATGAAATATTGGGAATAAGGAAAGGATTTTACACAGACAGATGAAGGGCAGAGCACTAACTACCTAATGTTCATAGTACAAGCTCTGATCCTATTTCAGATTGTTCCTCAATTTTATAAAAATGTTATCTAGTAAATTAATGAGCTTCAAATTAGAAGAAGCCCTTCTTAATTAACATTTGTTCAACAGGCTGTTGCATGATTGCACTACTCTGTCTCCAAAGCAAAACCAGTGCACTTAGACTAAGTATAGTTTTCCATTGTTCACACATGCACACCAGGAAGAAAACCTATTGGGAAGTTAATATTTTGTCTAGGAAAATCAATGACTCTTGAACTGACATCTCATCCATCAAGGTGAACCCATCAAGTGCACACACAGAAGGATTCCTAATTTTTCTGATCCATGACACTTGCCCATAAACCCCTGTAAGGCTGCTTACCCTACAGGCCATAAATAGAATTAAAAGGTGAAAGAGAAAGGGAGAAAAAACCCAAGAATATTGTTAAATAAAAGGAAAAAACCTAATTAGTTAAAAATGGTTTTTATAGGCAAGAAAGCCTTAGGAGCTCACAGAAACAACAGAACATGGCTGAAGCCAAATCAATGGTGTGTTATAATGTGTGATAACCCCTCTTACTTTTCACAACCCTAGAAAACTGCTTCTTTGATTGAAATTCTCCTTCTCTGTCAGTGAAAGTATGAAATCACGCGTTGCTGAGTCCTTCAAGAGACAACCTATTCCACCTATGCTTCACATACACATAGGCTTATGCAACTCTCTTCAGATTTTTAGCTTGAAACAATTGAGGCAGAAGGTTATCTACAAGGGTAATTACTTCTTTCTTTCTCAAATCTATGTCTGAATGCACAGGAGCAAACATTTGCTGCCAGGCAAAGCCTGGGAAAGGGACAGAAGCCATGCTTCTTGTCCTCAGTGTAGGATCCCACACCCCAGAGTCAGTAGAGAACAGGATGGTATTTCTCATGCCAATTGTGAACTTCTCCTTGGAGCTTTATTCTAAACTAAGACGTTGGAAACCTGAATATAGCAGAGTAGTGCTGACTCATATTGGAAGTCAAATTTTTAGATACAAGGAGTCAGCAAAGAAGAGATCTTGTGCTTTTTTGACCCAGACTGTGTGTGAGGCAGGAATGGAAATCTTGGAAAATAACCATGCTTGGGCATACCAAGTAGATGGAGAGCCTCTAAGAGACATAAATGTTGAAAATAATCTAGGACTGGAACTTCTCTTCAGAGCACATACCCATGAACCTCAGCCCATTATTATTCCAAGAACTTTAACAGAAACCACCTTCTCCAAATCTAAGATCAGATCCCAGCTTTCTTAATTACAGCTAGAGCAACAGATCCACACTGTCCTCTGCCAGAGACAAGTCACAGTCTCCCATCTCTCCTCTCCATAGCCAAACCAAGACTGCATTCCCTACTGCATTCTGTGTCCAAGTTTTCCACTTCATTTCTTCAAAATTTAAGCTCATGTCAACCTGCTTTTCCACCACATATCTGTTTCATTATCATTCAGCATATCCATAGCTGCCCTTCAATTAGCCCAACTCTTTAAAACCTCTCATTTCTGAGCCCCATAAGCCATCTGGTAATATATTTTTATTGTTGTCAACTAGATAAATTATTTGCAGTATAAAAACTTACACACAGAAAAAATTCAAGACCCAAAGTTATAAAACTACTTGTCATGAATATTATATGAATATGGCTTCCTAATTTTGCATGCTCCTAAACCTGATGCACTTACTTTATTTCTGAAACGTTCAACCTTAAAAGTCATTGCAAATACCCTATATTCCATTTTATCAAGCACTTCCTTATCTGAATCATATGTGGGAGTGCCTTCATGTGGATGCTCATTACATTCTACAGGGATATCAGTTAAATAAACAGTTGCATGTTGAAGTAAATATCCCACAGATTTTACTTCGTAACACAACAGCAAGGTTTTGTTTAGATGCATCTGGTGTCCTGTTCAGAGATTGGGATGTGCTGCACAGGGAGATGCTGGAGTCACTGTCCCTGGAGAAGTTTAAGGAAAGACTGGATGTGGCACTCAGTGCCATGGTCTAGTCTACAGCAGTGTTTGTCATAGGGTGGACTCAATGATCTCAGAGGTCTTTTCCAATCTGTTGCTTCTGTGATATTGTCTGTTGTATACAAAGGAAGATCACTGATGCACATCTTCTGCACTGTCTGCACCGCCAGCCAGGACTGATTTTTCTGTGAATATCTTTTGACTATCGATTGGAGGTGGAGGTGTTTGAGGAACAACTGGATGTGGCACTCAGTTCTCTGGTCTGGTTAAAAATGTGGGGGTTGCTCACAGGTTGGATATTGGTGACCACAGAGGTCTTTTCCAACCTAATGGATTCCGTGATTCTGTGTGATTCTTCCTTACAGTTAATGAAAGAAAATTGAAAAAATTTGACCTACATTAAATTTTCCACAATGCAATGAGGAACAATTAAAAATTCCCTTTTATTTTTTTTTTTTCTCTCTGACAAAAAGAAATAACTTTTTCTCTAAAATAAATTCTTGGGGAAGAACTGTTCATAATATATACCACTGACAGGGATCTTGTCCACCCACACCCTTGGCCTGACTATATGTCTCAGGGCACATCTGCCCAATGCATAGTTGAACAATTCTGCCCTTTTTGCTGGGTCCTGTCTCCTCACCTAAGCCAATGTAACATCATTGCAAGACACAGACAGTCCAAGCCAAGCCTGGAGTGCTTCTAACAGAACTGCTAGACATTTCATTGTGCCTTGTCCTATCTCAGCAGTTCTTTGGGATTACATGTTTCCCACAGCGAATAAAAACTGTTTTTCCTTCTCAAAAGATGACAAAAGATTCTAGACACTGGTAAGGTAGATGAACAAGAAGTCATTTCTGCTCTTTGTGAGGCAGCAGCAGTTCCAGCACTGTCACAAATGAGATGGAAGCAAACACTGCACTGCAGGACTTAAAACTGAAAATGAGGAAGGTGTAAAAAAAGAAAAGAAGAACAGAAATAAAATGTAGTAACCAAAAAAAAAAAAAAAATGGAATAAAAGGAAAGAGAAAAGAACAAAACAAAGTAGGTGGAAAGTAGGAATAGGGACACAAACTAACATGGAGTATAATAAAATAAACCAAAAAACTTAAACGTTTCAGCTATTTCCACTCTATCATATTTTTTCCTAGCTCCTCTCTCTTCTATCCCAGTCTTATTTTTCTGTCTGATTGGCCCATCTGTTTTTGAAATGTTCTCCTGAGGGTAGCTCTTCATCAGCTTTGGTTCTCCTAAGGACACTTTGCCACACAAGGGATGCCTCAGCAGCTGTGACATTGCCAGCTGAGATCTTCTTGCAAAGTAAGAATGGCACCACAGACTGCTGAGAGCCAGGGCAGGGACTGCTTTGTTCCCAAACCAAATCATCCTGCACTCCAATCCGAACTCAGCACATGAACACAGAAAGCACAGCGCATGCTGAGCTCCGAGCAGAACAAAACACTGATTCTGTTCCTGTTCTATAATAGAGTAAATTAGGAACACCCCACTTGTATCAGCAATGTTGCCGTAACTTGGTGAGAATGTAACTGGACCTCTTATCATCAAAACCTGGTTATCAGCCATGGTCATAAGCCCCACCCCAGAAAGGGATCAATGAAGTCAGTGATAACCTTCATATGTGCAAAGATCCGTATATATGGCTTCTGTTGAAGAACCAAAGCCAAAGGCAGGTGTAAAAATGAAAATGCCCTGTTGAACTGAGAACTCCTCTTGGAAATTTTTATGTGATCATGGCAGTGCTAGAGACAGCAAAGTTCCATATTCAGACAAAAGAGCCACTTCTGGTGCAAGCAGGGCAGGTTCCACATCCAAACAGCAAGAGCTGAGAATTTCTGCAGTATATAGAAGATGCATTGCTAAAATACAAACTTCAAGGTTGAACAAAGCACTGTTGTTCTGCTAAAAATTTTTCAATGCAAACCTGATTACCCCATGAGGCAGAGAACAGAAGTGCTTTAGAGAAAGGTGGTACAGGAATGTTAAAATATAAGTTAGTTATATGTTAGTTAATAAGTCATATTGAATAATACAATAAAATGAGTTGATAATAAATAATGAATAAATAAGTTAGTTGAATGTTAAAATATCAGTTAGTCTGTTCTACCTGTACTAATAGTGCTATCTAAAAAGAGCCATTAGAAGAAAGTGCATAACCATGTACTCAAGCACTTATAGGTTAATACAACCTGTGTACATGAAAGATGTTTTTTTCTAAAATCAATTTCCAACCTCAAAAAACACCCTATTAGTATGGTAATAACTTTTTCCCCTTATAGTACCCAAGGTCCTCATTAACACATGCAGAAAAAATAGAAAAGTTATACATATTTTGGCACCGTCAGTTCTGAAGAACAAATGCAGACTTAGGAGGGAAATGCCCTCCTACCTGGCTTCCTACTCAATAAGAGAACAGCCTGAATTCCAGCTGAAACACTCCTTGGGAACTTGCAACATGTGCAGCCTCTCTGAGAGCAGCAACACCATGCTGCTTTAAGACAGAAAAGCAACTGATTTGCAGAATCTTTCCTACACAGGACACTGGCTATGTCACATTGAGGATTCCCTCAGTGCCTACCAGTAAACTGTGTAGAGTGTTCAAAATCTCTGCAAAGCCATACTCTACAGTTACCTTCCAGACTAAAACCAAAACATTAATCTGGGCTAAAAGCAGAACCTTTCCTTCACTCAAAAGCTGGACATTTCAGACACAATGTGCAAATATAATTACCCATATTTTACTCTAGTACAGAACCCCAGCATCACTGAGAAACACTCCCATTTCAAGACACAACACAATCCAAATTTTCAATTGATTGAAGTACAAAGCTGGCAAATTTTTTCTATCTTTCTCCTTTCTGATATCTTGAGACCTGCAAATCTTTGCTGCCTCTTTATTTTCTTCCACTAGGAATACTTTCTAAATGATTAACATTCCTACTCAGTTTCATCTCTTTTATCATCAGATTTCACCAACCTAGCTTCACAAAGAGATCTCCAGGTCAGACAGCTTCTGTCAAAACTGCTTGCAGAACTCGTGTCTAGAATTCTTATGTTAACATCATTTTGAACCAACAAATACATACTATAGACATTTTAGCCATGTCATTTTTTTCCTCTTATCTTTTTACAGACTGCAGCTGTGTGACAGGGCCAAGGCTCCTTTGAACAACAGGCTTTTCTCATTACTTTCGTCATTTCCAGTCTCACTGTTTTCTTTCTAAAATCATCTATACAACTTGACATCTGGATGAATTAAAAAAGTTCTTCATTACTGTTTCAAAACTCAGGATACCTCACAGCAACAAAGGCTCAAATCTAACTGGCCCCCTACATCCTACAATATCATAATTTACAAACTTCCTTGAGACAAATTTCACTTTATTAGGAGCTAAATAGCCATTTTAAGGTTCTTCATTCTATAGCAAATGGAGAAAAGATGGAGGTATTGTTTTTCCATCTAAAGTCAAATCACCCTCCAGGGGAGCCATACTCTTGATGCTGACTGCTGACACAGGTTGCAGTTGAAACCTGTGACCAATAGATACCAAGCATACATATTTTGCACAACTGATATAAAATAAAGTTAATTTCCTCCATAATGATCAATGTTATTACGACCTCTAGCCACATTTTTTGTGTGTGCTCTATGGCATTTGGTATGAAGTTTTCTTTATATACTCTCTCAAGGAATTAAGTCCTAATTCTACCAGAACTCACTGCAGTTCAGGAAGAACCAAACATTCTCCTTACTCTAAGAACAGATTCACACAACCCAGAGAAACAGCACTATCACAAGGCTGCCTTCTGCAACACTGTGCAACATGAAAAGACAAGGGAAATACTCAGCAAATAAACTGTTGAACAAACTGTGCTATTTATTCTACAAATATGTACAGGAGACATTATATCCCATGCGTATATATATATACATACATACATACATACATACATACATATATATATATATATATATATATATATAATATATATATACACACACATATATATATACACACATATATATATGTATGTATGTGTGTGTATATCTATACATATTTTTATATATATATATATTAAGTGATGATTAGTACTAGAGGCATTTCTCTTGGGGAATTTTTTCATTCATAGGTTTCCACATAGGGCAGGAGACAATACACACAGCCCTGGACCAAGGTCAGTGAAAGTCACTCACTGCCATTCCCTGGGTATCTCACGTAAGCTCATCTCACAGGAAGAGCTGATGACATGAACCTCTGGCTACAGGATGGTGCAAAGAAGCTGGGCATGAGATAAACCTGAAAGGAGGAGGCAGAGAAGGATGCCGTGTTACACCTCCAAGTAGCAGCTTTGCACTTGTGACTGCAGCCTGAGCTCTACCAATACAACTGCAACAATCTCAGCGCAAAATCCATACAGAGATTTGGTCACATGATGACAGTAACAGACATCATCAGCTCTGGGCATGCAGTTTGTCGATTTTCCTTGACAAGCAACAACCAAGCTCTGTTTTTCCTGTTGTGGGCAATTCAGTCTAAGAACCATACAACATGTGTCCTGGGCATGTGTAGGATGTAAGTTATCCATACATCCAGCCAAACAGACTCGTAGGCTTGAACCATCTCTATTACCTCATCAGCACATATTAGAGTTCGGATGCTCCTTTGCATACTCCTTTGCAAATGAAGTAAAATGAAAACAATTAAAGCCCTCAAAAAGCCAGAGGCTAGGGCATTCTCATTTCCTCAGGCTAAACAGAAAATTTGTAGATTAATTTCCAAAATACTTGTGCATGAACACAGATGGCAGAAATCTCTATTTCCCCTTAGCAATGCTTCTTTTCATGTTTTTTAATTTATTTACAAATCAAATATTCTTCAAGTGGGTATGTTTTACAGCATCCTCAAGAGTATCATGAATGACAAACCAAAGGGCTAGAACTCCTTAAGTGATTATATAATCTGAGAGTTGCAAACCACTGGGATTTTACTGTATAACCCTGATGAGGATAAAAAGCAGCCCTGCATTATTAATGCTAGCCCTGTTTTCTTTTTTTTTTAACTCAAGCAAAGGCACTTACTCTGAAAGCTGTTCACTGAGAAGATGTTGGGATGATAGAATCCAGCCTTGCAAATACATTTGTAGGCTCCAAGCACAAATCCAAGGCCTTTAATTGGCATGCACTGTGAGAAAGGAAAAAAAGAAAAGTCATGCAGATGATCACACAACTGTATACTCAGATGTACATTCAAGCATAAAAACATAACAAGATATTCTGCTCAGACTTCTAAGAACAAACAAGCACTCCTTCCAGACTGACAGTATTTTCTCAGCAACTTTTCCCATAGTCATATATCACTCCATGTTTTCTGCCTTGTTGTTCCTCTCCAACAAATGGCAAAGACAGCTATAATGAAGCCTGTCCCACTGATAAACTGACCAAGTGACAAATTTGATTCTTGCACATTTCATCTAGACAGGACATCAGACAGCTGAGGCTTTTTTCCTGAAGGGTTTCCAGCATTTTTCCCCAGCACAGCAGGTGGGTTTCAGACAGCTGGAGCTCACACTATGTGAGGAAGAACATGAACACCTGCAGCCAAGCCTCAGCCTTCTGCTGTGCCCCCACAACAACAGCAAAGGGGAGCTAGCCCAGCTAGAAAAAGACAATTACCTGTTAGAGAAAATGGCTGCAGACACAAATCTGACCTGGCTGAAACAGAAAAAAACCTATGCCAACAAGAGCTCCTTACTTGTAAAATATCTTGTTGTTTTTCGAGGTAGAAATATGTGAATCAAGTTTTGTTTAAACTCAGCTTCACTCTTCCTTAGTTTTGACATCAGGTCAGCCACAGCAAATTTATTACCATGACAGAACAGCTTACTGCCAGACCATTTCAGTACATCAAATGGGCTGTGCCTAGTACAGAAGGAAGAAAGAGTCCAGCAACATAAAGGCAGAAATACTTGTAAAATGATGATTCCCAGTACAGTTTCACTTCATCAGATGAAAGTAGGCTACTAGACTAGATGCCTTTCCCATGAGTACAGCTGTACCTATAGCATAGGAGTACCATGAATATGAACTAGACACAAGCAGTTCCTCAGTGACCAATTGAATGATTTAACTAAAACAGCCCCTGTCCTCTCACCACAATATTTTTCACTTATTTGTGACTGTCTGTGAGTTTAGGATATGCTTCAATATCTAACTGCCTGTGACTGGGAGGAAGATGCAGAGGACTGGGTTCAGTAAAAAATACCTGAGTATAAAATAATCAAATGTACACCAAGAGAGGACAGTCTGCCCTGTAGACACTCTAGAAAAGCTCAGGGAAAAAAAGCTAAGATTTTTTTATTAGCTCAAATTTCAGCTTTGGGACATAATTCTGCCTGATGTTAAGGAAGGCATTTTGCTTTTCTTTGCCTCAGTTCCCCAGATGGCATCATCTCTTCTCGCATCTTTTGCCAATCTGATGGCAGTGCAGGCAGTGCAGGCCTGAGGATGCTTTTGGAAAACAACTAGTAAGTAGAAAACTGGTATGCAAGAACACTAAAAACTCATTCAACCTTTGTATAAGCATGAAAGAAGAAGAAGAAAAAAAAAAGGAAGAGAAGGCCCAAAACTTTCTTTCTTTTTCACACTTTCATCTTTACTCTCCAGAAATGTGACTGTTGACAGGGTGGAAGACAGGATAAATTGAAGTGGGATGAGTGTGTATGCAAGTCCAATGGCAGCCAAACCTCTTTAACCAAGTACAGAAAAGTAGTTAAATTGGTAAAAAGACTTCTCAGAGAAAAATTCTCTTCTGTGTTCTGGCTTCTTGCTTTGCAGGAAAAAGGTGCATGCTGCTATAGAGACTGCATTTTCTTTTTGAAGAAGAGGAAGAAAAGAAGTAGCTTCTACTGTATTATGTGAGTGCTGCAGCATCCCAAGTACTGTATTCATAATCCTTTACTACTGAACAAATTTATAGAATCACAGAATTGCTCATATCAACTATGCTGCAGGCTCATGAATCTGTTCTGCATTAAAACAAATGCTTTACTGATAAATCTTTCATAAACATCCAATATTCAGACCAAATAAAAATCTGAAACTTTTATTTTATTGTCACTCAGCAGCCCAGAACTTGAAAATGGACAAAATACTTCAAATGCAAGACAGGACAAAGTTGGTAAAATCTAATGCAATAAAGATTAT
Organism: Certhia americana; assembly: GCA_018697195.1. Classification (NCBI taxonomy): domain Eukaryota; kingdom Metazoa; phylum Chordata; class Aves; order Passeriformes; family Certhiidae; genus Certhia; species Certhia americana. Next base: position 16,479,375 of record CM031858.1, read on the forward strand.
CTCTGTTGGAAAGAAAAGAAACCCTTCAAATAACCTGTTCAATTGCTTTGGAAGTCTGAGCCAAATCTTCTGGCACAAGAGAAACAAAGTCCTTCATCAGATGTGATTAGCCAGAAACCAAATGACAAAGTATTCAGCAGACACACAAAGCAGGTAAGACATCCAGAAGGGGAGAACAGGGCAAAAAACAAACAAGTAGTTGAAGAGAAAGCATGTGGCATCATGTCCCCCATGGTCTAGAAACTCAGCTAAAGGAGTAAACAAATCCATACTGTTGCATTCTGGAGCAGAGGGGGTAAACCGGTAATTCTATAATTTAAGGAATAAAAAGAAAGAAAATTAAAAAAAAAAAAAAAAAAAAAAAACTAAAAAAAAAACCCCACCCACAATCAAACAAACAAACAAAAAAACCCCAAAACAAAAAAACCAACAACAAGAAAAAAACCCCTAAAATTACAGCCCGCCTTGAGTTGGGTACTTCAAAGTTTTTCAAAGAGCAGCTTTCAAAATCTATATTTCTACATGCATACAGCAACAAGAATGTCTCCCTTTTCTAAAGTCAACTCCTTGTTCAAAGGACGTAGTAAGAGCAATGTCGTGACAGACAAAGCTTAACAAAGGTAATACAAGTAAGCCTATGTTTCTTAGCTCTGGTTAGGGCAGCACGTAAGGGATTTCTAGAAAATGCAATATATAGAGTAATTTTGTACCTGGCACACAATGGCAGCTGGAGCAGGTTGGTGTCCTGTAATACCCCAGAAGGATTTTTCTGATACTTGTTTACCACTCAAG
>CM031858.1:16480239-16621649 GCA_018697195.1 Certhia americana
AAAAGACATAACCCATTGTATTTTCTTGTTTTTTTTTTTTTCATTTACCCTTCAAGACCAGAGTGTTGTGCTACAGTGTTTGCAGCCTCACAAGTGAGCAGTGAGCACATCCCCATGTCCAAGATCCTTGTGCATCACCTGGAAGGCCCTGCTTGCCTCCAGAGAGCTTGGGAGGCAGCCAGCTTGCCAACCACAGTATTCATTAACTTTTCTTTTCAAACACAGCCTTTTGGTTCAAGGAGACAGGACAGGCTTGGCCAGTCTATACTTTTATTGCAGGGTTACTTAGGCTTCTGTAGCTCTTCTCCTCCTTTCTGAATACATTGGTGGAGGTAATTACTTTTTATATTCGAGTTTAAAATGTGTTTTCCAGCAACAAGAGACTTAGAATAACATTAAGTTTTTTAAATCTGAGTCAGTCAAAGCACAGCAACAGCTGATCTGATTCAGCTTAGAGCAAAGGTAGTTGTCAGGACAATATTTGTCTTTACAGTTGGATGATTTGCTAAAAATTCTTCAGCGCTTTTTAATTTGATTTTTTGTTATTCTGATTTTGTTCAGCATGAGAATAAATAGTGATGGAAAGGAGCCTCAGCTCATTCACACAAATAATAGCAAGTGACACATGACTACTGACAAACCATGAGCAGAAAAGTTAATGTCATTCACTAAACGTAAGGGACTGTAAAGTCTCTAACATCTAATTAACCTCTTTCAAAATGCATCTCAGTTTGGTGATCAGGCTGTATGTCTGAAGACACACAGGATTGACTCCTTTCTGTTTTTTCTCTCCTTTACTTCAACCATGATGATGATGATGATGTTATCAGCCTATTGGTGGACAAACACTACAAATATGCAAGCGCTAGTGAAAAAAAATGCTGGAAGCGGAGTATATTGCAAAGAAATTAAGAGAGGAGATCAGAAATATGTACAAATTATAGTACCTCCTCAGAAGACGGTGAAAGGGGAATAAGTTTAATTGAGCAGTGTTTGAAAGCAGGTTACATGGGGGCCATGGTGGGGCTAAGAAGCAGAAAATTCATCAACAGCTGTTTTCATGCACATGGAGAACCCATGGTCAGCTCACAAACTAAGCTTCCCATAGTCAGGATCCTTTACAGACAGATCAAAGTACAACAATTACAGCAATTTTCAGAGGATGGGTAGCTTGGGCATTCATAGGTTCTCAGCAATGATATTTTTCAAGACAGTTTTTTCATTACTGCTGAAAATACCCGTGCAATCTACAATCAGAAAAAAAAAATTTAAAAAATCTCTTTATTTGATAGTCTGGAATTGACATTGATAACCTGAATGTCATTTTAGAACACATCAAACTTCACTTCTGGTTAACATACTAAACAATAAAATTTCAATGTCTCCGCTCCTAGAAAATTGCAATGCAATTACAGGGGAACCTGTTAACAGATACCAGAGGAATTGAGAATTTTACAGCCATTAAAAATGCAGCGTAATTAATTCGAAGGCACTTTCTCAGGGCCAGATATCCTTGGCTTTGAAGATGAGTTAAGACATTTTTTACCATTAGCACAGGTTAAACTTCATTTAGAGTTTAGTTCACTTCCTCAGTGTTCTAACTTTAAAAGAGAATTCTCTTCTGCCTCTCTAACCCTTTCTTCCTATCACTAGGGTAATTGCAGGCTTTACACATGGACAATACTGGAAATAGCAAACATTATCTGCAGAAGACCTTCCAGAAGCTGTCAAGTAATATGCCAAAACACACAGAGGTCCTTTACCTCTGGATGTCTGGTTCTGCCAGCTACTTCTGCATTCATCTGTAGCTTGGCAGCAACTGTTGCAAAGTTTGCCTGGAAGATGAACCACACAGTGAGACAGGGGATTACGAAAGCTTGCTAAAATCTGCAAAAATGTGAGTCATTTCCGAAATCATTTGGGGAGGGGGGCGGGGAGGGAAGCTGTATCTCTTCCCGATCCCTGCAAAAGACCCAGTGTTTTAAGAAATGCAGAAACCCCTAACTTTGTATTACTTATCGATACCAATTTCTTAACCAAATTTTCAGTTGGCACATCTCTGCCAATAAATTAGTGGCCCTACAACAATGCAAACTAGTTCCATTCTGAAATCCATTTTGAAAATTTATAAACTTTATTAAAGATTTTCACATTTTCTTCTAATAGGAAATACTAGAGTAGGCAATCCAACCCAGGAACTCATCAAGACAATTGTGGTGCTTAAGCACAGAAAACTTTTTCAGAATAGGAAAGAGCAACAGGGGGTGGGGGTGCACAGGAATTGCACAACTCATCTCACAGAAGGACACAGCTGAACATCCAGGAGACTCCACCATTCTTTGGAAAGAGTCTGACTGTTGAAGTGCTTCCAGCATGGACAGCTTGCTGGCCCTGCTAGCAGGAAAGGGAAAAAATTTCCTATGGTTCATTCAAAAGCTAACAAATAGCTGCTATAATCAGTAGGTAATTTAGATGCATAATTCAAAGAAGGGAATAAAATGGTGGAAAACAGTGCATGATATCTTAATAAGTTAATGTGGACAACATTGCTAAACCAACATTTTCTAGCCAGCAGATGTATATGACATTTCTATTGCATTTCCTAGCAACCATTCATGTAATTTCTTTATTCCTGAAACATGATTTTTATGCTGATTCCGCACACTAGTAAGACATACCTAACCACATTGAAAAGATTTGTAACAGTTTGCATCTGTTTTCCCAGCCCAAAATCGCTTTCTGGACTTACTGCCTGGTTCCAGACAGTGCATCAGGGGTCAGAAACTTGCTAAGTTCCCACCAGCTTCATGAAAATAACATCCTGCTAGAGAAGAGATACCCTCTAAGTGTCCCTGCTGAGGCAGAGACTGTCACAAGGACATACTTTTTATTAGACACCAGGAAATGCTCTTTGAGTGTGCCATAGTCACAAGGAAAGCTTTAGCTGGCACTGGTTGCCATCTTAAACATCAGTGAACAGCATCAAATCCTCATAGAAAAACTCAGGAAGTGTGGATTGGATGAGTGGACAGAGAGGTGGATTGAGAACTGGCTGAATGGCAAGTCCCAGAGGGTGACAATCAGTGGCACAGGGTCTAGTTGGAGGCCTGTCTCTAGTGGGGTCCCCTGGGCCCAGTATTGTTTAGTTTATTCATCAAGGCTTGGATATAGAGGCGGTTGTGACACAGTAACTACCAAAAGTTTCAAGGCAGAAAATAGCTTTTATTTCAGCCATGTTTCCTTTTTATACATTCCTTTCTCCAAAGGCGTGCACTTCAGTCATTGGTTAGCAAAAGCTTTTTTACTTATCTATCAAATCTCTCTATTCATAGTTAGTTTACATACTTTGTTCCCTGATTCCCATGAGACAGATTTCTTATTTACTGCAGGTGCAGTTTTTCACCCAGGAATAGTTTGTTGTGACAACAAACTCTCATTCCCAAGACTGTTTTCATATGAGAAAATTTGAAAACTATACACAGAAGTGACAAGCCAGCTATTAATTAAGCAGAGCAAGGCCTGATTTTATGATGCCTTTCTTTTATAATTCATCTACATTTCTACCACAGGCAGAGGTATCCTCAGCAAGTTCACTGTCAACACAAAGCTGAGAGGAGTGGCCAATACCCCAGAGGGCTGTGCAGCCCTTCAGAGGGACCTTGACAGTTTGGAGAGATGGACAGAGAGGAACTGTCTGAAATTCAACAAGGGCAAGTCCTCAAGAATCATCTGGACACAATCCTGTGAAATGTGCCCTAGAATGACCTGGCCTCAGCAGAGAGTTTGGACCAGATAACTCACTGAGGTCCCATCCAACCTGACCCATTCTGTGATAAGAAAATATATTAGGAAACCAGGCCATAATAATTTCATGTTCCTGTTCCTTGGTATTCATCCCATCTTTAGGACTCAGCCTGTTCCTCTGGAGGTTTTGACTACTCAAGACTCCCAGGAGTCTTGAGTTGAGTCCAACTGGGTGAAGTTGAAAAGTTACATTCCTAATTACAAAATTAAGGGTCAAATTTTAATATATTAGGTCAATTTTACAGCATTCTTTTGCTTTTATAGTGGTGTCACATTAGACAGAAATTGAAGGAAAATACCTACCTCACTAGTATTTAAACGAAGATACAGCATCTTCTACTACAAAACAGAGTCTGAGATAGTTAATTGAAGCAGTCTTCCAGTCTATTTGCTGGTCATTGGGAAAACTAAACTCTCCACTATGTTCTGTCCAACAGCAGTATGCATTTTAAAAGCATATGTCTTTAATTTGAGAACACAGGCAAATCCTGCAGCAGAGGGCTTGCTCTGTCCACAGCTTGATCAATGGCCTTTCATTAATTTTGCTTCAATCTGGACTGTAGCCTCTACAGTCTGACAATGTGTCAACTCATCAGGAAAGTTAATCTCATTTACAAGATACTGTCAGAATATGAGTTTTTCTACTTGTCAAGCATATTTCCATGTTCAGGCACAAGTCTCCCGTCCTCAGGGTTGGAACCTCCCTCAGAATTAAAGTTCAGAGCACATTTTCTGGGTTTAACCACAATCTGAGCTCCGTTAAACTACAGATTCTTCTTGATTGCTTTCAATCCCACAGTGAGAAGAAGCACCATACTGTTGCTGTCAGAAAAAGATCCTCTCCAAATCCCACTACTTGACAGCAACAGCTTCACACTGATCTCTACAGCCTGGAGCTGCACACTCACTCATTACGAGGCACAAGTCCCACAGAGGTGCTGCATGTCTCACTAGCACCATGAAAACAGAGCACCTGCTATTTGCCAACTATTTGATAGCTCATTCCACCTCTTCTACAGCACTAGGCAAGCACAAGAGTTTTTAAAAATGCTTTGGGCAAGACAGTTAAATTTTTGAGCAACAAATCAGAAACAAAATATTATAACAACCTAATATGAAACAGCTTGATAAATTAATACGTGTCTAGTTGTTTACTGCTTCTCATTCAGGACACCTCAGAGATCAGCCAGGAAAATGAAATCCTGCTCTGTATACTTGCTTTTTTCCTGCAAACTTTATTAGATTTGATGAAGAATGTCCTAATTTTGAGTAGTAACTGTTCCATAGGCAAGTTTTTGCTTCTAGGTCTAAGGCTAACCAGAGAGTTGGTGATCAAGCCCCTTATATGAAGCTATTATATTTTAGATAGACACCTTGAAAATATTTCTCCCATTCTTCTGCTTCACTTATTTCAAATCTAGATTGTTACTTTTTTCCAAAGCAAATGTAGCCTTGATGACTCATATCTCACTCCTCCATTGCCTTCTGGAGCTGGAGGGTTTGGCCATGAATGTAAATTGCTTAGAAGTTTCATTCTAAATGGCTGCTTTTGATATTTAATGATGCTCTTCTCTGCCCGTCATTATTTTTCCTTCAGGTTTGCACTTATTCCAACAAGGCTACTCCTGTGCTCTGGTGATTAAAAGACACTTCTCCCTGTTCTGCTCAACTGCAATTTCCTGCCCAAGCTGAGCTTCTCCTTCATACAAGGCTGCAACCTTCCTCCATTTAACATTAGGAAAGTCACACACTATAAAGCTGTTTTCTGAAGGTCACAGTGTCACATGAGCTTTGTTACAGCCTTGTAAAGAGCATTCAGACTAAGGGTTGTGTCCAGATATCTACAGAATGGAAATATTCCCTTGTCATGTCTCTAACAGGGAGTCCCTGTGTCACAGAGTCTTCTCACATCCACAGGAACTCTAAGTGGGTGTCTGCTGGAGCACATCACCCACAGCTTAACTGGTCCCAGAGACCTGCAAGGGCTTTGGGACAGTGTTAAGACAGGGAATCCACAGAACAGTCCAGACTCATCAGTGTGCCAAGGTGGCTTAAAATCTTGCCAGCAGCCCTCCTCTGTTGTGAGATCTTTAAGCAGGACAGCTTTCTTCTTGTATAAATATGAAGTACAGATTCCTGCATTTTGATAGCTCCTACCAGGACAGCTTTCTTCTTGTACAAATCTATAGTATAACTAATCTTTACCACAGAAGTGCAGTCACATTTAATCTATTTTCTGAGGTGTATAACATTACACATTCCAAAATGATGGTTAAGTTCAAATGTAAGCTGGAAGGATGAAATATATTTTTTTTGTTCAGTACTGTGCTTTCCTTTGGTTTAGCAATGCCCTGTTTTTCAGCCAAGGTCCCAAACCTTGGGACAGATTGCCCAGTTCCAAAATGAGTTCCCTGATAACCCAAACAGCAGATGGCCATGCCACAGAGATACAGGATGATGTTCTGGCTTGAAGCACAAAGCTAAAGCAAAGCATTGAAGTTGCTGGAACCAGAAACTCTGGAACTTTGAATTTCTTCTTCTGGCAGGGTTACTACTGATAAAACTGTTTGAAACACACGTGACTGCAAATTTGGAAGCCAGTTTCCTAGAAATCATTAAGAATGTTGGAAAATACAGCAAGTTTACTTGCTTTGTAATTATTTCTTCCCCAAGCACTTGCAAGTATACAGTGGGAGGAGAGTAACTCTGAAACATGGGAATAAAAGTGGCCTTCAGGCCCTACCTATCACTCACAATTCTCTTTAATGAACTTGCATGAAAACAAGGCTTAATGAATAACAAGTAACATGGTACATCACCTGAAAAGAAAGCAAGCTGGAGTTTACTCTCTATTATTCAGCAGCTGCCAGGAGCTGGTTCACAAAGTATGATGGACTGGATTTTTTCTGACATCATTAAAATTGAAAGTGAAATTTTTTTCCATTATTAATTATAGAAATGTCCCTCTTGTTTTCGGAGCTCTCGGAAATGGTGAAACAGCATCTGGTAGCAGCGCACTGTAGACATATAAACCTCAGCAGACAACAGGATGCCTGGAAGTCTGCCTCAGACTGAAAAAAAAGTCAAGTTTACTTTCCATTTGACAGAGCAAACCCATTTTTATTGGAAGCTACTACAGAAATAACACCAAAGACTTGCCAGCCTTAATGTGACACAGGTATGTGCACACAGGCACCCAACCCTTGCTCTCTGTCATTACTTTTTAACTCTCATTTTGAAATAACTTGAAGATGTGGCAACAGTTACCACTTCTATCTACTAGAAAAATCCTGGAGACCACTGAAGTTACTGCTGGGACAAATGAAGGAGAAACCAAGTTCTTTCTCACATCCATAGATTTTCGTTGGTAACACGTAGATGTTATAAAGGTCACAGTGGAAGAAGAAGCAACTTGCAGTTTCAGAGAGAAATTTTTGATTAGTAACTTCATTAACCTGCACTTATCAGGCATCAGATTTTGTTTCATATTTATAAATAAATAATGCTCACAGTTTCCTGGGTTAACAACTCTAGAACAATATCATAGCACAGAGGCTTGTAAAATTACCTTACTGCTATGTTTTTTGTTCCCTTCTCTGTCCTTCTGTCTCTCATTCTGCAAAACGTGATACATTGCTAAGGACAGGGGATTTGTGACCCACTTCCCCAGAAAAGCCTTGCACCTCATCCCCAGGAACAGCACAGACTCCCCTTTTGCCTCACTCAACAGACTTGTATTTCAAACACCTGTGAAGCAAGACACAAGCGCAGGGACCAGCCCATTTAGTCCAAAGAGTCTTTCTAGTTCAAATACATTGACCAGTATTTTTTCCCAATCTTATACACGTGCAGGTAGGACACAAACTGGGTCATCCAGATTTCTGTCCTGAGACTCGAAAAATTCCATCTCAACCAATCACTTTATTAAAACAAACAAACATAAACACACACACAAACACACACACACACACACACGCACACGCACACACAAACCACCAGGTAAATTGTATTAACATTTTCTGCATAGTATGCAAACTATAAACCAGCAAAGTCTGCAGACAAGAGTTTCTAAGAAATTTTCTTTAGTCTGAGCAAACTCTCAAAAAGTACTGTTACTGCTCCACATATTCCAGGAAGCTTCTGAATTCTATATACTAAAGTTGTAATTCCCTAATATAGTGAACACAATCCCATAATATGATAACTATATCCAAATGTTAAATCTTAGTTATCTTATTATAGGATTGCATTCACTGTATTATAGAATTACAAAACTGCATGAATGGACCATGGCAGAAGCTTATGGTGAAATCCTACTCTCTCTCACATCAACCTTTGAATGAGTCAGCTGCAGAATATGTAATGAAAACCCTAAAACCCAGAGGCAACATTTTGAAAGCTCAAAAAATTCATAAACATCAGACGAAAAAGCAAAGCATTCTCTGTTGGCAGCATGAGAGCCCTGCAGACCTGCTGACCCAAGCTTCCAGGTCAAGTTTGGAGGTTCTTGGCAAGGTCAAAATGTTCAGAAGTTCACAGGCATGGTCACTCCACGATAAATGCTTCCACAGACTGTCAATGTGACCTACCTACTAACAATCCTTACATATCTCTCAGCAGGAAAAGATTTCCTTTGCTTTTTTTACAGGCTTCTTTCTCGTTTGTCTTGTAGATGATACAGCTTTTCCTTATCTATGGACTTCCCTGGGGTGGAGAACTTTATTTTTTCACCCCACTTTCAAATTCCCAAGACATCTCAAGATCAGGGATTTCATACAGCCTTGAGAAAGAAATGAGAACCATGAGAAAATGTTTTGGTGCAGTAGTATATATACCGCCAGGCTGTTTAGTCAGCATCATACTCACAGGGAAATAGAGCGAGAGAGGGAAAAAAATTTTTTTTTTTTGCTCTAAAAGGCAATAACTTCCTCACTCTAATGTAAATATTTTAAAGTATTCCTGTGACATACAGAAAGTCACCTGACAAACTTAACTGTACTTGGGTTTTGCTATCTTTTGAGATTCATTCTGCTTATAATTACTCTGACTTGTGCAAAAAAACTCCCCAAACAGTTAATGTTGGGAGTGACAGAGAAGTTATGGATACTAAAATTAATTATACTCAAATTAAAGCAAATTTGGGAAATATGCTGGGATGCACTCAGCATTTGGCTACTTTTCAAATTACAATACACCATTTTTATAGGCTTGTGGTAGAGTGATTAGCTTTGTGAACACAAAGTTCCCTGTGTAAGGCCCAAATGGAAAGAAGTAAGTGGGCAATTAAACACCCCCATCTACAGAACACATCCCTCCAGCAGCAGCCAGGTGAGTACCAGTGCCCCTTCAGCTGTCACACGTGAGACAGGAGAAGGGTGGGCCTGGATTAACTGCACCCATCAGGCTTTTTCTCTTATTACAGTTTCCACAGCTACAAGACAGGTGATTTAACACAGTAACTACCTTCACCTGCACTCTTTAGCATGTTACAAAATTTTATGGGTACCCATACAAACTATTAGTATTCCTAAAACTGTATTTCTCCCTAGAAACATGCCACAGGCTCCTCAGCCACACAACCTAACTCCTATTATAAAACTCCAAAATAAAAACACAGAGAGTGAAAAGAAAATATCATCTTGTCTACTCTCTTAGCAATAAAAGTAAATACTATTGTTAATTTATGATAATAAATATGAATTATATAAATCCATATGATTACCAACCATATAAAGTTAATATAAAAATAGGACCCCTTCCAGTATCTTCCTCCCGCATACATCTTGTAATCTCTAAATCTTCCAGACAAAGCCATTTATCCTGTGCTGCTGAACCCCAAACTAGAACTGAGGAAACATATTTGAAAGGCAAACCAGCTTTTAGTGGCATATCAAAAGCAGCTGAAAATACACAGCAGTTCATTGAAAAGGACAATTCTTCAGGAAATGATTAGTTGCTATTTTCAGAATCACAATAATATGCACAGAGCTGCACAGAACAAAAGACATATATAGTCTTTGTCACATGAATTTTATTGTAACAGACACTTGAAAGAAAAAATGAGAAGGATCTAATTCTATTCTCATTTGCCTTTATTTTAAATAAACCAAAGTTCCAGTGACTCAAGTGCTTCCAGTCACCTCACTGAAACTACTGGCTAACAATGCTTGAATCAAACACACTTTGTCTCCTTCTGCTTTTATACTTTAATTTATACTCAATTTCTTTAGAATAAATTCATTTGTTGAGCCTATTAAGAAGTTACAAAACCTAAAGAATGAAGATCACCTCAGCATTAAGTGCCACCTTTGACATTAGGCTTCCAGCAGATTCCAGAAGAATGAGAAAGTAGGGCAGCCCTGCAACTATTGCCAATTAGCAAATAACACTCATTAAGCCACATGAGTTCCCAGGTCACCACCAAATTCCAGCTTTATCAATTAATACTTTCCTAAAACTGTTTAATGCCAAAATCTTCCTTTTCAATCCACAGCTTGAGCAAGCCCCTCTCCTTGCAGTAAACTGCAAACTCGGCTTGAAATGCCAACCAATTGCCAAGTTTTATCATTGAAACAGCTGGATTTCAGTGTTAGCAGGAGGGAAAAATATCCCTGAGCCCTTCTTGAACTCAGTAAAGTGGATTGTGGGATCTTTGAGGGAGTAAGAGAGTTATACAATTCTATGAGTGCTTTCCATGAAAACCAAAGATCCTTTGAAATATTTATTGTTGCCTTTTGTGCTATGCCTGACTCCCATTTTATTAGACAACCAAAATAGCTATTAAATTGCAAAATCCTTTGCCTGGAAAAAAAAACAGTTTCACTGGCAGAACTGACAGCCCAGAGGCACCTTTTCCCTGTCAGTGAATTAGTTGGTTTTTACACAGCAGTAACACTCACCTAAGCTGTGAGAATTTCCCATTTTAGTCATCACACAAATCTGTGTATGGACAGCATTCTCTCCCTTTACTGTGTAAATCCACTGTGCTTTTCATGCCCTAACTCATTTTTCATGAGAGCTGCCTGCTGAACCGGAAATGCCATCTGCCCCAAAGCACAGTTGGGTTTGCCCTCTGCCCTCCTGACTGCAGCCTGTTTGCTGCCTTGGGAGTTTTCCCTACCTGCACGACCTGAAATTGTGCCAGTTAAAACTCTTTCCTTCCCACTTCACATAGTCCTTTGTTCCACTTTTCAATTCAGTCCAAGACATGCTTCTTAATTTGAAAAAAACTGGTCACTAAACATTTTTAGACAACGATCCTGAAATTCGTATCCCTGACACATCTCCTTCTCTCACTGGATGTGTGAGAAGTTCCTTAGAAATGAAAATCATTAGAATATTCTTCCTATTAGGATCACATTTCGGATTTCAGCCAGGATTCAAAATTTCATCCTTTAAAATAACTGCAGAATTTTATTAAACCCTTTCACAGAGGTAAGAAGCATTGTGCACTTGAAGACACTAACCTGATATAGATTTTTTCCTCATTTGCACTAGAACAAATAGGGTTATACATGGCTGTATATGCCCTATGGCTACAACAGAAAATCCTTCTTTGAATTGGAGAGTCTGCCACCTTCCCTATCGTAATTTATTTCTCATGCTGGAATAACTCCTTGGACTCTCATGGGTGCTTTGCTGATGTAAGAAACTACCAAAACGAGCAAGACAAATAAAATACAGCCCTAAAATAAAGTGCGTAACAAAGCTGTTACCCTGTGAAGATCTCAAGTGTTTCTCACATTTTGGAGGAATCATTTATATAAATATTTAAGCCCTCAAAGCCAAAACATTTACCAATCATTCAGACATAATCATCTTGTCACTTACACAGAGCTCAACAAACATGTCATTGGGGAAACCCCACAGTGTAATTAACATTGCATTGAATGACAACTGAAGAAAAACATTATAAGCAGTCTCATTCAAACCTGAAAGGCAGTATCTACTATGTCAACACTCACTTCACCAGAAAGATTGATTTTCCCCATTATTATTTTTAATTGTACACATGTAGCTTTCAGTTTGATTTCACTGACTATTTTAATCATAGCTAGACTTTGAGGTTTTCTGTTTAGCAGTGCAGTCCAAAGTTTATTCTCAGGAAAGCAAGAGATCAAGCCACATTGTCCGATAGCACAGTTAAGAGATCTGATGGTCAGAATGGAGAGGAAAGAAAGGAAAACTTACTGTAATTTTTATTAACTTTCAATTTGGTGGGTAAAATTTTCAGAACAGTAACCAACAGCAAACAAACCAAACAAAATAGTAAATGCTGGTTCCACTTCAATTATATTATACTTTTCTAAATGAACTGTTCAATCTTCTGAAGGAACTGTAGCCCCCAAAGCTCTTATTTTTCTGTCAGTGTTGTTAAATTTCATAGAGCAAAGCAAATTGCAGGCATATTTACCTAGGTTATAATACATTTGCTCTACATTAATTGCAGAGATGCAAGCAGAGCTATCTGTCAATGTACCATTTTAAAATATAGACACAACAGCTCTCTAAGCAGCATAGCATAAGCTCTGAGATGCAGCAAGGTCTCACCAGCACATCTGAATTCTGCATAAAGTACTATTAGTGTCTGATTAAATATTAATTACAAGAATGTAGTTGAACAGCATTTAACTGGGGAAAGGCCAACAGCAAATCACAATTTTTCTGCCAAAAAATACTTAGCACAGCACTATGTTACTTTCTGCCCTATTTAATATGGATCACAAGGAGGTAGTAAATGGTCTGAAAGCATGAGTCCCACCCAGTGGCAAAGGCTGTGGTCCATGGTCCTCCCCAGTTTAATCAGACAAAAAGTATGCCTGGGAGATGTGAATATTATTTATTTCAACATGAGCAAGAGGAAAATGTTCAGTTCCAAAGAGAAGTTAAGCCATGGGAAGCCAACAGCACAGATATTCCTGAGCTCCCCTCCCCGATGGAGGGTTTGGGCACCTGCCCTCACACCCAGCTGCCTGTCTGGGGTCCCTGCTGACTACACAGGGACCACAGCCATCCTTCTTCAAAAGGAAAGTACCTTCTCTCCAGCTATCCACACACATTTCGTGCAATCACCCTAAGCAGATCAAACTGAAGATCCTTCCCACACCTCCTGTTGTGCTCAGCTGCTTCATGCCCTGCCCCATGGATGTGCACCAGATCTGCCTGCGAGCGCTGATGGCAGCAATGCAGCTGTGGCACCACTTTTTCCCTAACAAACCTATGTCATGTGAGGGATGTACCACAAATACTTGAATTCTACCAACTGAGGAGAGCAGAACCACAGCGAGAAAAATGGGGTCCATTCCTATTTTACTAACTTACAGCTATGAGATATGGACTGAAGGAAAGCTCTAGCGCTACCTTAGGTCAGGGCTGAGCAAATACTTTTCAACTATTATTCACAAAATGAGAATTGTCTGGGTCATATTTAAATTATTTAACTGTCTGAATCCACTCCAGTGAAAAAATACTTCTGAGGAGAGGGAGAGCTTAAAATTTGTATGATTAAAACACCAATTCAATAATAGCTGCAGAACTGGTCCTTTCCAACAGGGCACTGAAAAACCAGGAGAACCTGCATCTACCATTGAACTGTAGGCATCACAAGTGCACATCTTTCTCTTGTGTTGAAGGACCCAAACTTTCATCTTCCATCCCCAGAGACTGCTCCAACACTCAGAATTATTCTGGAAGTAGTTTGTCTCAGATTCAACAGAACAATGTAAAATAATGATCTCTGGACATTTTAGTTCAAGTGTCTGAATGTGACTTAGAAAAATCACGTCATCTCTCAAATGCACCCTTTAGCTACCAGGCAACTGATGGATTCACAGCTCCTTGGTGCTTCCATGCCTCATGGCAGCACTCTAAGTAATTTATTAAGTGACACTTAGTAGGGTATAGTTGAAGTGTCCCATTTCCTCACACTAAAACACCCTGTTACATTTTTTATCACACACTTCCCTCCTCAAGGTGCCCTCTCAGTTTTCACGTTTCACCAGAGCACTGAAATATTTTATAGCACTCATGAGAGCACTGGATGGCAGAGACACATGATCCCTGTCCAAGGAACTCACAGCCTGGAGAAGTAGGCAGGAACAAAGAAGCAGGATAGCAGAAGCAGTCAGTGTCAGAATTTCTGAGCTCTGGGATTTGCCCTTCCCAGGCTTTTGCCTGAGAATTCACAGTGCTGCATCTTCTCCTTTCTGCCTTCTAGAGCACTTATTTTTCATAAAGAGGCATCTTCACAGTAGTGAGCTGCATCTGCAGAAACTGCACTGTTGATCTTTTTTTTCCATTTTTTCAAATTTCTTCAGAATCTTTTTCTGCTTCTAACTTTTTCTTTCTTTTCAATTCTTTTGTTAGATCAGTTTGATATGATTGCCACTTCTGATTAATGAATGAAGGACAAACTCAAACACACTGCTCTTCCCAATAACACAGGTCACATGAACTGCTTAAGAGTTAAGAAGTCATCCGGCAGATGTCTATGTGAGCTATTTTGCAAAGAAACTACATAATCTAAAAAGAACTTCAACTCAGAAGGCATCTTTATGTTGGCTGGAGAAGTTGGGCATCCTCAGGCAGGATGAACCAGCTCACTACAACCCCACACAACTTCTGTCCACTTCCCCAGTCACTTTGTCTCCAGAGATCTGTATCACACTTACAGCATTTTTGTGTCACCAGAGCAGTTGCTAATGGAGAGCTGGTAAGCTCCAAGGGAAATAGAAACAAGGCATGCAGGCTGGTAGAGCACCACCACACTAAGCACTCCCAAGGGCTCTGTGGGAAGTGCTTCTCCCACCTTGGCTCTGTAAGAAACATTGCTGCAAATAGCACCATATGCAAAGTATGAAACAACACCTGGGGACAGAATTTGAGAATGTTTTTTCAGTCCACTCACTCTTTGCTTGCAGCTGCCGTAAATACACGTGAAATTGCTCCATGTGATCCAACTTCTTCCAAACTGGATTTTAGAGTAACAGAACCAGCTGAGTGTGTTATTTTTTATTTTAGCCATTGCCTCTGCATTAAATAGGTTATGTTGAATGCTGAGGGAGAATGAACAAAAAAGATTTCTTCTTAAAAGCTGTCAGTGTAGGACTAGCCTCCTAGGAGATGAATGCCAAGGAATCTCACAGTGGGCAGCCTGGATTCAGGCACTCTGGAAATGCGAATACCCTGGGAGAGCACAGGCTTTTAACTGCATGCAGATACACTGGATCCTAGCTTACACTTGTAATTGTTTGTTACTGCTCATCTCCATGGAAATGAAAGGATTTACATCTTTTTAATTGCTTTAGAATTTTAAAACCAATCTTACAAAGACAATTCAAAGTATTCAGGCTGTGTTATCTAAGCTGCTAGAGCAGAGAAGCAAACAAACCGTATGATTCCCCCTTCTTTTCCTAATGCATTTTTATGTTCTGCATACTTCAATTTTTAGCAATACACTTTTAAAACTGATAAATGGAGATCTACAAGAACTATTTGAACATTACCTCTAAGACTACTGTGCAATTTCTCAGGAGTCACAGGGAAGAGTTTAAATTTTCTTCTGTAGTGTTGCCTTCCTTTCCTTTCCTATATTTTTCAACTTTTTACTGTGATACTTGAAAACAAAACTGACCAAGAAGGCCCAACAATTAACTCCATAAGCAGTGATTGCAACAGAAAGTTGGTCTAATAGATTTAAAATAGGCTAGTGCTCTAATGTCCCTGCCTCACATAGTCAACAGTCATAAATTCTAATTCATTCTTTGAAATCAGAAGCAGGTTGCTGATGCAGACAGATCCAGTTTCACCTGGGAGGTAATGAGGTGAAGTCATTGCATGGGAGAGAAGAAAAATACATCCAGCTGACTATGCAGTATTTAACTCAATGGCTCCCTAGAGGGAAGCATCAACAGCAGGGGTGCAGCTGACAAGTGAAATGCTGCTCTGTGTAACACTTTACTACCCATTTGTGTGCTATAGGAATAGCAAATTGTCAAAAGGCCACAGAGGAACAGAGCTCCATCAAAGCAATCCACAGAGGTATCCTTTGCGGTTAGTAGGCAAGAATTCAGCAAGCTCATGAGCTGGCACAAAGCTTTGTCCCTTGAATTTTGTTAGAAATTACTTTTCTGAAAAATGCCTGTCCAGGCTGTGCAGTGCTTTATAGTATTGACAGAATATAAAGTCCCTGCTTTTAGACCTTAGACTATATAAAGGGTGCTTGGCAAGAAGATTTAACATCTCTCCTGCTACTCTGGATGCCATTGTTACCATCCAAAAAAATCTCTATAGTCAGTACAATGAAGGAAGTCTAGTTTCTTAACAGATGTACCTCATCTTTCACTGTGAGCTCTACTTCCATTATCTCATATGGCTGGGACTCTGACAACATCTCCTGCCCGAAACATAGAAAGTCACCCCACATCTTTCACCTCATGGAGAGCTTCACCTTTCCTCCACTCCTTTCTCTTCATAAAACACACAAGACCTGAACATATTTGTGACTTCACTGTCATATTGACTCAAAATTTTCTGTGAGATGACCTGACAGTCACACAATGTGGCTGGTGAATACATCTTTTCCATGGGAATCCAGGCTAAAATTACAAGAGAAATACATCCATCAGTAACACAGTCTCCCCCCACCCCTGTCACTCACAGACTTAGGCTGTTATGCTTATTACCCACTGAGCTGCAAGACTGTCCCAACTCGACCTGGATAGCTGACCTCTGAAACACATCCAAGCAAACTCCTAGTTTAGTAAAATTGTGATATTGGAATGTGTTGACAAATTTGACAAGGTCTGATTCTCTTTATACCAGAATTGCACTGAACACCATTGGAGAGGGTTCTATTTCAGCACTTCTTTACTGTTGAGCTTGTAGATTTCTGCAATCACAACTTCAACTGTGTGACCTGGATAGAAAAGTGACTGTAGAAATATGGAAGTTTCCTATATGTTTGACATTTTATCAGTTAAGAGAAATCATCAGAAAAAAAAACACCATTCTTTTTCTTAGAATTATCCCTACCATAGCTTCCATGTTTTGTAGAAACCCTGCCCTGGCCACAGATTGGGTTGTCTCACTACAGCTAATCAAGAGCATGTCTGCTGTGCCCAGCACCACCATCTGAGTGAAGTACATCAGATAAAAGTCATTACATTAGCACACTAATAACTGCTGCAAGTACCCAACAATGGAAAGAAGATGTGCACCTACTGATTGATGGTATCTTGAAAAGACAGAGAATTGCCCCAAACTTTGAAAGATGGAGCCCAAAACTTGCTTTCTGAGCAAGGGGATTATAATATAATTTCCAACCATTTCAAAGCAGCAAGAAAAGAAGGATTATTCTACAAGCCAAATTGCTTATCGATTATTAATTAATTTGATTATCAGCAGCAAAACCAGCTTCCTGAGCAAACTTTATCCAACAGTCTCACCATGAGATACTCTATCCTTCCATCCTGAAAAAAAAAAGCACTAATAATTGCCATCACTGTTTCTTCATGAACCCTTCCCAACCAAGGAGGTCATTCGTCAGCAGTATAAAAGAATCCTAAAATCCAAGTCTCCAAAGATAATACAAAGCAGTTAAGCAGTTTGGTAAGTACCACTGCCCTACTCCCAGCCAAAAAACACATTAGCATTTGATCCATCATCTGCCACCTTTGTGGTGGCAGATGATGGATCAAATCATCTTTGTCATCTAGCCCTGAGAGCAAGCTGAGCAGCTTTATCCTGCTTCATACCAATTTGAGAATCACTGAACATTTGACAATCACTGGAAATTTCCTCACAGCTGTGGGACTGCTGCACTTTGTTGAGACAGACATTGTTAATCAGACTATCCTCAATCTTCCCCAGGCTGCAGATGCAACTTTACAGATATAATATGAGAATGGACTACAGAGAAATGCTTATGAACAAAAGAATGTACTTTCTAGTCTTGCTTTCCTGATGGATTCAACTCAAGACATTCTGGTTTGTATGTTTAAAAACAAGCACACAGCAAAAAGACCTGTATTCTTTCTCCCACATATGAGGAACATTGCTTTTCTGTTCCCTAAGCACTGCAACAATGGTGTTGAAAGATTTATAGGAGAAATAGAAGTCAGAGTTTAGGACACAGCAACATCTATTTTCTTTTTCCTCTTAGTAAGTCCCCAGGGTTTTAACAATTATTAGATACCTGCACTAAGGAAGAGTTTCAATGTGAGAAGAGAAACACATGAACAGCAAGAAAACATAGGAATTGAAGTGTCAATTCACTAAGGTAATTTTATAAAGTTCAAGGTTGACTAAATCACTATTGGGTTTTGCCATTATCCTTACTGACAGATAAAAATGTCTTTGATTTGCATGCTCCTTCCAGTGAAGATACAGGTAACAAATCTGCATTTGTGCTTAGATTTCTGTTTGAACTTAAGATTTGTTTTTTGGTGTATTGGGAAAGTATAATAACACTCTAATAAGATTTCTAATTGGAAGATATGTATTTACACTTTCAGCAAAATTAAGGATTTTTTTTTTTTTTTCTGAGAATGACATGATTTTTCATTTAATTTCAGTGGATGTGGACTGAAAGCACAATGCTGATACTTGTCTAGAAGTGTTTATCATTAAGAGGATTTATACATTTTATATACCTTCTTCATTTTTGGTTGTGCAGTTCAAAAAAAGTACATACTTAGAATAAAGTGCTTATATTAGAACCATTGTATTGCTCTTATAAATAAGTCATGCTTTCTTTAACTCCCCACCAATATAAATAGCTATAATTCAAAACATGTATTATCTTTATCATTCATAAGAATGGTTATAAATCATTAAATGGAAATTTGATATCTTTTCATAATATTTTTCACATAATACTGTGGAATGATTAAAAGTTTCAATGAATCTTCCATTATTTAAACTCCCACATATAAACAGCTAAACAGTTTACCAAAAGAAATAATGGTTCAAACAATGAAAACCAAGTGACAAATGCCTAATAGCTGGATATTTGTAAGATAAATAAGAGTACAGAACATAAGAGACAAATATAGTCCAATGAAAACCAACAGAGCTTGAATTTGAAATATTACATTGTGGAGAAAACCAATAAAAAAACATATCTACAAAGTCAATTTCTGAAACAAACCTGTACATTTTCCAGGGGTTTTCCAGTTCTAACTAGTATGCATGAAGTAAAAAAACAAAAAGGAATTTGTGCAAT
Organism: Certhia americana; assembly: GCA_018697195.1. Lineage (NCBI taxonomy): Eukaryota > Metazoa > Chordata > Aves > Passeriformes > Certhiidae > Certhia > Certhia americana. The sequence goes on from CM031858.1 coordinate 16,499,267, forward strand.
AAAGAATTTAAGTCAAATACAGTCAAAGTTAGTAGTAAAACCCCTCTTGCATTATTACAAGCTTTAAACCATTATCAACATGAAGATGATACAGATTTCTGCAGAAAAATAGTTCATAGCATCCTGTTTTCTTTTTGCCTTACTAGATAATTGGTTGTGCAATATGTTTGCTGTTTGTTGTTTACTCCTTTCCCACTTCATCATTCCTTTAGGCTGCTAGACTAAGGTTACTCAAGTACTGGTTATTTCCTTCTTTTATTTTTCTTTTTTCCTTCCCTCACAAGATTAATTGCATATTTATAGATACCACAAATCTTTCCCAGACCATATGGGAACAATTTCAATATGCCCCAGGATCATTTCTGTCATTATTGGCTACTCATTCCCATTAGAAGCTGTTACCCATCCTGTTATGCACCATAAAAGTGAAATCCAGCATTATCTATTCAATGCTTCACAGTTAAGCTGGGGTTTGTCTCCTGCCATTTGAGCAATTGTGGCAGCAACAAGCCCACCACCTCAGAAACTCTGCTCATTCAAATGATGCAAAGCAAGTCATCTCACTCCTAGATGTACTACACATAATTCTACCAACTGTAATATTAGACTGCAAGGAGTAGCACTATGTACATAATCCAGTGTAATTCCAAGCTGGGGCATGGAAACCAGGCCATGGAAATATGAGAGATCATTGGTCTCTCTGCCATCATGTCTACACTACAAAAATCATCTTCCCGTACTTAAAATGCTTTACTTCCAAGAAGGCATGAGTCTGTCTCAAACACAATGTATACCTGACCTTTCAAGGGACTACGGTGTGAACGGTGAACAGTTTTCCCCCAGCTCTGCCACAGCTTCTGATGAATGGGAAGGAGCAGCTCTGCCTCATACCTGGGGAGAGCAAACTGCAGCCTCACTTCCCCCTTGTGATTCCCTTTGTTTTCCGATTTTTCCAACACAGCTCACCAAGATGTACACCATGTCAGCAGGTGAGGAGCATTTCTGATCACCATCTTGTGACACTCCTGGGGACATGCCAGCCCTGATCTCCACTGCAAACTCTCTGAACTGTCCTTTCACAGCCCTGCCATTAGCATTTCTGAATGCCCTGCACTGGCTCCTTTTCCTACAATTTTCTCAAGTTATACATCTACTGTTATTATACATCTACTTGCTCTGAATTCCATAACTGATTGTTCTATTACAAATCACATCCAACAGTATCCTGTTGTCATTTCCAACTAAATTACCTGGACTTCTTTTAATTTATTTTTTTACATAGCATTAGACTTTCTGGGATAGCTTGTCTGATCACATCTTCTACCTCCATCCCACAGTCCTGAAATTCATATTTCTGCAACCCTTATAGGACTGCTTTGTCTCACAGCAAAAGCAAGTAGAGAAATTCAGGATGGGCCAGCAAACATGGAGACAAGCAAAAGAATCACACGATAGTGTCTGAATTGTACAAGTCCAAGGCTGTTTCCTCTTCATCATTCAGGACACATGCTAAATTTGGGACAAATATTAGTGCTGACAGTGCCTGCCTTCTGAGTGACCTTTGCTTCATTTGCTGCTGTAGTTGAGCAGGACTCTGAAAATGAGGCAAACAGAGGGTTTGCAGGATGATTCCATGATTCAGATAACTATAAAGAACAAGCTCCTGTTCTAGCCTGTGCTGCAAAGGGTACTGCAGTCAATCTGGCAGAACTTGAGCCACCCTGCCAGTGAGCTGATACAAGACTCTGCACATCCAGAGCACAAAGCCCAGGACCACATGAGCTGTACAGAAATTCAGGCTCTTGGCTGTATGTAAGGTGTCTGAAGTCAGTACAGTGAAGTATTAAGAACTTGACTTCTACTGAGATCTGTTTGGTTGAACCTCACCATAGTCAGGGATAGCTCATGCCCTGTCTTAACAGCTACTGCTATCCTATCAAGACATGGAAAATAAGAGTTTTCCAAGAGGCAGAGACCTGCTAAAGCCTGCGCACAAAGGATTTTGGTTAAAATAAGTGCAGAAAGTTTCTTTCTTTCAGAAGAAAGAAACAAGTGCCCAGCACATGCCATTGGAAACGCACATTTTTGTTTCTGTAAGGGAAGCCAGCTGAAGCAGTATGATAATCACACATTGCATGATCAGCCAGACAGGAGCATGAACAAGAAAAGATGGCATACAAACAAAGCTGGTGAATAAAAAACGGAAAATTATTCCAGGGAGAGCTATCTTAATAATGCCTCTAAAACTTCTGTGTAAATAGTCCTTCAAAGGTCACCTCACAAGAAATCTGAAATAAATATTAGGTAAGAGTGCTCAGCAGCCTAGAGCTTTTCACACACTAGGAGCATCCTGCACAAGGAGCACCATCCGCATGGACTCACCAGGTGCTCACTCACCCTCCCAGCCACAAAGTTGCACAGACCCTGCCACCACTCAGCCCTGGCAGCAGGAACAAGCTCTGCTTCCTTGAACAGCCACCCAGTCCCAAAGGACTCTGCACACACCAGCTACATCTCGTGTGGAGGTCACCCTGTCCCTGGCTGCTGCTTTGCCAACAGATAAAAACAACTGCAGCTCTTCCTATATATTATATGCAGTAATACTGCTCCACATATTTCTGCATGGCCTAGAAAACACAAGGTGTGTTGCACACTTGATTTTACTTGTGAAATGCTAGATCTAAACTACTCTTCCCAACAGTGTTTTATAGTTGAATTAACCTGTAAATATTCTAGCATGTCCACTGTGATGGTTTATTTTTAAACAGGCAACTACTGCATTTCATCCTAGCAAGCCTTTCCTTTCATTCTCATTAAAGGGAAAAGCTGTTTTCACATGAACATAGAAACTGAGTAAAGGATGCTATATATATCTTATGAATCCTGTGTGGTTCCCAGCTGTCACAATCCCTGACAGTTAACAAAAAACAGGGAACACCCAGCCAACATTTCAAACCATTTAGGGGAAAATGCCTCAAAACCCAGAAACAAGTGTTGGGTGTTAATATGTTCTTAATGACTCCAACAATAACCTCTGAATAAAGCTCTGAAACGTTTGATGATCAGATGGCATGCACCAAGGTGACAAGAAGTAAGTGCCCTCAGACAAAAGTCATTGTTTTCCTCCCATTTCTTATGATCTCTGACCCTGCTCTGCAGTGATCATATACTCCAGTTTTCCTTTTATCTAAAAAAAAACCTTGAGAAGGTTACAATAGGTGAAGTGATAGTGCTGTAGACATAGCCTACTTCTCTTTTTGTGTGGCAGTTCTCTGAAATACTCATAAAATATGCATGTTTTAAGCTTCTTCATGGCACAGACTATTGTGCTAGTTAGCCTGATGAAAGCACTGCAACAAATTTAAAGAGACACTATCAGCTGGTTTAACTCAAATTCAGCATGTGTTTGGAAGTGTTGGATGTTAAGTCTAATAACTACAAAAATGTATGTTGCAACAAATAACAAACTTTAATTCAGAATAAACTGAATTCCTTCAAATTATCTTCCATAAAGTTGTGAAGCCCCTTCCAAAACATGACTATGACAAAACAAATACACAGTAGAAAGAACTATGCAAATTGTTGCATAATCAAAATTATTTTTTTTAATTACTTTAAATGTTTTGCACAAACATTTCCAAGCAAAGCAAAGACCTTTCTTTACTCCATTGTTGCTATCTTCTGAAGAGATTGCTCTAAAGAAAAGATAAAAGAAAAGCTTTGCAGTGAACCTCAAGCATCTTGATACAGTCTGAAAATTTTTCGTCTTGGTGACATAACTTTGCCCTGCCTTCAGCTCAGTATCCATTACCTCAGTCCTCTCAGGACAAGATCTAAAAACGGCAAGTAGACTTCATTCTTAATGCTCACTCCATTACTAACATTAATGACCCACTTACCCACCCATCCCCTGCAAAACAGGTCAGAACTTGGGTCATAGAGTACTGAAGGCCCTTGGTCTATTGACAGTGACCCTTAACAAGAGCTCACCAGACTTTTTACACTCTTTGAACAGTTGCTGACACCTGAGAAAGGTGCAGAACTCAAGTACTCCTGACCTTATTGCAGCTGTACCCGGCAGGCACATGGGTGCTGACAGGAGCAGGCCCCTGCCCAAGGCAGCTGCTGCACTTACCTAGTTGAGCATCCTCCACCATTTTTCTAGCTGGTTTTGGAATAGAGCAGTTGCACAGAACACAGAAAGACTTAGATTTAGGCCCCTCTTGTCTGAACATGGTTCAGCCCTCACCATGTAAATCCCAAGAAAAAGCATGAATCATCAGACTCTGCACATGTAACAGGAAATGAAGGGCAGGAGGAGGTAAGAGTGTTCCTCAGCCATGTGGCTGAAGTATTATTAAACACAATTAAAGATTCATTGTACAAGACACAGAAATTATACATGCAGGAAGAAGTTTCTTCCAGATCTAGTGAGGTCTCTGACCATCTGGCTCCAGATCAGAGCTTTTCCACAGTCCCTTTCTCCCATCTGATTCATTTTGGTTCCTTGGTTACACTAGTGAACTAGAGGAAGGTTAGTGTCCCACCTAAGAACTGCACTAGCCACATGGCATGCTACTCCTCTGATCTAGTGGGTTTTTATTAACTCAGAATAATATTGGAATCTGGTCTCCTTCTTGTCTGAGAGCTTTAATTACTGAGCTATTGCAGCACAAGGACACTAACTGGAACTGTTCATCCAGCTGTGTTTTAAATTAAGAGTGGAGCATGGGGGGTTCCATGGTAAAACATAAAATAAGGCTGCCCATAATGCAAGGGGTGCTCAGCATGACAGAAAGAAACCTCTTTGCTGCCTTCAGTGACTTGCCAGAAGTCATACAATGGGGAACTGAATCTAAATCTACCTCCTAACCCAGTGTCCTTTCTGCTACATCTTCTGACCTCCCAACTTCCAGTGCTGCGGTAGAGCTCAGCCACCCAAGATTCCTCAGCTTTACTTCAGTGTGCCTTGCAAGCTCCTGAAGCACTTCGAGAAAAGGACAGAAGAGACAAAAACCAAGTGGTGGAAGATTGAAACAGACAACATGCTCAGCCTCTGGGGAGCCTTTTCACAGTGCATGTTTGTGGTCACAAGACCAAAGCAAAACCCATTTTTGCTGTTACTAGGTCCTCTGAAGAAAAGAAATACTATCTCACAAAAAAAAAGTAAATATTTACTCTTGTAGTTTATACAGCACATGATCATTATTCCACTTTGGCATTTGCTATACTTGCTAACATGCTTCCTTACAGCTATTGGAAGGTAGAAAGCCTTCTTATTTTTAGATATCAGCCTCTTAAAGGTTTTTCTATCTCTTTCTCACAGTTAACTTGCAAAGAATTTCTCTTTAACAGTCTCCTGAACTGGTGTCCATGGAACTTGGCAGTCCAAGGAAGAACATCAGCTAAAGTCACTGGAACAATCTATACTTTATTGCCATCATCTTCTTCCACTTCCTGTCTCCCCCAAAATGATAAATCAAACTATCTCTTGAAGATTTTCCCTCTTATTTTTTACCCCTCACTATTGCTTACTTAAAACTCTGTGCTTCAGAACATTTCCAGTGTACAGCAGACAACACTCTGATAGAGAGTAGGACAGTCTTAATGCCAGAAAATTTGGAGTGACTCATCTTCATGAAAGCAAGCCATGTGAGTCACAGCCATGATGACTCAGAAGCCTGAGAAGAAGGCACCTTTCTGTGAGGAAGAATTGAAATTGCCCTACTTTTTCAAATATATAACTTAGAGAGGAGCTTCCCATAGGGGCAGATTGGATCAGGGGGAGGGGAGGAGCAAGGAGTGATATAGAATTATATCATCAAAAAGTAAAGAGACTACATGTATATTATTACTGAAAGAAAACCAAACCACCATGTAACTACATGGTGACTTGTCATATTTGTTAGATCTTCCATTTAATACATAGCTTCCTCCTTTTGTTGTTATGGGAAATTAAATGGAGTTGGGTTTTCTGTTGAAGTGCTTTGCTGCCTGACTCCATTGGGCCTTCAATAATGATTTCATGTGTGACTACAGGGAAAATAAAACTTCTAGGTCCTGCAATTCATTAAACCTGTCAGCAGAAGTGGATAAATATGAGACATTGAATAACAAATGTCAATGATTTTAGATGTAAACATGGTTAAGCATTTATTCACTGTGCTTCACACAACAGTAGTAAAGGTATTAGGATAATCTGAAACAGCACGAACTTATAGGTCTGCTTATTGTAATTTACATATAAACTAGAAATCATAAGTCTACTTATCAGAAACTGTGTGAAGATCTGAAGTCACAACCTAAATGTGATGGCAGAAGTCCTGCTAATTCCCATCTATGGATCATATGTGGTCCAGACTATGTGATCCTGTGACAGTTTTCTTTTCTAAACAATGTGAAGACGGTCTCATTCATTTTTTTACTGCTGCCCACATGGTCTGCTCTGCTGTTGATTAAACTGCCCTTTGAGTGCTTCCAGGGTTAGAATCTCTTTTCTTCAAGATTCAGCCCTTGCTGCCGGATTCAGCACTGGAAATATGATTTTTCTTCCTTCAAATTGACCATCTTACCTATGGATGTTCTGGAAATGTCCTTAAAGCACAGTATCTCATGGACTGTGAGACTGTAATCAATGGCTGAATCAAAATATCTGCTCTCCAACCTGCTTCCCATTCCTCTAAATTTCTTTTTATGTTTCAATTCCTCACAGTTGACTGAAAGTTATGAAGCAATGCAGCTGCACTTAAAACCTCAGCAAAAAGGTTAAAGCTAATATATTTTACTCAGGAAGACTAGGAATATCTAAATGAATTCCTCAGGGCCTTTCAGTCTGAATCACTCTGGAAGTCTATCAGGTTGATAGTCACAGTGCCTCAAATAAAAAGCAGCAGTCTGTTACCCCAATATAATTCTGACATTTGTTTGAGATCACATGAACATTTGAATGCACAACTTACAGCACATGCCTAAAGCACGGGCAGTCACACAGAGGGCTGGCAGTGTTCAGATACTTCACAAGGAAAGGAGGCACATAAACATGCTAAACAGACAGGTTTTACAGATGTTCTCTGGAGAACCTACCTATTGTTAATGATCTTGAGTATTTAGCCTGACGGTCAGAAGGTCTGGCTCCAGCTTCCACTGCTGAGGACACTGCTGCCCTGACTGTTTATTCTGCCTCAGACACAGCTGAATTACCGATGGCCTTATCATCAGCAGCTGGTAAAGTGGGTATGCATTAAAGCTCAAGATGGAAAATTGATGCAGGTAATGTACCTGCCCACAATCTCTTGGCAGCACCCTGTGGCAGGAGTGTAAGTCTCTGACAGCACGGACATACAGAAGGCTGGGGATAGCAGTGCTTCAGTCTACCAAACATAGGTTTGCTAGGAAACATCTACCAATTCCCCGGACTTAAATTCAGATAATTGTTTGTCTTCCTATGGATGCAGGCGCAGTAATTCTCCCCTCTGACATTTCTATTGCTGCCTTAAGATTTGTAGATTTTGGTAACATTTTCCACAGCAGTCTGCTCTTGTGCCTGTTCTGATTCCAGGGTACCTCAGCTTGATACACTTGAAAAGGCCCTGTTAACAACACACCAAGTGCCAGCTCTCTCCAGAAGCAGGTCACGTGGAGGAAGCTGAGCCCCTTGGTCCCTCTGCCAAAACATTCAATCTGCCTCCCTGACTCTTCTTCATTAGGAGAACTGTGGCAGGTGTGAATCAGCAAAATTTCCACTGGCTAATACAAATGTTCAGACTATCTTCTTGCAGATTTTCTGCTTCAGTTGACACAGACATATTGCCCTCCAGTTCTCTCAGTTTTCCTTATTTTCTGGTTACCTCTTCAAAACAAGCTTGAGGTCACACCACAGAGCACTTACCTTGAAGCAGCAAGTAAAGACAGCTTAAAAAAAAAAGCATAAAACAGAAATACAAGACAAGCCAAAGTGACTGGCTAATCTGTCTGTATACATGTGACTGCATGATACTGCTATTTTTTCTGATATACATTACTAGAATCAGTGGCTTGAGGGCTGTCTGAAGAGAAACAATTGATAAGGGATGCACAAAATCCTCTGACAGAAGTGTGTTTATATTTATAAAAGTCCTATTTCCCTGAGCACAGGAGTAATCAAACAGCAGGAGACAGTGGGTGTACTGATGCTGCAGGACGCAGTGCAGCACAGAGATACCGTCTTTAAACAGGCTGGCTGGCACACTGGGGAGCCGTGGTGCCGCAGCAGCGCAGAGCGCCACTTTGGACCAGCACATCCACCCAGGTTTGCATGCTAACGTCTTAGGACTTTCAAAAACTTTCTTTCATTAATCCCTGGTTCCCTGACTGTAGTGCTAAAGTCGAAGTCAGTGTGATGGGGGCACACTGAAGCAGGTTGCAGTGGTGCTGTTCCCAGCCAGTGTGCAAACCATGTGGAAAAGGCTCAAGCAGCAGCAGAGTCACCTGCCCATGCTCTCTGCAGAGCAGTCAGGCAGCACAGCCAGGACTGAACTCCAGGCTGCTCCAAGAAAGCACAATTTTCCTGAGCCAGAGTGGCTCTTTCCTAATTTGGATGCTCTTTTATATTTAAGTATCTTCAGTGTCACTGCATGTCCCCCTGCTATTATTTCTCCCAGAATAACTTCAAGAGACTTCAGAAGCTCCTGCAAAGTAAGGCTGGGATGGAGAACACTGTAGCTTAGAAAACACACACCTCAGCAAGTACACACATATTCTTAAGGAGAACCAATAAACAGAACTTCTGCATCTCCAGGAGCTAAAATCTAGATTAGGCTCAGGCATGTCCATACTCTTGAGCCCTCCAGTCTCCCAGTGCAAGAAACATTATTCTTTCCTTAGCTCTTGTCATTCCCACTGCAAAAACTCACTCAAAGATGCTGAGTGAACAGTGAGGACACATCATCCCCTGCATCACACCCCACCTTAACAAGCTGCTTCTGCAGGCAATTGATAAGATCCTGAATTATATCAACAACAGAAATGTGAGCTGCTGCACAGCAGTGCTAATGCCTCTATTAATCCACAACCTCCATGAAACCAAGGCCAAAATTCATGGTCCTCACTGAGACTCCAGGCACAGCCCAAATCAGACATAATTAGCAGACTGTGTGTCTAATGGTAAGGCATCGATCCTATTCAACACCAAAATTACCTCAGAACCTCAATTCGTAAAGGCTGTATGTTTTAATTATAAAGCTATTTATAACCTTGATAAGAGGATAAAACTAAGTCCCTTCTGCCTGTCCCTGGCTGCTGAGCTAATGGATGCTAAGGATCCCCCTTGCATTCAGGGATCAGGATAACCCATCTAAATTCTCCAAAATAACATTGCTGACAAAACTAAACTCACAACTGTTGGCATTCTGTTTGAATGTAAGTAAATAAATACTGCTAGAGACCTCTGTCCACACCTTAAGGTACTAGACCAGCATCTTGTTAAATTGTAAATAAAAGGAAATTGTAAATGGTTTTCACTCCTTAAGAACACAGCTCAGGATACAATAGTATGTACAGCGGTTGTTACACATAATACATAGATAATTGTAAACCTGTTCTGAAAAAAACAAAAAGTAATACTTTTTATAGAACATTCCTTACTACAAAAATAGGCAGAATTAGATTATATTGTGATTTTTCTTGTTTACACAGCCAGCTGAAACATAATGTAAAGTTATGCGGATAAAGGAGCATATTTGAATATATTTTTCAACATCCTAGATATTAGGTTGCACTGCAACTGGAAGAATCTACGGAAACCTGCAGTGTGTCATATTCTGAAGTTATCACTATAAAACCACTATACAGTTTATTAATTCCGACAAAGTAGTTGGCTGTACCAAAAATGGTGTCACCATATTTCATACTGGAATTACAGCATGGTCATTCATTTGCAATCAGATTTTCAGAGAGAGAGAAGTATAAGAGAGACGGGTGCCATTAGGAAAAATAATCCCTCCTGAAGTATTTTCTATTGAAAAACATTCTTGAGCTCAGTATCCAGAAATTAACAGTTTTTTAACAGAAGAGTTACCAAAAGGTCAGGTGAAAATTAGTGAGAAAGTAAAAATAACTAAGCACAGCAGACAAGGAAGAGTCCTGCTAAATTCAAGTCAGAGATGTGTCTTTCAAACTCCTGCCTTGCTAAGCCTTCCTGAATCAATAAAGAGATAAGCAAGATAGCTTCCTATCACCTTGTCCACAATTCTCAGTTCAAAATACAGCTTGATTGTGCAATCTTAAATTCACACTTGCATTGCACGACCTAACATCCTGCTCCCTATCCAAGAGTTTTGCAATTAGAGCTTCAAGAAATACCCTGCATGAATAGCAGAAGTTCCAGAACACTTGGATGGGACTGCTCAAATAAACATTAAGGACATCTGTTTAGAAAACTAACCCCATCCTTGTGTTTTGATATGAGTAATATGCTAAAAATAGATTGTAAGTGGCCAAATTCTGTTCTCATTCAAACTTAAACAACTTTGGTGATTTCAAAACCACTACGTAATTATCTCAGCTGATACACACCACTTCTGCTCATTGGCAAAGAAGTTGCAATATTCACTATATTACAGGATGAGGCACTTTCTCTGGTTGACATTCTCTCCTTTCATTGTCTTTTCTCTGGTAATTTTATTTCCTGCTAGTCTTCAGTCTACTGTAATTTAACCATTCCACATCACTGTGCAAAATTTTCACCAAGTCAAGAATTACAGTTTGAAAAACCTGCACCAGGAGAAATGGACAAATGACAGCATTAACATACATTTAATCCACTCAAAAAACTCCTTTGTTCAGCCCAACAGGAGAGTACCAGTGAGTCACAGCCATGAGTAACAAAGTGATTACTAAAGGAACTCAGGAATTTCTCGGTGATTAGTCTTTCCAATTTCAGATGGTAGGTTTCTCTCAAAGATACTGAGTTCAGTTACAATTTATCAGACTTGACAGCTTTTACTTACGTCTTAGAATAGATGAATTTCCTCCACAGTAGGAATTACTAAATGACATTTTGTGCTTTGAATTATGCAGGTGATCAGACCAGTTATTTGTATTTTCTCTTTATGGCCTTGAAATTGGTGAGCCACAGCTGAGGACATGATATGTGATTTGATGTAGCCTAGACTTTCCAAATTAATATTTCACTTTACAGACTGATCGCCATCCAGAAGAAGTTTAAGGTGGAGCACTTCATCAAGTTACCAGGTCCTGACTGATTCCAACTCCCAGTATTCTTGGATAGGAACATGTTTCTCAGTTTTGGTTTAATCCAAATCCAAAATCAGGAAACAATTCACATATGCAGAAGCCATAGTTCTAAAGTAAATTAACAATCAGGTTTAGATTGCATGGGGGTAAGAAAACAAATCCCACCAATATTTTCTTTCAATAACATTCCTTTTTATAACTAGTAAGTTGCAATTATTTCGAGACAGAGGAATACTAAGTGATTTTGTAATCTTTACCATATTACTTTTATGTCTTTGAAGAACTGAAAGATTAAATGTTACACTGTAAGATTCGGTGAACTCAAATATCCACAGCTCCCCACAGAAAATCATTCAAGGCTGGGAAAGCTAATATCTCGTGGGCCAGCAGCAGCAGAACACTGGCTGTGCTAATGGAACACAGCAATTCTCAATTACCAAATGGTACAAAGCATTTTATTCTATTCCTGGCAAGAGGCACAATAGCAGACATTAAAATGGCATAACTTCATTTTTATAACATTTTTATTTTTCTTTCCCCTTATTTCAATTTGGATGCAATATTAGCAACCAATAAGTCAAGTGCAGACAGAAATAGAAATCAGATCCTCGTACTAGCCAAGAATAGCTTAAAAACATTTCAAAGGCTATGAAACATTAACCTTCTCCTTTAATTTTTTAGAAAAATGTTATATACTGGATCCTTAAGTTATATTTGAACTGGAAGGAGGCAAAATTAGAAGCAGATATCAAAAGGTCATATCTCACAATTCACAGGAAGTAAATACTCTGGCAAAGGCATAAATGATACAAGGTTACATAAGAATTTCCAAGTATACCCTAAAAGCCCTTTTTGTAGCACTACCTAAACCACTTTGTAACCAAGTGCAATATACTCCTTGTCTCATTGCTTTTTACACTGCAGTAACCACTGTAATGAAAAAAATATCATTAAGGCTAAATTTGACCAAGGTAAGTAAACAGGGACCACACTCAAACCTTCTGTGATATCACACTCCAGTGGCAGCAAATGGGGATAAATATAAGACTCTATTCAGGCCTAATCTAGAGGAAATTTAAATCTGTGGAGTTAAATAGAATTGTCCTACTTTCTGTCTCACTCTAAAGCATTCTCAAAATTGACAAAAGAAAGATTAGAACCTCTTTTTAAAAAATCATAGAAACAATACAGAAGTTGTAGCAATCTTCCAGCGGTCCAACAACACGTGACATTTGAAACCTCTATTTTTTTTAGTACCTACACAGAGATATTAAAAAAAAAAAAAAAAAAAAAAGAAAAAAAAACAAAACCAAAACCAAAAAAAACCCAAGAATTTTTTATTTAATACTTTGATCATAACAATTTTACCTTGTTCCAATGGTGGTATGGAATGATAGTCAGAATTTTGTAGCGTTACGTTACTGTCCAATCTAAGCTTCTGTGCAAAACCATGCTACATCTCCTTTCAAACACAATGCAAACCCGAGATCATAGGAGAACTCAAGAGTATCTCTCCATACCAGTGAAGGGATTTGTCACCACTTTGGCATTACTGCAAGGACCATCAAAGGTCTTATGGTATCTTGATGATTTTCATCCAAAGAAACCACTTCAAGGGATGCTGCCAGCTGAGCATATGGATATCAGGCAGTGGGATTTTTGGCTGTTTTACTATGACAGCTCAGCAAGGTCTCAGATAGCTTGATATTGCATACATTGAAATAACATATAGGGCACATGCCAACAGGCAAAACTGCTTTACACTGAGGAGAGACTATGCTAATTGCACAAACCCATAGACGAGTTAAAACAATAATGATCCTAGTAGTATCAAGCAAAGCTAACAAAAAATAGAATGCTTCTAATTAAATTGCTGTACTTGTTGCTTTAACTAAAAATAACTAGATCTGGAATGACAGTATACCATAATAATTTTTTTGCATACCATAATAACTTTAAACAGATTTTAGGTGTACACAAAACAGAAAGGAATTAAAGGAGCAAATTTGCCATATTTTGCACTGGGCATAAATATGTATGTGGAGAGTGAAAAGTAGCAACTGCCTGACCTGATGCACTGGGAGGTGGACTGGGTTAAGAAAAGAGCTATAAACCAAGATGCTGGATAGCAAAGCTGAGCCTGTGTGGGTTTCTGGACACGCTGCATCAGTGGGGAAATTCTGCTGTTGAACAATGTTCATGGCTCAATGGTCCTGAAATCGTAGAGACTAAAGGGCCAGAGCAAACTCACAGCACGCCATGGAAAGCTGCATCATGCAGAGTGCTCAGCTCCAGGAAAAGAGTGCCTACATACAGTGAGAGCTGCAGGCAAGTTAGTAAGGCCCCTTGTTGGCATGAGTTACCAGCTCAGGACAGGCAGCTCAAAAAAAATGCAGAGAAAAGGAGCAATGGTCATCTACCCCTCCTCTCATCCTGAAAAGCCAGGATTGTATGGAAGAGCCTATCTCACCTTCAGCTCAGCCCCAGATGAGCAGACCAGTGGGCCAGGCATGCATTATGCACCACTCCTGGCTTGAGGGACAGAACAAGTTGACTGTAGAAGCTATTAGCCATTGACAATCAAAAGATAACCATATATGCAGCAGACTTAGCAGAAAAATAAATTGTAACCATATTCAGCAGAAGGATAAAATTTCTTAATCTACCTACATATTTTTGTGCGATTTGTAGTGGAGATTTGTAATTTAAATATAAATTTTTATGTTTCCACCTCTAAGAGATCTCTGTACAGCTGTGTGTGTCCTGTCCAAAATTTACTTTTAAGAGGATCTCTTTTTAAAAAAAAAAAAAAAAAAAGGGCATAGGTTAAGGATTCAGTGAGGTATGGTGATAGAGAACAAGGGGAGACTTCAGAAAATTAGGCAAGGGAGAGAAATTTGCTACTGTTTTTAACCCTTCTCTTCTCATTCTCCATTAAGCCAGAAAGCTACACTGTGCCAACAATTCTCCTACTTTCTGTTCCACGCAGATAGAAACCTCATCTGGTGTTACTATGAGCACCCTTTAAAGAAAATTGCCAAGAGGACAGGACACCCACATTAAATCAGACCAACAAGACACTTGGCATCCATCTGGTACCATAGCTAGGAGAAAACGTAGGAAAGCTCATATGGACTGGAATAATATACTGTGATACTCCCCAACTTCCAGCTCAGGGGGAAGAGGCTGCATTGCCAAATTTCATAATCCCCATTTGATTTAATACCCATTTGAATTTGGTTCCCTTCATTTGTCCAGTTTTTGAACATATGTAAACTTTTAGCCTCCACAGTGCTCCCTCTCCAGGAATTTCAGTGTAGAACTATTCAGCAAACAAAGGAATCCTCTCTGTTTTGTCCCCTGCTTGATGCCTTTGGTATCTTACTTCCCAGACTGTCACTATTATGGAAAGAGAAAGTATCTCTGGTACTTATTCTCCACTTGTGGGTGAAGGACTAAAACAAATAAGACAGATCTTATTGTACACATTAAGAAACCAGTGTTGGAAGAGAAGGACAATGAAAAATGGGGTTCTTGTAACAACCTGAAAAAAACAGACCTCTCTTCTCTGGGACACTGCTGTATCCAAAAGACTACAGCAAAGAACTAAAGCTGGTGGTTGTGATTGTAGTCAGTAGCAGAAATTGCAGGGCTCTGCCTGCCTGGGATCTTGTAAGAAAGTCAAGTCATTGCCACAAGTCTCACAGCCAGAGAGGAACCTGAATTATTTCCGGGTCTCTCAGCCTCTTTGGGAGCAATGGGAGGCAACATTATATACACTTAGCAGACAAATCAATAAAATTACTCACATTCAAATGACTTACGTGCATGCTCCAGTGTGTATTTTTATCCAGCCACTTAACAAGAATTTTACATAAATGCTGAAAGAATATTCCCAGGGGAAACAGAAATGCTCAACATATTTTAACAAAAAAATTCCTTCAAACTGCATTTCTCAGGTAAACATGGCAGGCAATTAAACAAATTTGAGGGTCAATAAGCATGGACTAAGAAAATTTAACTAATACACAGCTAATCCCAAGGAAGAGAGCTGAAAGTACTAAGAAAATAACCAGCATACAACAAGAAGAAAAATTGCAGAGTTTTTGTCACCACGGGCATCCACTAACGTCATATCATCCTGGGAGACAGACAGCAGATTCTGCTTAAAAGTAATCACTGCTATGAATACACAGGGAGCAGAGCTGACCTGTACCTGAGAGCCCAGGAAAGGCACAGTCTGTCTGCTGGGACACTCTGGGGGCTTGGAGGCAGATGTCAGCCACCATGAGCATTCCTTCCCCATTCCAACAAGGAGTGCAGCCCTGCACTTCTGACACACCATACACAAAATCCCCTGTAGACACCTAGTCCATTCTGTATGGAACTGTTTTCAAAAAATCTCTGAACTTAAGAGATAGTCACCTGTTTAAAAAACAAAGCTCCACTTTGATTTTGCTGCATATCATGTTTTAAATTTTAGTGTTTTTACATTTGGCTGTTTTGTTATTTGGAGAAAGGAATAAATATTCTTTTCTGTTAACCTTTCTTTAGACAACTGTTTTTCCAAAAATAAAATGCAACTCTTCAACAGCTACATTATGTATACACATACATATACACACACACACAGCCATGCCTTTTCATATACACTGTTTTAAAGACAGCCCTCAGTCAAAATCAGGCACATTCCCAAGACAATTTTCAACATTCTATCTATCTAATGAAAAATTGTGCAGTTTTCACTAATACAAAACAAGAACAGAGACACGTTCACCAAGGAATCCAATATCTCTTCCCTTTCCTATTTACTCACCATCACTTGGCTGTTCATTTCATGAGCATCTCACACTATGTGTTTCATCAACATGAAATTCAATTTAATGCTTAAATAGTAAAAATAACCAGACAAGAACAACTTTAGAGTTTTCTTTCTGATTTTACTTGCATTTGATTTTGTTTCAATTACTGCCTGTTTACATTTTTATTAGCGGATTAAATTTGGGAACAATGCATGATGAGAACTTGTGCATTCTGCTTTTCAAACATTATCCAGTGGGTTCTGCTGTTGTTTACCACACCAGATGTGTATTCCAAGTAATGTTTTCACTGACTCTCCAGCTTAGCAAAGTCCTGCTTCACTAGAGGTATTACTGATGTTTTCAAAATGACAGACACCAAGTAAGTGAACAGGGAGGGACAATTCACAATGTTTTATAACACAACTGGAGGCAGAGGAAAACCACTTTTTCCCCACGAGATATACTATGCCAAGCAGGGGTGAGGAACTGAGACTTTTTACCCCAGTCAAGTCAGCACAGAACTCTGATCAGCCTTGAAGGATTTTGTGTGTGTTGATTTTAGCAGAAATCACAGACATGAATATTAATACATATAAAGTTAGTGGTTTTGCTGTTCTCAGCACAGCAGAGTATCAGTTTTAGAAAAACTTCTCCAGAAGAGCAGAAACAAAATTTCCTAAGACCAAAGGCCTTTAATTTGTTCTACAGCATTATCTTTCTCCTGTTACATTAGAGACAGCCTAAGTAGATCACATTTGCTTTCCTGAAGTTTTGAAATGTGCCTAGCAAAACCCATTACTACAGCCAGCAGCCATTGCTACTAGAAGCCATTAGCCAGCAGGAAATAACAAAACTGTTCAGACACAAGTGAGAAAATAGAGCAAAAATTAGAAATGTGCAGAGACAAGAAAAGGCTAAAAATATCAATGAGCAAGTTTCCAGATATAACCAAAAAATACAGTCATTGAAAACATCCATTTTTCAGCAAATGCTGGTTCTACATAGGCAATGGTCACTAACTAAAAGCAAAGTATATTACATGATATATGAACAGAGTAAATTCTCAGAACTTGGTAGAAAAAGCTGAGAATATTTTTGATGGTCATAGATCTACCCTTCCTGTGCTAACAGAGGTAGATCTGCTTCTCCCAGGCCAACAGTTACATCAGGATGAAGAACTGTCCAAACTCTACGGACAATAAAGGTTTCACTGTTTTTCATATAGTTTTCAATTTATGACAAGATTTATTTTGACCCACCAGGTTAGCCTTTTGGAAATATTTAACTTTATCACAGAGGAGAGAGAGAGAAGCTGACAAGAGTAGCCCAGCACAGAAGCAGGTCAACATCATCAGGATAATGGAGATCCAACTACTCTGTTTGGAGTGTGGGCCAAGATATCTAGAAAAGTAATTAGACAAGATTTAGTCCTAACCAGCCTGAGAATTGTTTCCACTGCTGATCTTAAATTGTTCAAGCTGTTGGAAGCTTTAGCAACTCACTGTGGTCTCTATGTTCCAAATGACTGACCAAAGAAAAAGTGCCTATGGGTGCCTCTAACACACATGAAAAGGGTGATGATGTGGCTACAGAGCAAACAGGAACAGGACACTGCACCCCTTTAATGACTCATTCATTTGGCTGGACCTTATTAATTTGTAGGTCTTCAAAATTAAATGTTGTCAATTTTAAAAGGCCACAGAACATGTAACAACCAGTTTTATCAAGAAAGATTTATGATGAACAGCAACAGCTAATACTTCAAGGCAATTCAATTCAAGCATTCAACGAACAACCTTAGAAATACAAAGTCAATTCTTCTGTTACTAAATACATATGCTTTTTCTTTTCCTGTTTGCAATTTTTGCAATTTTTTCCCTGTATTACTTATGGCCACCTAGCAGATGTGACAGGGACCTGTTCGGTGTCAGGTTCCATAACCCAGTGCAGTGATTACATTTCACATTCAAGTGCCAGAAACCACTTAATTCCTACAGGTGCAGCTGAGGGGTGGGCGGTGGGGGGAGGGAGTAGTTAACAGAAAGAAAATCTCATGCCCTGAGAAACAGCACAAAACCATCCTGACCATTTCCATTAGGATGCCAGGATGTTCTGTTTTCAGAACTGTCCTAGTCAGACAGGGATGTCTAGACCTATTATGTACCTACTACAGACATAAAGCTTCATCTGTGCCCTGGCTGCTGGTGCTGCCAGGCTATTGCTGAAACTACAAAGAGTGTATGTCCAATAGGCTACACTGCCTTTCTGCTACAGAAACATCTCCACCTTTATAAGCAGGACAAAATTTTACCCAAAATTATGATTCAAAATTCTTCAGTTCTGAAGCACAACAAGCATTAACTCCTAGAAGCAAGAAAACCAGAGCCAGCAGTCTGGGTAGTGTTACTCAAGTCTTCTGATATTTAAATGAAAACTGGGCTTGGATAGGTAACTCAGCTATATATTGAGGATACCTAATTTGAATGAATAAATTCAGTCACCTTCTTCCCCTAGCAGCAATTACTTAAGTAGTTAACAGAAAAAGCTTTCAGAAAAGAGGAACACATGGGAAACTACTCCTGATGTTCTATGAAATGTATAGTCAAACTTAGAAAACCACTGTTTAAAAAGAAGGCATAATCAAGAAAAAGTTGTACCAAAACTACATAGGAAAAATAGGAAATTCATAGCCAGTTAAGGAGATTCAGAGAGCATGCAATCTGAATTTCACACCTAAAGGAGCAAGGAACTAAAACAGATGAAAAGCGTCAGAGAAAGCAGTTATACAGAACATGAAGACTGAAGTTCAGATCTTCAGAAAATCCACAGGAGTCTGCTAACTGCTGAACTGGAAATCAGCAAAAGGAAACTCTGAAGGACTTTTGAATGATTAGAAATCAGTGGTCAAAAATCATCACCATTTACTTTTGACTGGTATGACAGCAGAGCTAATCCTGACACATATCACAACAGGAATACCTGCAAGAGTGAAGACAACATTAATATCATATCGTGACATTCATGAAGCCATAATTAAAAGGTGGCATCTTGTCTTAGCATCCAAATACATAGAAAAGATAAGGACAAACAAAACAAAGAAGTCAAAAACTGCTACAGGAATGAGCTAAAGGTTGGGAGATAATGATAATATAATTTATTAAAAAATAAAGTAATAATCAATTATTTTCAAAAATACTTTCCTGCCAGACAGACTTCTATTACTGGTTGCCTTTATCCAACAAAATGTCCTGAGTAATTTCAATTATTAGGAATCAAACTTACATAAGCTCAAAATGTAAATAAGTTTATTGCTCTTGCCAGTTAAAGACTTGAAACAAACTGTTGCCTGTGGTTGGTAAGAGATAACTGTAAGAAATTCAACCATGACCAAATACCTTTATAGAAACCTTATTGAAACTGAATGAGTAATTACAAACATGTCATAGAGACAAATGAATTTTTTTTAACTGGAGTGATACAAAAACAGTGGTTCCTTTCACTCCTAAGTTTCCAAATTCAGTGCATCAGGGCAACTTCATTGATTTCAGGTAATTTATCCAAGGTTCACTTCAATACACCTGGCATGAAGCACTGGCACCGTGACTCTGAATAACACATCACAGCTGACAACATCCAGTTCAATCTGAAGTAAATATATTTGGAAAGATTTAGGAAAAGTGATACCTAGGTAAGTTATATTGTTCAATATTGCCTCAGAAGGGTCTTAAGTAAAATCATTTGGTATTATGTCACCTGCTATTTTCAGTGATACTTTTAAAGTACTGCAAGATGTAATTGACATACCAGTGACAGGGCAATCAAAAAAAAACATCATAGCTGGTTCAAGCAGGTTCCATCTGCTTAGGGAAGCATTCTAACCAAATACTGGAGCATAAATTATGATCTGAAAGTGCAGTTCATTTCAAATTTCCATTTCTTTTACTTTTTGATATGTGTTACAGTTATACAATCACAGTACTTCCATCTAAATCACATTCTAATTTGTCAAGAGCAGCAAAAAGCTGAGTTAAAATATCAATGCATAGGGAACTTAGGAAAAGCACTGCCAATTTTACTAAAGGCTATTTCACAAGGATACAAATCAATTTTTAAAATTTTTTCTTTCATAAGTTTTGATCCACTTAGAAGTCAAAATACATAAAAAAACTCAAAAGG
This sequence comes from Certhia americana, assembly GCA_018697195.1. NCBI lineage: Eukaryota > Metazoa > Chordata > Aves > Passeriformes > Certhiidae > Certhia > Certhia americana. The sequence goes on from CM031858.1 coordinate 16,519,477, forward strand.
CAAACATTCCAGTCACCTGAAATACTAATAGATAACATAATCTTTTTGACTATAATGCCAAAAAAAAATCAAATAGTGAAGTAGGGATATTACATCATCTCTGAATTCAGCCATGCTGAAGCACATTCGGGGATGTGTGCCCATTCTTGGTGTATACATTCTGTGTCAGATCAGTGGTACACAAGAGTAAATCCAGAGAAGGACCCATAAAAATGAGCTGAACACCAGAAAATGGGCTTTTCAAGAAGACTTTCTTCATGATAAAAAAAGGCTGAATAGTTTAAATTGAAACACATTTTCACAAACAAGGCAAACTTCATTTGATTACCAAGTATCTATAGCACAAGTTAGCCAACAGTAGAGGAGATACAGAATAAGAGACTTATTTTTGCTGACAAACCTATCATGCCACCAAACAGTTAATTTTCCACTTGAAACCTAAAAACAAAAGGGGATCTCCCTCTCAGGAACAAGGTGAGAATCTTGGGACTTTTAATTTACTAAGAAATTACTGAAAGCTATTTTCAGGCCCTTTTTTTTTCCTTTCATCATTCTACCTTCAGTCTCACATCTTGGCAGTCTTCAGGTTTCTTAAAATATATTCAGCCTAAAATGTTTCCATTACTTTTTGTAAGGCATGGTATTAGCTGATTCCAAGGGGTTCCTTGCTGAAAAAGTCGGACTCAATGATCCTTGTGGGTCCCTTCCAACTCAGCATATTCTGTAATTTTGTGAACCTCTGCTGCAGAAGTGGGGTTGGGATTTTGGCTTTTCTCAGGAAATTACTGTAGAGAACTGTTTCACAGAAGATGTAACAAATACAGCCTGGGGTACTCTCTCTCAGTAATAACATGAGAATGCTTCTTGCTTAGTCCCTATGCCTGCTACCACTCCATGGTTTTTAATTCTCTCAGTAATTCAGATGGTGCCTTTGATTTCTGTTTGCTTCACCTTGAAATACTTCCAGTCTTTGTGTCCTGCAAAGGTAGGAGACTCTGAAAGAGAAGGTCCAGACTATTACAATAATACAGTGAACACAAAAACTTGAAACCATGAAAACTTTCCTGAGAGCAAGAGAAAAACAATCTGAAATAAAAGTAACAGCAGACTGATGGAATATGGCTATTCCTTCTGTAAAAATGAGTAGCAGAATCCCTTAGGGGTTATTGACTTAAAAATATAAGTGTGTTTTTAATGTTCATGATAGGTAAGGCTAGTTGTGACTAGGGTAAAAATACGAATAATTCCTCCTAATAAATAAATCAGCACCACTATTTATTAAAAAAAAAAAAAAAAATTTAGAAGCCAAAAAGGCAGCCATAAAACTAGGTATTTTTCTTGCCCTTATGAAGCTTTAATGAAAAATGAATCTTTATCCAATGTCAAGCCAACTGATCTTAATGAGAACAAGCTGAGGACGCAGAGGGCAATAGATCCTATCTGTGTTAACCACCCAGTAAATATTGTTCTTTCCTTTTTCAGCAAGGAATCCCTTGGAATCAGCAAAAAAAAACTATTAGGTCTGAAATGTTTCTATATTTTTAAGAAACCTGAAGACTGCCAAGATGTGAGAACAAAAAGTGGAAGGATAAAAGAAAAAAAAACCACTGAAAATAGCATTAAATAATTTCTCATTAAATAAAAATTACTCTATCTTGTGTTAACAAAGAAATCAGGATTCCTAGGTTTTGAAAGTCCTATATTAAAAAGCACTTTTTTCTAGTATCACCTCGCTATACCCATTAGCCTTTGAACTGAGGTATAACTAACGTAAAGAAGGGCAATAAGCATCTTTCTCAGAAAATGCAGTGGAAATTGTCCTGTACTCCATTAAATTTATATTCACCATGCTTCTAACAACAAAGCTGTGATACAATCTATACACATCATTCTGAGTACATAAAAAGCTTTCCATATTTCTACCAAGCAATGGTAGAGATAGTAACCCACATCAGTAAGAAAATTCTAGTATTTCTTTCTGGTCTATTAAAAGTAGTAATCAGTTCTACTACTGTGACAATGCTGACAAGTCAAAAATGTGACTTTTACTCAGTAGAAGAGAGATTTTACCCAGAGAAGAGAGACTCTAAAACAAACTCTAAACATGGTTTTCCTTTTCTGATGCATCTCACCAAATTCACTAGATGATATATAAGCATCCTCAGGATTCTTTGTATGCCTTTATCAGTCTTCAAATAAAAATGGCTTGCTTTGTGTCTGCCAAACTTAATTAAATTACTTAGTGTTCAATTACTGAGACAAATGCTGACAAATCCATTTTATTACCACAGACAAGGCCATGCTGTCCATCGTGGTTATTTTCCTCAGATTTTTTTCCTCTTGATATTGTTCATACTTTTTGGACATTGCTTATGAGGTATGGTGTCCTGTATATATTTATGCAACACTCAGGAAATCATCTCTTCAGCATGATCAGGTACTCAGCTGCCCATACCTAACCAGGCAGCATAAAGACCTGTCTGAATTGGTGTAAACTGCCCCAAATTCTGTGTCACCTTTTTTCGCTACTGCTGCTAACTGGTCTAGGCAGATGAAAGTACTCTTACAGACAAACTTTTTGTCACTTCCTTACTAAAGTGTGAAAATACCTTTGCCTATCAAACAATCCTTTTCAGTATTACAAGTCTCCTCCTGGAGGCATACAAAAATTCACTACAAAGATGAGTAGCCCACAAATCCAAAGAGATGCTCTCATACACTTTCCTGATTGAAGATGAGTTTTACAGTGTGCTGATCTCATTCCTTCAGTCACTCCCAAGCCAGACTTCATATCAAGAATGCACTTAAGCTTGTGCTGAAAGTTAAGGTGGCATTTCAATATCGTTGATGTTTAACTCCTTCTATCCTGTTCCTAATTTGTTCCTGATCATGGAATCATAGAACGGCTTTGGGCTGGAAGAAACCTTAAAGATCATCTTGTTCCAGCCCTGCTGCCATAGGCAGGGACACCTTTCACTAGAGCCTCATTCAACCTGACCTTGAACATTTCTAGGGATGGGATATCCACAACTTCTCTGGGCAGAAGAGGTCTGACCTAGGACAATCTGAGAAAAGATTCAAGGTCAGAGTCTTCATTTGAGGGTGAAAGCCAACATCGTTGTCGGCTCCTTTATTGCTGGTTCTTGCATTGCTGTTTGTGCTGTTATACTGAAACAAGGCTTTCAAGCCTTGATTCCTAACATGGTGGGATTCTTTTAAATAAGGTCATTAAGGTCTTACTAACCTACAGCCACTAAAGACAACACAGATAATTGTAATTAAATCCCCAAGGAAAGAAATCCCTTTATTTTTCACTACAGTCATAGGAAAAGAATATTTAGACTGCTCAGCACCTATCTGTCACAAAGGAACTGAACTTTCAAAGTCTCTAAAAGCTAAGCTCTGCTTCCAAAAACAGTTTGTGTATTTATAGTCATGCTTTCTGACCTCCTTTTTTCATTTTCTGGTGGGAATACATAAACTTTCTAAAGGAAAAAAAAAAAGAATTTAATTATAGTAATGGTTCATAAATAAAAATTCCATCTTGGTACAGTCAAGCATACAGGGTAAGCCCTGGTGGCCTCTTCACAGACTACATGTACGTATTAGTTTGCTTACCTTTTTTTACTGGTATTGCTACCTAGTGATTAAGTGACAAAAACTGTAGATAAAGGGCATAAAAATACTTGGGAAAAGCAAGGTCAAAACAACACCTGGAACATTAAAACACTGAACTAGAAATTGTTAAGATACATACCTGCAGTTAATACTCAGTGTTAAAAGTACTGAATTGTTCAAATTATTCATAAGTCTTGTCCTGCAATAGACCTGGATACAAAGAAAGTTCAGGAAGTCTTTCCCCCTAATTTTAGCAGTAACACACACAAAGCATCAGAGAAAGATGCTCCTCAAGTTCCTTAGAGGCAAAGTAACTTAGTTTCAGGTGGGTAAATGAATTTAATTCTTATTTCTGAGTTCAATCCTTGGTATCTATACAATACACTAATATGGTTGGACAAACATAAACCTAATTTTTTCCCATATAAAGAAGCCAGAGCTTCTTATTTTGAAATCTTGAGTTTGGATGAGGAGAAGTTAGAGTGTAGAAAATATGCAAAAAAATCATGACCAGAGAATTAGGTAGTAGGCACAAATATAAAACAGCAAGCAAGGGGAAAAGCAATGATTTTAAAAACCTCTGAGTCATGTTTTGAAATTTTTGGGGAACTAAACACCTTACACATGCTCAGGATGAAATTGCTCAGAAACTCATGACTTGATGAATTCACAGCCTAACTGAGAAGCAGTTCCTTGGAATCTGTGCAGTCACATTCAAGTAAACCCTGTGTAAGCAAGGGGAAAATGTAACCCTTTATCAGCCTATCAGTACTAATCTTCAAGTATTCTGTAATACTTTCTGTCAAGGTAAGAGTGAAGAGCGAAACAAGCTGCAAGATATGCTCACTGCCACACAGCAATTTAGTTGGGTTCTTTCTTAGAATGCCTAATTCTCAAATCAAGTATTTCTCATTCCATCCAGGCATGCAATTATGTATCCATTACCCACTGTAGCAGTAAAACAGATCTCAACTATTATGTTCACTGTTGAAGTTCTGAATTAAAAGTAGGTCCAGCCTTTTCACTTCGGGTAAACTGGACACCCTGACCCTGATTTGACTTCTTACCAGACAGCACTGGCAAAAACATTGCAAAAATAAAAAGGGGGGGAAAAAAGAAGAAAAAAAAGAGCTACTTAGTGCAGGACCAAAGGGGTTTTATCTTCTTCATTAAATGGAAGGAAATAGATCATATACAAAATGCATGAAATGGGAGCGACAGAGATGAATAATGCATCCGTTACTTGTTTGCATAATGGAGTTATTTGATCTACTTTGACTTCTCAGGCAGAGCAAAACCAAAACATAATGGTATTCCCACTTTCTTCCAAGAAGGTCCTTAGGAACTCCTCTCCTTTGAAAGGCCACAAGATGCTATAGAATACTAATGAGCTTCCAGCTGTTGTAGGTACACCTGTAAAATAGCACAAGTGATTTTGCCCCCTGGGAAGATTTTGCACCTCTGCCTGATTTAATGAGTGAAGCTCAAGCACTCATGCAGGAGGTGGCAGACAAGTGTCCATTTGTGCTCAGATGGCTGACAAAATTTTCACATGGAAAGAACAAAGGTATTTCAGAGGGTTTTTTTTAACAGGTTTAGGGTCTTTTTACCCATAAACAACATATGTTTTTGTGAACTTTAATACAGTAATTTCCCTTGAAAGCCCTGGAAACGCCTAAATGCTTATAAATGTCTTTGTAACTACTTTATGAATTCAAAGGCTGTTTGATAATGTTCAATCATTTGAACAGCAAAGCTCTGTAGTGAAAAGTTCAGTCCTAAAGTGAAGTTAAGAAGTTAAGGGCAGCACCCTCCAATGAGGAAAATTAAACACCTGACCAGAGCAGCTTCTGTTGACTTTACACATAGTAGCCCTACAATGTGTACTGCCCGCTTTTTTTTTTTTTTTGCTTTTTTTCCTTTTTTTAACATTTTAAACAACCCTTGAAAGGATCACATTCATCTCAAAACCAAAAGACACACTTCCTCTGAGGCTCCTCTGTGCTAATCTGCTACGACATTCTGCAGTAGGGAAGGAATTTTCTGCTTCTCAACTGAAGCTACTCTAAAAATATAAAAAAAATACATCCATAAAAATGTCATAAAAAATTACAGCCAAATATCAGTGACAAAGAGGTAAACCAAGACATAACTCTTCAACAATAGCACAGTTTTCCCCTCATTTCATCCCAAAACCTAAGTTATGAGTTGCCAAATATCTGTGATCCTATAAATAGTGCTTAAAGTCAGTACACCAAAACTCAGAAGGTTTGGTCCAGCAGCTGAGCAGAGCTGCCTGGCTTGCCTCTGGGCTATTACAGCGACTGTCATGAAGGATTTTAGGGTGAGGGCACATGGCATAGTTGAAAATCCTGAGATCACGTGTGGACAAACTAACTTTACAGGTGTTCATCAGCATTGCAATGGGAACAACTTCTTTTCCTGCTTTATCTGAAAATTGCTGAGGAATCCTTGTCTCCTGTAACGTCAGAACTACATTTACTGGGTAAAAAAAAAAAAAAAAAAAAAAAAGTCTTATTACAGGACAATTTCAGCATTACTTCCATTCTAAATCTAAATGTTAATGTTAATCTAAGATTAACATTAAACCCAGGGACTTACCAATAGAAAATCACTGCCTGATAGAGATTTATATACAAGTCTAAATTTAGAGTCTAAAATATAAGTTAGTTCTTACTTGTGTGTAACAACTTTCTACAGAGTGCTCTACTGAATAAAAATGGTTCACTTGTCTTAATAAAAACAATTACATTAATAGGACTGCATTCTTCTCAGTTTACATATTTGAAACTTAATAAAACGGCTTTTTTTCCCATCTGATTTATTTAGTTAATACCATCACTATGTTCTCTCAAATAATTACCTCTAGAAGTAAGAGGCTCCTGTTATTTATCTTTTATTATACTAATTGGTTTTTTTGCTAATTTCTTTCCCTCATTACTTCTTACATATGAAAGCACCTTTTACTTAATACAGTAAATTTTGAGTTCTAAGGATTTTTACCCTTAAGAAAGAATCTTCTTATTGTGACCTAGAAGATGCTAAGCTGTGTTGCACAAAGCAACAGCGTATGGCTTCTCTGTCAGAATTTTCCTGGATGTATTGACAAACTGGGCATCAGTCCTTGCAATGTACATTCAAAAATGAGTACTTTTTTTCAGCACTCCTTCAAGATAGTGTTTTTATCTATTCCTCTTTCTTCCAAAGAATTGTTTGTCTTTGTCAGAATGCCATTAACTGAGATTTCAGTTCTGATGGTCCTGAACGTTGAGGCACAATCTAATCTTCATAGGAAGAGTCCCTGGGACTGTTTCTTCAGGAGAAATGATAATGAGAATATATATTGTAATGTGCCAGAGTTGCTCAAGTTCTATGAAGCTGTGGAAACAAATGTTAAGAACTCTTGCCTAAAAAGCCCACTTTTACTGGGAAAATGTGTGATGGGTTTTACATCACAGACATAAGGAATACAGACACGTTTATTATCACGAAAGTAAGTGTTTCTAAAAGCAATTGTAAATCAGACTAGAAAAGGTAACCAAGTATACTGTACTCAAGCTGAGGAAAAGGGACAAGAAGCTTGGAAAGTAACTGCTCGTTTTTGTGACTTCAGTGAAAATATTTATGAATACAGCTAACAGCAGCTGAACTACCCTGTCAGCCTCTATCCCTGAAAGGTATGCCATTAACTTAATTCTTGTATAAGGACAGTAATTTAAAAATTAGGTTGTACTTGGCAGTCACTTTTGAAGCAATTTAAATATCTTTAGGTGTTTTGACAACTCACCAACCTTCCAATACATAATCTTTTCCTGTCAGTCAGAACACAGTTTCTTGAGTCAACTCTCACAAGATCAGTGCACATGGTAGTTTAAGGCAGAACCTACTTCCTACAAGTAGAGGAAAAAAAAAAAACAACAAAAAAAAATTTGGTCTAATGCTCACTGTTGAACCTTTTCCTTATGGATGGCCACAGTGATTTGAGATGAATTAGAAAACTGGTCAAACTGCTTTTAAAAAGCTGGGATGCTTCTTTTATCTAACCTGAGGAAGACTCACTCAGTTTGTGTCTGTAGTATTTCCTCTGTAAAAGCCAAACTGCCACTCTCAGGGAGGCATTCTTACAGACTATTTTCAAGAAGAGATAAAATGATTCATCACTTCTGAGACTTGATTGTGTATTTTAAGACAAAACCAAGTGTTAGATGATATATTATGACCTCCTACAATAACAGACCACATGAATTCAAATAAAATATCTCTGTCTGGATTCCAATGGCATGGGAATGGCCAGTAAGGGTTTTCCAGGAAGATATCTGGTCTGCATTTAAACACTAGAGAGAGAAGTTGGGCCATATTTGTACCTGATTTTCCTGGTTAACAATGCAAATATCCCCATACCTACATATTCGCACTCAAGAGTCATCAGGGCAAAATAAATAATCTTAGAAAAGCTGCAACTCCAAAGCCTTTCAGTGGGTAGTCAATCTAGAGAGGAGAAAAGCAAAACCAGATCTAAGGCAGAGTTGCACACAGGTACCAGCATTTACATCTACATATTTCCCACAACAAGGAACACAATCTAAACCCAAGGCTAAGCTGAGACTCCAATCTAAAATAAGACTGCACATTCAAGAAAAATGTACACAGTTGTTTGGTTTTTTTCTGAAAAGGCAACATAGGGTGTGGAATTTGGTAGGGGGAGAAGATTAAAAGAAAAAAAGGTCTGATTGTCCAAATTACGACACCATCAAAAGGTAAAAATAATTATTAGTAACATCCTTTTCAAAAGAGGAAGCAGAAAAAAACTCCTTTTAACCTGCACAAAGGTACTCCAGAAGTCAGAATGAAGGTCTGCCAGAAACCAGGCTGATCTTAATTTGGATCATGTCCACAGAACTGTATTTACTAAGAGCATGTTGCTTGTACTGATGGTTAAGTTGAACATAAAGATCAATACTACCTGGAAAGATGAAAGAGAGAATGATCCCCTGAATGGTGAGCTGATTTGCCTTTGCTGCAAGAGGGAAGAACATATCTCACCTGCCTTCATTCTCCCTCCAGGATCTAAAATGTCTCTCTACAGAGGATGCACTCCAAAATGCTGGTCATACACCAAAGCACAACTGCAGTTCTGAGGGCCAACACAACAAGTCAGCAGCTCCACTCCTCTCTGCTGAGATCACAGTTTACTGCCTCTGTTCTTCAGGACCAATAAAGATTCAAACGATAGTGAGAGCTGTGTGCACACTACAGACTGAAAGACCAATTCCTAGTGTAAAGCTATTGCTACAAAGTCACACAGCTACGGAGGATCTGAATGGATAATTAAAAACATTCTCACACTTGCAACACAAAATTATTTGGGCCTTAATCAAGGCAAGAAATAATAAGGGGGAAAAACCCCTCACAAAACACAAGGACTGTTCTTTCTAACAATGTTTATATCTTTGGAGATAACAAAGGGAATGAAGCAAAAGCACAGCCAAATGATTGATGCTTACAACGGACAAGGGAGGTATTCTTTCCTTTCAATAAGTTAATGGCAACACTGTTATTCTTTCAGGTAACTCTTACTAAAAAGGTAAGTGTTCAGCTGTTGTACAGAATTCCTGCTTTTCAAGCCCTCCTCTTCTTCCACCCCTGTTTCCTGGATAGGGCTTGGAAGGTTGTGACCCCAGGCCCCAGAGATGTAAGCAGTGCTTCCCATCCCACACCAACTCCCCTTTCTTTCCCACATTTGTGACCCATGGCAATCATTTCTCGTGTTACACACTTACAAATTCAAACACAGAATTAATGTAAAACAGCCTATGGAAAATTCAGTGAGACTGAAGTAAGAAGAAGTAAGAACTCCAAAGCAAGAAGTAAGGACTTCAAAGCTGATGAATCTCAATCATTACAGGTATTTCAACATTTTCACCATTTAGCAGTGTTACAACAAAGATACAGTAATAGGGGAAATTCTGAAATTTGCTACAGTTCAACACAATGACAAAGATGCAAAATGTCTCTCCATACAATGATGTAATCACCAAAGAAAGTTTTTTTTAGGTCACACTTGCAACAAAAATGAGGGCTATAAGGTACCTTTTTTTATACAATGTTAAAAGGCAGTTAGAATTATCCACTTAGCCATAATTAAGAGCAATTGTCAATCACCTATGGAAGTGAAACATAAGTGAAATGTGCATTAAACATGCAAGAATATTTCTTCCTTAAGTAGCTTACTGAATAATACTTCATGAGAATTGCTTTTTTATAATTCACAGACTATGTAGCAATTAAGTGATCCCTTAGAAAGTAATCATTATTACAGAGAAAATTCAAATTGAAAAATTGAAATTCATTCTACTACAAATAAAAAGAAAAAAATCAGTCTCGCTATTTTTCACAAAAATATTCTGGAATATTCCTATGAGGATGATGGCAGCATTTTATTTAGGTATTTATTTCCAACAAGGATCTATCCTCTATTAGTTATCCATACAAAAATTCTGTATAACTAAGCTACCAAGAAGTGTTCAGCCAGTGTAATGCAGTATTTACATTGAAGGACAGTGGAATAACATGAATTATGGAGTTTAAGCTCTACAGAGCAAATATTTGCTCTCACATGCTTAAAACCAATTTGTGCCATATCTTGTACATAATGGAAGGTAATGATGTCTTCTCGTGTCTGGTAAAAGTTTACAAGTCCTGGAGTGCTGTTTTCTTTGACTTCCTTTCTTGGAAGAGAGATAAGATGCTTTGGCTGAGCTAAAATAACACAATGAATATCCAACAGCATAAGATAGATATGATTAGTGATGGAACTGGACAAATAGTATCAAAAGTTTCTAAACTTCTCAAGAGAGAAAGAGACATGCATTTGGTGGGGCTCTGACTGGTAGGTACGTTTCTAGAAATGCTCAATATGTATCACAAAACCATTTGCCATTATCATACAGCAGGACCTTCTCAAAGTGTCCTTTTTTCATTCTCTCCCCATAAGAAAGGATTAAGATGAATGCACATTTTAAACCAAATTTTACCAGTCTTTCAAATTATACAATTTCCAAGAGAAGCTACCTGAAATACATGTTTTCATATTTCAAAGTTACACTTTTTAAAAATGAAAATTCAGGAAAATGCACTGCTGGTGTTGCTTCACTACACTTCAGGATGAAAACAAGTATTAGAATGTCCTAATTTCGAAAGAGCCTATAACAATTTACTAAACAGCTCTAGCAAGTCTCTAACTCTAGGACAGTATTCTATACCTTGTAGTCTATTTGGAAAACCCCCAATTTATAATGCAGCATTTGTTGTCCAATTAAATGCACCACCAAATCTATATTTTAGATCTTTTGTCCACTCAAAGATTCAACCATTAGATACTTAGATAACAAATATGAAGGGATAAAAATATTTCGAACTTTGTGCAAGCAGCAAGCCAGCATAATTCAAAATTTAGTGTTATCTCTACTAAATCAACTTTCAGAGAACTTCTGAAAGTAAATAAGTCAAGATGCTTACAGCTACTATCTAAAAAAATAAGAATTTGGATATACTGATTCCCTTTCTTCAATTGTAGCAGAAGAAAGAAGTGTTGAGCTTGTTATAGAAAAAGTGTCTAAAGCAAACTATTTCTCAAAAAAATTACATGCACATCTTCACACACATAGTAGAAGCTTAAAAGAAAAAAGTGATGAGCAAAAGCAGCTGGCAGTGGAAGACAGTCTTGACACAAGTATAAATAAAGCAGAGTGGAAATGCAAAGTTCAGAAGGGATACCATGTTTTCTGGACATAAATCAGACAGGAAAAATGAATCATGCAAAGGATGAAAGAGCAGCTGACCACAGAATCACACAGCAGCTGAGCCTGGAAGGCATCTCTGAAAATCATCCAGTCTCAAGCTCTACTCAGAGCAGGCTCAGCAAAACCAGGTTGCCCAGGGCCACGTACATTCAGGTTCTGAAAATCACCAATGGTGGTCACTCCATCACGTCTATGGACAGCCTGCTCTGGTGCCCAACTACCCTCACAGTGTGATCAAAACAAGGCTTCTTTTACTGCTTCAGTCTGAAGCCCTACCTCTTGCCTTGTCAGTGACTACCCCTAAGAGGAGGCTGTCTGCCTCCTTTACATAGAGAAAGTCCCCAAAACCTTCTCTATGCTGTACAACCCAGCTCGCTCAGCCTCTCCTCCTTCAACAGGCGCTCCAAACACTCGATGATTGTGTGTCTTGGTTTGGAAAGACAGAGGTATCTGCTAGGGAACCAAAAATGGAAGCTTCCCTTGAACTTGTTATAATTCCAAAATTGAAGGGGTCGCAGGCAACAATGTGAGGGTAGGAATAACAGTTCTTTACTAGGAGTCTAACAAGGTAAGTTAACAATAAACAGAACTAGAGAGAAAAAAAAAAAAACAACAACCCAGTTACAGTTTTACTACTGGCACCCTGCCCCCCGCTCAGTACCCTCACAGGCTACCAGAGCCAGCAGCAGTCCCAGGGGACGAGATGTATCCGAGGCTTGGCGGAGGTAGCTGGAGCTGTAGAAATGTCCTGGCTAGGCAGGGGGTGCAGAACACAGCGTGGGGAAACCTCATACAAAACTGAAGAAGCCGCGGGTGCAGGGCAGTGGGGCAGCAGCTCTCGGCAGGGCAGGGAGAGGACAGGTTCCCAAATGCCGGGGGACACACGAAGAGACGGTGGTGGGTCACTCTGAGCTGAGCTCCCGCTGAGGGATGGTGAGAGCTCTCTGCCACGCCGAGATGAGCAGTCCTGGCAGTTTCCTCCAAGAGCAGAAAACTGCCCAGAGCGAAGTCAGGTCTGGGTGCCACTCCGTCTCTCATTTAGCTGCTTTTCTTTGTTTTTTCCCAAGCACCCATGAGCACCCAAAAGCACACAGCAATCAGCTTCTAAGCAACTTCTGGGAAAAATTCTATAAGAAAGCAACACAACCCTCAACATTGTGGCAGTCCCTTGGCTGGGCTCCCTGCAGACCATCCATGTCTCAAACTGAGGAGCCCAGAAGTGGACACAGCCCTGCACAGGAGGCCTCAACCAACTGGCAAAGCTCTGCCTAACACAGTCCCCAAGGCTGCAGGAGCAAGAGCACACTGCTGGCTCAGGGTCAACGTGATGCCCACCAGGACCCCCTGAACCTTTTACACAAAGCGGCTTCCCAGCTGCTCGGCCCAGCAGCCTGGGATGGTGCATGGGGTGATGTGCAAGACAAGGACCAGGATCCCCCCAGCCTCTGTAACAACACAAAGCTGCTCTGGCAGAATGCCTCTATGCAAAGTACACATACATGTAGATGTTCAGACACATGCATTTCTGATGTTCACGCATGCACACACATACACAGATTAGCTATAAATACACATAAATATAAAAACAGAAAAATATTTGAGGGTTACAAATATTTCAGTTTATTAGCTATAGAGAAAGTTCACTTTGTTTCTCAGGTCAAGCCAACTGAGTTAGTTTTATTTTGAAACGTAACAGTAAGATGATCTTAACTCGTTAAGATGAAAGATATGGGATTCACTTTGCTTAAATTAGAATGCATGGTTATACCACTTCATGAATACTTTTTCTCTAGCCAACCATTTGAAAGGGGAAAAATTATTAGAATGTTTAGATGGTATTGGTGGTGATATAATAGCTGTTGTTATGAATAATAGCTAACACATTCTGACAGAAAGAGTAGAGCTCAGTAAGCAAATCCTACTAAGCATTTCATGCAAGTTAATGAAAACTGGTTGCCTTGAGAATAGTCATGGTAAATCTAGGGACCAAATTTAACTTCAGAGGGATTCTGATCCTGCAGCAAGAAGAAAACAGTTCAGTATAACAAATATTGTCTGATTGGCCTCTAAGCAGTATCTACTTTCCCTCACCATCTTTTATAAGTTAAGGAATAATCAAAGACAATAAGTATTTTATTTATCTTAGGAAGTTTATCTACATAGGATGTTGGGAAGAAGTGTATTTCCCTTCAGTATTTTTTCAGTGATAGAGAAAAGAATAAAATCCTTCTAGATGAACAATAAATAAATGCAGTAGGATGAAACTCAGCAATAGCTTACAAAATAGTCAAAACACAGAAAAGCAATAATATTCAAAAATCTGAAGATCAAAAACTAAATATTCTGCATTCCAGTAGTACTGATGCTTAGTATATTCACGATCGCAACAGCAACAGGCAAGTATTGAAGAAAGACAAAAGATGATTCTAAGTAGGTGAATAAAGCCTAAGAAATTTCCAGCAGACCAGTCCTTGATAGCCATCAGTCAACAGTACTGGCAAATGCAAACCAGAAGAAAAAAAATCATACAAACTACTGGGATTTAAACAAAAGCATCATTCTTCATTTGAAAAAACGCATTTACCTCCTACCAGAAGTCACCAACAAAAATTACTGTATTTGAATGTCTAGTGTTATAAAATTGTGCTTAAAAATAAAGCTAAATTAGTTTTCCATTAATGTTACTACTATGATTCAGTACATTGTTTTGAATATAAAGATTCAGCACCTGTTGTCTCCAGTTTTTCTTCATGAGATCTTTAATATGTTTTCAAGCTACTTTTGATTTGTTATAGCAAAAAAGAATGAACTTTCTTCTCTAAGTTAAATTAAACTTGCCTCTTGTGTAGGCATGATGAAGTATGAAAAAAGCACTAATTACTACAGTTGATAAAAACTTTTTTAAAGTAAGATAGACAATAGGCTTTTTCTATTGGCTAACTGTTACTCAAGTCCTGGGGAAAAAAAAAAAGTTTTTTTTCCAAGAAAAATTTAACTGCATGTATGCATGAGCAAAATTTTGCTATTTTAACAGTGGAAAAAAACCCTCTGCAGTATATTACCTGGGTAAACTGATAGTTAACTCAAGAACAATCTACACAGTCCATACGAAGCTGTGTCCTTTGCAAAGACAGCAACAGTGTGTTTATCTAAGAGGAGTTCGGGTGACTTCATTTTTGACCAAAATTCTACCACAAGTCAAGATCACTAAGAAAACGATGAAGCTCATGTGACATAGGTTTCAAAAATACATCAGAATGCTTAAGTCTTGCTGGAAGTATCTGAAGCATGGTGTGGGTACATGCTGTGATGCACCCCAAAATCCCATTCTGAAGATCATCCAGCCTGAGCCCTGGCTGGAGCACATCAGGACTCTCAGCTCACACGCTTGGCACACCTCTCTGCAGAAATCAAACTCTTGAGAAGGCAATTCACACACCTGGAGATCACTTTTAATTCCAGTCTATCAGTTTAGAGATAATTTTGCTTGTGGGCCAGCTGCAAAATGGGGGTAATAGTTTTTGTACTACCTCACAAGATACAGGAGTACTTGCACACCTTCCATGATAAGCCTGTCAAATCTCTCACAGAATGGGCCAGATGCTTTGAAACCAAAATGCTGGATATTTATCTAATTGCATATCTCTAATTGTGCTTAATGCTACTAGAGGAATTTTCCAGACATTGTACAGGCCTCTGAATGTAGTGATAACAAATGAGAACTCTGAACAAAGCTGTGTTCTGTTTATGCCTGGATTTGCTGCAGCTTCTGCAATTTCACATCTGGGAAAGGCAATTCACAGCCAGTCTGCCAGGCTCCTCACTGTAAGGTTTTCTGTGCCTCTCAATACACCCTGATCTTCCTTCTCTTGCCCCAGCCAGTTTCTCAATCTCTCTCCTGGGAAGAGCTCTTCCCTGCACCCATCCTCCTTCTCTGCAATTCCCTTTTGCTCCCACCAGGTATATTTTGTTTGTGTTCCACCAGCCAACTAAACTTCTGGGCCTCACCTCTTCCCTTCCCAAACACAATGGGAAGAAGCACAGTTAACTAATCAGCATTGCCTGACAGGATTGTCTGAACATCTCTGTTCAGCAGAGAAAGATCCAAAAATTGCAGTCACAGATATGAAAGAACTGGAAATGGATGTAATGCTACCATCACCTGTTATGTGCAAGATAAACCAAAAATCTCCTAGCTATTTTAATTTGACAGGCAGCATCACTCAGCCAGCCATCTACCTCTTTTCATGTTTCAACTCCAGGAGAAGGAAAAACAGAAGCAAATAGAACTGACCCAGATGAATTTAAATGCTCGAGTTAAAACTGCTAAAGAGGATGAAAGGAATTTTTGCAAAGGTTTTCTTCTTTGAAGAAAACATTGAGAACCAAGATTAGCTCCTGCAAAACACAGACTCATTTAAATTTTTTGTCTTTAAAGCAAAGATGCTGTAGCTAAGCAACCTGCCTCTTTCTTAAACTGAAAGTTAGTTTTCATAGCACCTTGTTTATCACTAAGAACTCTGACAAATCTCCACCTTATTTTATGTAACAGTGTCTGGGGGAGTGCCAGATTACATCTGGTTTACTGTCATAACGGGACTTTTCCCTTGAACGCAGATGATGCAAAAGTTATTTTTAAAATAGCATCCAAAATGTTCTTTGTGTCTACTGCATGCTCTTCAAATACCCTGAGCTGTTGGAGAGAATGGATACACCTGTCTGCTTCTGAATCCAAGAAGTGCTGGCTGTGTTTTCTTTACCTCCATACCAAAATGAGCCACTGACCTTTCTGCCTCAGACCCCCCCCTTCAGCCCAGGATTTGATATAGAACTTAGTATTTGTTTTCTACCACTAAAGATGTTGTTTTAAGACAAAATATATCCTGACATGCTTTCTGTGCTGGTTGGTATTTCTCTTATTCTACGTTAGATGCAATCTGTAGCTTCAAGAATGATCATTATTTCCAAATTAGAAGCTAACTATAGTCTATAAACCCATTCACTCAGACTGAATCACCAAATAGCTTTGCTTTCAAAATCTTCTAATTCTGACTGCACTTTTCTTAATGGATAGGACAGAAAATACATGCAAGCAATAAGCAAAATCGATGACACTAAGTATGACCCAGTGGGTTATGACTTCAGCTCATATCTAATCTCTTAGATCTCTAACAGATCTAACCTCTTGCCACAGTTCCCCTCCCACAGACTGTGCACATTAATAGCCTTTTCACAGTCTGACAAGGGCACTGAAAAGCATTTGCTTGAAAACCCTGGAAAGCATTGGGCTTTTTTTCCCCCCCTCTCCCAACTCAGTCCCCATTACAATTCTATTTTTAATCAGCCCCTGCCTCCCCTTCTTTCAGTTGCTTGTAATCTTGAATACAGTATAATAAAATACGATGGTCCCAAATGTTTTGCTAAACAATGGAAAAAAGATTTTGGCTGCACTGCTCATTTGTTCTCCCTTCTCAATTGGTTTTGTTTTTGTGCACAATAAATAAACATACAGTAGGCCTATGCATCCTTCCACAAACAGCTATGCAGCCACTGTATACAGACAGCAATGCAGCTTTCTTGTTTACTCTGCTTCCCTCATTTCCTCTAGATATTTTTGCACGCTGTCATTTGTGGAATAGCAATGAAACCCAAAGGGATATCAGCTGAGTCTGCCTCACTTTACAAGCTGTTGGCAGGCTCATTAAGGCCAGGGGAACAGTGTGGAGTCTGCTGCCACTGCTCACAGAGTGATGCTGTTGGCTGGAAGGATCTGGCCGAGCTCAAGGGGCCATACCAGCTGATTTCTTCAGATGCTCCTCAGCCTTGACATTATTGCTGGCATATCCACAAGGACTCTAAAGTTGTTACTAAAAGAGCCAGTAGCTGCTGTCAGTATTTATGGAGAAGAAATCCAATATAGTAAAAGTCTTCAAAGGTTTCAAACAAACAGGATAGATAGAAGTGCATTTCCTTACTCCCATAACCAGCCTTGACTGTACATTGCAATGCCTGTACAATGAAATTACTTTGCATTTGTTATTGGGTAACTACACTTTTTCTGTTTGTTAATTTCAGACTTGTCTGCATCATTTTATGATCTACCCAACTTAATTATTTCTAACTGTGCAGATATTACCTGTCATATTTGTTGCAGCCCCAGAGAATTCAACTCTCTTGCCCAACAGCTTTTGGGGAAGCTGTTTCCTATTTGGGCTCTCACAAAAATAGCACCTGGCCATCAGCCTCTTCTTGGCTGATACAAAAAAAAGTTATTTTAAAAAAGGAGAAAAAAATAACTACTGAAATAGACTTTAGCCATGGCTGCAATTTTGCTTTCCTGTGTTAAGTATCACCTAACTTCCTGCCTAATTAGGCTGAGCAGTGTCCAGTTACCCCGAGGTTAAAGGAGGGCACTTTTATTCATCTAGGCTGCTATGAAATATGGGATGCATGTGTACTGTCCACAAAAGAGAACAAATCAAGAAAAAATTTCATTACATATTAGGAATTTAAATAGTCAGATTAAAAATGGGGAATCCAAAGCTCTCAGTGCTTGTTTATTTTGTACTTGAGGACACCATACATAAAGCAAGATATTTACGAGCCACCAATCCTAAGGAACATTTAAATCTTAGATTTAAATCTAAGGACAGATGGAAGTTTAAGGAAGATTAGTATGTCTCAGCATTTTGCATATTTGAGTCACAATATTCCTAAATCACTCAACCTGACGCTATTTTTTTCAAAGCAAGTACTAGCACTCTTAACTATGCCATCACTATCATTGTTCTTGATGACCTTCCAAAGACAAATCCCAGTGCCACAGTTAGCATCATCATCTAATGCTGCTGTGCCAGACTCTGAAGGCAACACAGTACTTTCAACAACAGTCTTTATTTTCTGGTAGAAGTTGGATCCCATCCATGCCTTCTCTTTTTTCTGTCTAGCACATACAGACCACTGGCTTACCATATGTTTCCATTCACTGTTATGCACCTCCATCTCCCTCATTTCAACTGATTTTTATTTAGAAAATGAACACTTCAGAACAGCACAGAGAGTAGGAGAATTTGTCTACCATGTATGTAGTAGATTTTAGCTACTATAAAAGCATTTAGATTAATCCATAACTTTGGTCTTTTCATCTTGTTCTTGCATAAAGTCAATCTCTATGTTTTCACAGTATTAGAGAAGAAGGGAGTTGTATTTCTGATTTTTTTTAATATTCTGAAATATTGAGCTTTATGCCTCTGATTTAACAGTATTGGTGGCCTGGCCACATGGTATGGGCTATGCACTAAACACCTTCAGAGCCAAATCAGAAATTCACTATGGTAAAGGCTTATCAAACAGTCTGCACATAGGCTATGCTGCAGTAAATAGTCAAGTCACATAAAACTAAAATGAGCAAGGAGGAATTAAAGCAGAACTGGAAATTCAGAGATCTCCATTCTCTTCCTACTCTGCTGGAGACAGAGTTTGTAAATAGGGGCAGAGCATTCAATTCAACCATCAGCAGGTATTTGTTTAACTGCTCCTAGGTAGATAAGAGAGAGCACAGGGAACATGATTTCATTAGCATTTATAAGCAAAACTGTGGAAAATATTGTTGCACAACTGTGTAAGTTACCCTTACTCCACACAGTGGGTTCCAAAGAAACAAGTATGAAAAGCAGCACATGGGACCTTCTCCTGGGTTCAGCTGTGGTAGTTTCTTCTCAGTAGCTGGATTAGTGCTGTGTTTTGGATCCTCTGTGAGAGTAATGCTGATAGCAACAGCCAAAACACCAGTATGCTCAGCAATGCTTACATTAAGTCAAGGACTTTTCAGTTGCCCATACTCTGCCAGTGAGGAAGTGTACAAGAAGCAAGCAGAGCCAGGACAGCTGACCTGAACTGGCCAAAAGGATATCCCACACCATGGAACATCATGCTTAATATATAAGCTGAGAACAGCTGGACAGGAGGGGTGACTTGCTGCCAGGGACAAGACAGGCATCAGTCAGCAGATGATACTGTGCATCACTGGTTGTTCTTGGGTTTTGTTTTTCCTTTTTTCCATCATTTTAGCAACAGTATATTTTATAACCATTAGTATTGTTATATTTTACTTTGTTTCCATTGTCAAAATATTCTTATCTCAACCCACCACTTTTATCTTTTTTTTCCCAAATTCTCCCCAGTGCAGGGGGAGGCAGGGGAAATGAGTAAACCACTCTGTGGTACTAAGTTGCCAGCTAGGATTAAACCAGAAGAGACCTAGGACTGGATTTTTCCCCTTTTATTCTCAGTTGCAGAGATGTAATTTACAATCCCACCCCTCTGCTGACATATTTGCTCATAAGACATTAGGAGAAGGAGGAGTACTTGCCAAAGTATATAATCACGTAGAATATATACAATATATTATAAAACAAGGTTTGCCAGACCACATGGGAAACAATATTTTCTTCTAGGAAGAAACATGAGCGATTTAAAAAGTATTCCCTTGAACTCAGAAGTCAAAAAGTACTTGAAAAAATTTTTCTACTTGCAGAAATATTTAGTCATAAATAAATCTTTATCAAAGATTTCATTTTGCATTTCAAGTTTATTTTATGAAAAAAGTCGAAGACAAATATACCAAAAAAAAAGATGTTTACATAGATTACGAGTTCTTCTTGCTCAAGTATGTTAGCAGCTGAATTCATCAAAACCAACTGTTTTTCTAAATTTAGACCTGGCTTTGATAAATTGGCATTTTAGAGAAAATTAGGCAAACATCTGACCTCTGGTAGACAAATGTCAACTTTGCCTACGTTTTAACTGTCCTTTCCAAAAGTACAGAAGTGCACAAGGTACCTACTCTCACAGAAAACAAATGGGTGCCTTTGAAATTACCTTTACACAGCAGAATTAAAAGAAAAATCAAAATGTTTTATATTTAAAACTTCCATAGAACACATGTGACTGGCCAGTCTGAATGATCTACGATTTGCTGACAGATGGAACCAGACACAGACCTTCAGAAGAAAGGGGAAGCAGGAAGGAGCTGAGCACAAACATTTTAGTCAGCTCTGTCAAAATGTTGGCATTTCTACTAAGAAGGAATTACAGTATCCAATTCTGCCTGTTATTCTGTATCACTCTTACAAATGACCATGTTTTTCTGAATAATTACCATTAGCATTTCAGCTACTTCTATGTTTTGCAAAGCTGTCCAAGCAAAAGTGACACTGACATTAAAATCCTATTTTGATTTTAAGCACAAAATCATCGTTTGACTTGCAAAGCAGAACCTCATAAATTATTTAACTGGTAATCTTTTTCCCTGTAACTGTTATCTCTTCACAATAACTTTGCTTCTGTTTTAACACCAATAATTCTGAAATGCAGGCACTCCTGAAACTCATGCATTCCATAACATCTTACACAAAGACTTCTTCAGCCCTACAAACCACATTTAACGTCTGTAAAACAAATAACATTTATACTACAGAACACTGTTCAGTGTAAAGATTTGTTACTGAAGTGAGGTCCCTTAGGGACAGACGTACCTCAGAATTGTTGAGATGACACCTGTGTGTCCCTGAGAACCATCCCTCGCTCGAACACTGGTCAATGTCCACCTTCTGCAGATTGATGTCGACTTTGACAACACCTCTGAAAAGAGAGAGAAACAGCCTTGAACACAACTACAGAAATAGCTTAAACTTTTTTATGATGGTGTAGCCTGAAAAGCAGAACTACATCTTTCTTCTAAATATAGAATTCGATAAAATGTCTAAAACCAGAGAAGTTTTGTGCTCCCAGAGCCATGGTCACAGAAACACATTCTTATTTTAGACTTTACTGAGATATACTATGAGAAGAGCTCAGTAAATTTAACATATTAAGAGTAAGGTGGCAGTTAAGAACAAGCTGTATGTTCAAACAATATAATGTCCTTCACATTTTACCATGCAGCAAAGACTCAAAATAAATACAGTGAAAGATCTGTGCTACTTTTTCTGAAGCCAGGAACCTTCCCAGACAGTTCTGAGTGAAAGGTACCAGATGATGCCTTCTGGGGACAGAACACAGGCTAGACAGAGCAAAAGTATAAAGTAGGTACTTATTAAAAGGCCCCAATGGGTACACCTGGGCAGCACAAGAGCCCAGCTGGACTGCACCCAAGATGCATGCAAAATGGTCACAAAATGGATGACTGATCACAAGGTCTCCCACTTTTATGAGTTCTGCTCCATTAGCATATTAGAGTCAGTTGTCCAACCATAGCCTCAGGTTATGAAGCTCCATCCTCCTTGTTTTTTCTTCTCACTTCACTGTTGTTTTTGTTCTTGAGCCTGAAAGTTGTCCTTGGTACCAAGCTAGAGAAGGAATTGTTTCGTCTACATACTCTGTGAACAGAGCTTAGTAGCACTTAATACGATACCTAGAACTACTCACCAAAACAGCACAGAATCTAAAAAATCTAAAAAGTAAACTTTAGTTATCACAGACACTGCACCTCACACCATATGCAGCAGAAACTACATTCTCCCCATTGCTCCAGGGAATCCTATTCGCCAAAACAACTGGCAAAAGCCTTTGTTTGTACTCTCCCTAGAGAAAACCCAGCCTCCAGAGATATTCAGGCCTCTTCTCTGCAGCTCAATATCCTCCTCCAGCATGCATCCAAGCCCTCTCCCCACACCTCTGCCAGCTGGCCCTGCAATAAAACCTAATACAACATCAGAAAGCTGCACAAGCCAGCAACAGACCACTCATGTCTGTGCAGCCAAAAAAAGAAAAGTTTCCTACACACATATGTCCTGAAGGACTGTCTAAATTGTTTAAGTCCTATACCAAGAAGTCTCTAGGTTTCATCGCCAACAGTTTACCTCAAAAATTCTTTTGAAAGAAAAGCTAACAAAACAATTTCAAAGCTGACACTCTATTTTATAAAAACCTAAAAATCATCAGAAGAAAAAAGGCACAAGACTGTAGTTCTATATATTAAAAAAAAAAAGCCTTCAAAGATTTACATATTCTTCAGAATTACCGAGGATATTTATAGCATCATTCTGTAAGAGCATGTCATCCATGACTGCTTTGCTGCAAGACTTGACAAAAATGTCAATATGCAACTTCTAGTTGCTAAATCATTACACAAACTCATCCATAGTGGATGAATGCTCTGTGCTAATTTCTTAAATCTAGAATACCATTCCTTTCAAGCAAATCATTTCAACCACTTGGGACAGATGTTCTCATTTCCACAGTCTGGATTTCCACAACTACAAACACCACCATCTCCCTTCTTTCAGGCTGTGAACTAACAAGGACATGACCCAGTCTCTCTCAGAAGCACATCATTCACCTCGAAGTGGGTTCCCTCTTTAATTAAAGCTCATAACACAATAATAGTAACAAGATAGCTACAGAGCCATATATTTGAGGGGATACATACAAATAAAATTAGATCAGACATAAGAGTGAGCATGATCAAAACTAGGAAAATACTGTTCCCTTATATCTGACCCCAGTACAACAAGAGTCCACAGTATTCATCTTCATTTATGCTATATAGTAAATGGAGAAACACAACTACATCATGTAAATGGTCAGAAGAATTAGAATTAGAAAATTACATAAAACAGACAGCACAGGAGCACTTAATGCCACTCAGTCTCCTGACTAGAATCTAAACAATCTAATGCTGGGCACATTTAGAAATTACTTGAAAAATTTAAGCGCTGGTTCTAACAAGTTAAATTTAAACTAGCACACACTACACTTCTGGAATATTCTGATATAATTTTAGTTTATAGCTTTGTACCTTTGCACACTTGTTTTGAACAGCAGTTTCACCAGGAACTGTTTCTCCCATGTTTCTCAAACCGTGTTTCTCCCAAGGAACTGTTTTTTCCATGTTCCAGGTGAGCAATAACGTCAAGAGGAAAAACTGCCATGCTTCACAGATTCTCTCTATAAAATGTTGATATCAGTGGATTACAAATGTAACCCGGCAAGAAGGTGTCTGATTCAGATGCCCATAGCAGTAGAGATAACAGATCACTTCTCTGGTCATCCCACCAGGTAGGTTTCTAATATTTTCTGGACTTTTATGAGCTAATACAAATATTAGTGTGTGGGCTGAGGACAGAACCTGTTCTGCAAGTGAATAATCTCCCCATGGCTGCATACAAGCACAAAGCAGGCAGCAGAACCAGGACCAACACTACTCCTTGCTCTCCTAATTCATGTTATACATCAGACACATTAGCAAAGCTATCAAGTATTAGTATCATCCCAACTACTCTAAAGAAATTGGCTTATGCAGTAGGAAAAGCAGTGATGATTGAACTTCAATAAAATGCAACCCATTCATCTGGGAGACCTGAAACACCTGAGGGAAAAAGGTTCTAGTTCTTTTACATGGAAAGTTTTTCCCTTGTGTATGTTTTGTTTTTAACTGGTAGGAAAGGAAACTCATCTTTTCCTCCTCAAACACTTCTTCAAAGAGAAGTACAGATTGCAAATAAAGAGCAAACTAATCACTGCCAGAAGAGAAGAAACTCCTGTAAGAGTTTGCTGTGTGGTATCATGAGCAAGCCCTGTAGAAGCAGAGTGCCTGTAAAAAAAGGATATAAATATTTTCAAAAGAAAACTTACCCAGAGGTTACTTGTCAAAAAGACAACACACAAACCAGAGAAAGTCAGTAAGTACACTGAGAAAGCATTTGAGTATGGGCTTGTACCAGAAGTGCTGCAATTTGGAGAATTCATGGCATGTTCTAATGGGACAAGCATCAGAAACCAGGAGAGCATCCTAACACTCAGACCCATGTACTGGAAAGAAAGGAATATTCTTCTGGACTTCTCACATCAGAATTGATTAAAGATCACATCCTTTGAAAGCTCTCTAATACAATTACTTTGTTAAAAATAGATGCGAAAATCAGATTCATACAGCAACTATCACTGGAAGAAGCCTCTTGTGATCAATCTAATCAACTCAAAGAAGGCTCAGTTAAGTTGGGGGGTTTTTTATACCTTCCATAATGTATAAGGTATACATTATTGTATAATGTATACATATATAATATGTATAATAATATATATATATATATATAATATATATAATAAGGTATAATAAAGGGTTTTTATACCTTCATCTCGGGGAAGCCTGATCTAGTGACTGACTAAACTCACAGTGTCCAAGAAAAAGATTCCTGATGTTTAAATGAAATTTCTTGTATTTCAGTTTGCACATTTTGGGCTTCCCATGTTTTCATTGAATAAGGCTGAGAAAGATCTGTCTCTCTCTCCTTTACACTTTTTCACTGCGTACTTAAACAAAATGCCCGTGGAGCCTTTTCTTCTCCAGACTGAACAGTACCAGCTCACCTAGTCCTTCTAACGTGCCAGATGCTCCAATCTTCAACTATCTGTGTGCCCCTTCACTAGGTTTGCTTCAGTACATCTGTGTGTCCTGTGCTGAGGAGCCCAGAAGTGGACTCTTGTCCACTGGACTCTGGAGCCCCACCAGGCTGAGTAAAGAGGAAGGATCACTTCCCTCAACCTATTGGCAAAACTTCCTCTCACCAACCTGAAGACTGTTGGCTTTCTTTGCCACAAGCACACATTGGTGTTTCATGTCAAACTGGTGCCCATCAAAAGTGACTGACCTCCAATTGGTCACCAGTTATTCATACACAGAAGGCTGCTGAGTTGGTTAAATACTATTTCCCCCTCAGAAATCCATGCTGACTACTCCCAATCACATTCCTCCTCTTCATATGTGTGGGAATTAGGAATTCTGAGAAATATTTCTTTGCACATTTAAGGGATGAAAAACCTTTGACAAACAATGTTTTTAACCTTTGTTCATGGAAAAGGGTTTTTAAAGCTCTGGGATGAAGCAAAACTTTCAAGAATGCATATTAGATAGTAGCATAGTGTGTAGTTTATCACAGAGTGAGAATTTTAGATTTATGGGGTTTTTAGACTGGTGAGCAGGGAAGACAAAATGGAGGAACCACATGGTTTCTAGGCTTCTTCCTACTTCATCTGCTCCATCTTCTGCAGTGAAGGTGGCACTTTCTGGTGGGCTTAGAGACTGGCTTTCTAACATGGATAATAGTCATTGGAAAACTATTATAAATAAAGTATATGTAGTTTTTTATATAAAAGCACACACTGCCCTGAAGGTAGGGAGTGTGCCAGAAACTGACCTGCTGCACAGATCTCTCTGGGTCAGGAAAAAAATGTTATAGATAAGAAAGAATAAACAATCATGAAAAAGCAGAAGAGACAGCTCACAACCAGTTCTTCAATCCCTGGCTGGGGAGGAAAAAGACTTGTACATTCTTGGGTTTCTTGGTGCACCATGAAAAAAACAATCAACAAAAAAATATTTTTACAAAAATCTGAGACATATGTCTTCCAGAAGGGATTTTCACAATTATTTGCTCCACCACCTTTCCAGGGACTGAGGTGAGACTGATCAGCCTGCAGTTCTTGGAAGACATCAAGTACCTTGGACTTTTCAACATCTTTTGTCACAAAGTACACTTTTCCATTCAGCATCAAAGACCTTGGAACAGACCTTTAAGACCATTGAGTCCCAGTCATTAAACAAGCACTTCCAAAGGCACCACTTAACCGCGCCCCTAAGTGCCACATCTTCTAAACACCTCCAGGGATGGTTACTCAAACCCGGCAGCCTGTTCTGACATGTGACAATCCTTTCAGTGAAGTGAGTTTTCCTAATATCCAATGTAAAACTCCTCTGGCACAACTTGAAGACATTTCTTCTTGTCCTATCACCTGAGAGAAGAGACCAACCCCTATCTCGCCCCAACCTCCTTTCAGGCAATTGTAGAGAGTGATAAGGTCTCCCCTGAACATCCTTTTCTCCAGACTGAACACCCCCAGCTCCCTCAGCTGCTCCTCATAGGAGCTCCAAAACCTTCATCAGCTCTACTGCCCTTCTCTGGCCTTGCTCCAGCCCCTTTAATATCTTTCCTGCAGTGAGGGGCCCAAAACTGAACACAGGATTTGAGATACAGCCTCACCAGTGAAGAGTAGAGGGGAATGATCACTTCCCTGGTCCTGCTGGCCACACAGTTGCTGATACAAGATACTCATGATCACAGTCACACTCAGAGTGTCTCCATATTCCTACCCAGCCCTGCTGCCACCCACACTTTCAATTTATGCTTAAGTTTAGTAAGGATCACCCTGGTAAGCCATCCAAGCACAAAAATATTTTCGTAATACTTCTTCCAGAAATACAGCAAAATTCTTTCATAGCAAGCTAAACACATGTTCCTTTTGCTTCTCTCGTACTAAAGCCTTTCTTACAAGAATGTTTGTCTTTCAGAAAACCCAATCTTCATGAACTCAATGCAAACTTTTTTATCTACACTCTCCCATCTGCAGCTCTTCTGTAGCACAACCTGAACTCTTGGCATGGTTAAGTTTTTCTGGTTTTCCCCTTTCTCAAAGCTTTGTGAGTTTCTGGGGTGAAAATCTACAGCAAGAAGAAACAGGACAGTGCAGGAGCAAGAACAGGAAAGCAATCTCTCCCAAGAGTTACAAGCTGCTGTAGAATTTCTACTGTTTCCCCCCCATGGTGCATATTACTACTCTTTTTTGACAAGACCTCTGCAATACAGTGTTTTACAGTTACATCGCAGTTCTGAAGTAGTACCAGAGTCTGAAACTATGTCAGGATACAGTGCTTTCAAAAGTAAAATTTTTTTAAGTGTATATGTGGCATTTATAAAAGGTATCAAGATGGTACAAGACTTCTACTTTGTTCATTTGAGATCTTTTGCCATTTTAAAACACCGTCTCAGACTTGTAGCCCACTGCTATTACACAGAGTACACCAACATGTACACAATATATTTCTGAAATTCATCTGTGATTAATACAGTAGCTGGCACAGCCTGTTTAGCCACCCACATTTTCAGTTATTTTTGATTCAGCATTCAAAAAATGGAACATATGGAAGAACACATTCTCCTAGAATGTATATGGACCAACTCCCTGTGTTATATTTATCGAACTAATTGGGAATAATTGCAGTGTTGCTATCTTGGTGGAAGCAATCAAGACAAATATCAAGGGTGTAAGAGTAGACTCAGCTTGTCAGCGTAACACATTCATCCACACTGGCAATGCTGCCTGGCTGAACCCAATCCACAGCCATAAGTTAATACAATATTACTGGTAATTGTGGACCATCTGGCAGGTAAGTATATTTTGTTAATCTCCTTGTAACACAGATATTTGTTTCCTGCCACAATTTTACAGTCCTTACAAACACAAAAGATATATCTAAGGGTTGCATGTCCATGTTAAACATGCAGTGAATAAAGAATTGAATTGTACCTAAGATAATCATTGAAGAATGATGTCATCAAGGATTTTCTGTCAGGTCAGAGGTTTGATTTAAGAGGCTTTACTGCCTGTCTGTATTTCCAGTGCTACTGTTTGTTGGCATGCTGCTTGCCTTGAAATCTGTGCCAGAAATTGATTTAAGCTTATTTTCCCAAACTACTAGCTATCTTGATAGTTTCAGTAGTTATAATATTTCATTGTAACAACATGTTGTAAAACCTATCTACAGAATATTTTTTTGCCTCTACTTTTACATCATAAAAAAAACAAATCAGGAGGAACATCTTCTTTTTCTCGTAGTCTGCTTAAGTCAAAACTGTGCAAAATAATAGCCTGCCAATATTTAAATGGTGATAAACAGTATCCTTGTGCTCTAGATGTTCAAAAGCTTTTTTGGCACAGAGGTCATCACAGCTCAGCTAAACACACAGTTTGCCTTCTAAGCTTGTACACTTTTATGCCTGTAAGCATCGTGAGTACTCATAATTAAGGTACAAGGGATGGTTACCACACAGTGAAGTGGGCATCATCCCCCACATCTAAACAGCTGCTTAGATTTTTGCTGTCATATTCATTCACCCCTCCATGCTGTCCTTCATGAGTCTGCTTTACCACAAAACAAGGAGATAAGAAAAACAAGTTGTCTACAGCCATCAGAAATCTGCAAATGCCCACTCCTCTGAACAAATACACACTGTATTTAGCATAGCAAATGTTTTCAGGGCAGATGCCTTATCAAACTGCTCTCATTTTGGAGGTCGCAGCTTTCAAGAATATTAATCTTCAAATACTGCATACTACCTGACACCTGAGGCTCCTCCCATGTACCATCCTGTACTGAGCATCCTAAACCAATCCTGGTGTCAAATTCACAAGAAAATTTCAGTTACAAGTCTTACTGACAAACAGCAGCTTCTGCAGGTTCAGCTTGCCTTTAAAGCTAATATTTAGGATTCTGCATCACTTGGACATCATTAAAGTTGTTACTGTGCATAACCAGCCTGTTGCTGTTCAACAAGAAATGAACCACACGCACGACAACTCTCTTCAAAGAGAAGGGAGGAAAAAGAATGAGTTTATTGTGGGACCTCGATACATATAACTTTCTGAAGGTGACCCATGATTGGAGAATACAGTACAACCTCTCTAATCTCCACAGGTCAAACCAACAGTCCATCAAGTCTCGCTTCCTCTAGAGAGGAATGCAAAACAATTGTTTACAGAAAACACATGTGAGAAACTGACTTTTCTTTTCTTTGGAAAAGAATTCCAAAACATCAGAAGGCTAGAGAAACATGCAAAAACAGGGTGACACCAGCCAGATTCACAAAAGGCTACTGGGACATGACACAATTTTGGCCTGGTCACAGAGTTACCACCAATTCCTTACTAATAGGACAGATACTTCCCTAATTCCTCAGCCACAGCATGACTGCTGCTTTTCAACACACATTTTCACAAGAGAACCAGCTTTCACAAAAAAATAAACTTAACTGAGGAGTAAGGTACAGCAGTGTGGGCACATAAATTAAGACTAACCTGCAAAGAAAATAACTCTAGGCCACTTGAAACAGTACTACAAGGGCAGAATACTTAAAGCTGAATTCTCTATTGTCCGAAGAATTATTTCAAATTTAAATCTGCCTTCAGATTTATGGCATGCAGCGCTGCCTCCCTGGGGATTCCCCTGCAGTTTAGTCAGAGAGTTTCTTAGATTCTCTGAGGGGCAGGGATGGTTTGGGTTTGGTTTGTTTTTCTTGAGGATGCTCAAGTTGCTGCTAGCATCTTAACTCTGTCACAAAGCATCACCTTGTATAGGGATGCCAGGTGTCAGTGATGGTAAAATACCACTTACATTAGATTATCCCTATGAAAAGAGGTCTTGGAGCCAAATTCAGGTTCCTTTTTTTTTTTTTTTTAATGTTTCATCTACCATCTATGGGATCAAAGAGGCAGGTGGAAAGAAAGGGTCCTGAGGAACAGAACATGATAGAAGAAAATATGTTAGGAACACAGAGCTTTTGAAATAGAAGAATCCTACAGAGGAGGGGTGGTCTCAGCCTAACTATACCAAATCTTGTGACCCTGAAGGTGTATTTAAAGGTAATAAGGTCATTTTAAAACTCAAAAGTAAGCAGAAGCCAACCTCAAAAGAAAAAAAAAAATAAGGAAATGGAAAGGCATAAACCTGTGCAAGGAGGAACATACCAATTACAAGAATGTAAGACAAAACCAAGATATTTTTAGAAACAGCATGCTAAAAGGACAGGGTCTACTAATTAAAAACATTTCAAATACCTCAGAAAGTGGATGGCTGAAATAGAATCTCTAACATAATACACAACCAAGATACAAAAATTTCTCAGAAAAAAGACAGCTTTTGACAAAAATTAGTTATTTTCATCACTCTTGAAAGAGCCAATGAAACAAAAGTCAGCTTTCCACATGCAGGGAATTTAACAAGCTGGACTTCACAACTATCTCTTCTGGACTTCACAAATGATCAAGTTTGCAAGTGACAATAATGCTTAATATAACCCTCAACTAAACCTGACTGACACAGAAAACATGCAACAAAACACTTTGGAAAGTATTCATTCAAGAATCTATGATCTCCCAATGAATTTAGATTCATGAAATGAATTTAAAACCAGAAACTTACAGAACCCATAGTAGACGGATATTATGGAATATATAAATATATTATAGAATGCAATGCCAAACTACATTTCAGAAGACAAAAATGTGTTAAAACATGGATGAGAATCATGAAGGTCAGTTTAATAAGTCTGAAATAAAGTCTGAAAAACAATTTATTTTTATTGCTTATCATTGGTAAATTGGATATAAGCCAGATAGGAGAAATTAACATTTTTTCTTCAGTACCTGCCAGAAGCTGCTTTTGGAGCAAGGGCTATGGAAACCTTTCCTCTGACCTAACACAGCAATACATTTTTTCTTACCTTTAGGAAGATTTCTATCTCAGCCCACATTCACAAATAGAACAGATGACAGTCCTGAAGCTGAAGCTCAGATAGTAAGGACTGCCACGTGTCCACCCCCTTCAAAAGAGCCTTGATAACCTGCTGTGTTGGAAGTCTGACCCAAGGGGGATATGGGTGGAAAACAAAGGAATTGGAAACAGAAGTCTGATCCACCCAAAAAGTAGTTCCTTTTATTGCAACATAGCATAGTAATTGTGGATATGAATGCAGTATGTGTTTCAATCCTCTCATGGCCATATTTAACTTCTTTCTTCAAAGACCCACTTCTGTTTCTCCAGTACTGAAGAAAGCTGAATCATGGCTCTAAAAGAGAAATCCCTGTTTATTGTTCCTCTCCTATGTTTCATGACCATCCAGTTTTCTATGCCTATCCATGACCTCATATGAAAAATGCTGGCAGGGATATAATAGATTGCCTAGAGAATACTTAAAATATCCTGAGGGTTTGCACAAACAGACAGTATAATAAGAGCCTTCTTTGTTTTAACTTCTTTTCAGGAACACAAATCCAAGACTTTCAGAAGTTCTAGGAAATAAATTATTCCTTTTCATTTTTGAAATCTGTTCTAAATCCACCCACACCTTCAATCATGTTAAGGGCCAGGACATGCTATAAAAAATGTTAACCTCATCATTTTAAAATATTTTCTGTATTTTACAACTAACATCAAATCACAATGGCACAAAAAAATTAAAACATCACCTTAAACAATTAAAATTAATTTTTTCTTAGCTCAGTACTCAGACTAAAGAAAGATTGGGGAAGCTAAAAAAGAGGGCTAAAATAAGAAATTAAACCATGTCTAAAAGAAAAAAAATACCCATTTTTAAAATTCCTTTCTTCATGCCTACATTTGTTTGGGTTTTTTGCCAAGCAATTTAAGAGCTGTGAAATATTTAGCAGAATAATAAATCAATAACACATATAATCCCTAAGAAATTACTTATTTGTCATAAATACTTCTACCTCCATGGTTTAATCTGCCTTTAGTAATGTTTCCTTAACTAAGAGTCCCATCATAGTCTAACACTGGAGTGGTCCAAGTAATTGTTAATGGTGGAAATCACAACATTACAGTATACACTACTGCCTTTAGGGAAGAAACAGCTCAATTTAACTGTGCACTAAAGATTATCTTTGCATCAAGGAATATCTTTCCAATAACTGAGAGAAGTAGCAAACCTCTGGAAGACAGAAAATATTAAGATGTAGCACAATCTGGTCAAACTTCAGAATGAAGCTACCTGTAAGTGATCCAGACCAAAACTCCATTCTAAACAAAATAAAATTTAAAAACAAAACCCAAAACAAACAACCCACCCCCCACCCCCACTACCCTGAACTGAACCAGCTTGCTGATTGAGTACCCTTCTGCCAAAACAGGTATTATTCCATTGGATTCTCCCTAAAAACCTTAAAAAACGATAGCAAATGCTGTGCTGGATTTGGCAAAAAACTTGCTGAATATGGTGGGAGGGGGAAAGAAAGCCAATGCTTCATATCTTGAAGACAATCTGACCTCCACAATGAGAAACCATGCAAGACCAATGACCAGTTCCCAAAATGCAGACATATTACAACACAACTTTAAAGAAAATGAGAACAGCACACAAGGGAACATTTTGAACTGCAAAAGCAGCAACTCATTCATCAGAGTATAGGGATAATTGATGTCATTGCACAAGGCTGAAACAGTGCACATGAATCTGACTAAACCATGTTCAGGAAATACTGGAACAAGACTTAAGAGAGACCATGGCAACAGAGAGCTTATGACAGAGACTAAAAAAGCCAGTTTATGTAGTCTAGTAAACAAAGGTGGAGAAGGGACCACTGCCTATAAATAAGCCAGGGCAGTAAACACCTAAGAGTGCTAAGTCAGATGGGAGACAGCTCTGGACCAGAATAAATGCATGAGGATTGACTGAGAATAAATTCAGATTGGAAATGAGAAGTTATCCAACCCTTAGGTCCAGCACGCCAGTGAACTGAAGTCAAGAGGGAAACCCACCTACTTAAAGATGGAGATTTGTCAACTGATGACATTAAGTGGGCTTATGACAGCAGAAGACTGACTCACTGACCCAGGAGGACTTTTTTTTTTAACTTGTGTGTGACTATTTAGTCATCTTCTAGATGAAAAAGTGACCTTTTCCATTTGTCTCCTGGACTGCTAAAGCAACGAACAACTCTCATTTCTTCTCCAGATGCCAAGAAAATAGTTTTGGAAAAGGAATCTTTTTTACAACATGCAAATTCTCACTCTTTTCCACTTTCTCAGTAGGGCTGCAAAGAGGACAGTTGGGTCATGACGTGCCATAAAATATGGTTCACTCTGTGTGAAAAGCAGTAGCAGAGGAGGGGCACAGATCTGTGACAGATGCTACTGTGCTCTACCCCCTGCAGCACTACAGTAGTAGAGTGATTAGGCACATTAGGTGGTGAATTTCAGCTGCAAATGGCATCAGTTTAGACAGGAGAGATAGTTATCATCAAGTGATTACTTCGAGTCTACCTGGATTTCTGAAGGAGAGCCTACATTGCTTCTTATAAGCAGGTAGTAATGTTCCCTCCATGCATTTTGGGTAGAAAGACCAGCAAATGCAGACAACAAAATACCAGCAAGCACTGCTAAGAAGCTGCAGACAGCCATCACTGCTAGCTTAGGCTAATGTGGCCCCATTGGCATGAAGAGCTTCTGGGGCATCTACCAGCACAATCAAGTTGCTTTTGGTTTCACCACTTCATTTTCAGTCTACAGCGTCAGCCGTGGCAAGATAAACGCATTCTCTCCTTGGTCTTCACTTGGGGCAGTCTGGCAGTAACCTCTTGGGAAGGGGAAAAGTGAAATTGAAGACAGATGAACTGTCTGCAAGAGTCCCCCCCCGGCCTGTAACACTCACATCCTCAGGCCAAAAGCACTGCAACTCTTCTCAATGTTAAAAACAAAGCCTGCTGATTTTTGCTGCGCTTTTCTGAATGTCAGTGACAACAGCATAGTAGCATGCACTAAACACAGCCAGTAGTTATCAGTATTGCCTTCAAACTCTTTCGATTGCTCTGCCACATGAACAAATCCATCTGTTACTGCCACAGAAGAGATGTGGCAAGAAAGAGCAGAAGAGATAGCCAAAAGGAGCAACGGCTTTTCCTTCTATAATGTGAAAGAACTCTCTTTCATGGATATAGCATGCTCCTGAATGTATCTCACCCTGTTGTACCATGTCTTAAACCTAATGTGAGCAAAGAAGTACACAAACTCTTAGAATAATATTAGAGAAGCATACACGAAACTACAATTAATGATATCATGCCACACTACTAAATGGGAGAAGCATGGTAACTGATTCATTAAAATGTTTCTAACAGATGGTTCAAAGATACCATTTTCGGGAGAACCAACATAGCTGTCCCAAAAGATGGAAGTTAAGGAACACTGTTTTTTCATATGGGCCTTAAATAAGAATTTAAAGTCAAAATATTGTGCCACTCAAAGACTGATGGTGAGGGGAAGTAAAGCTTACTTCAAGAGGCATCTCATAGTAACTCACTAATTTTCCAATAACCACACTAGATTTTAAATTTTTCTATTATGGGCTCATGCTTTAAACCCTTTTTTCCCTCTTAAAAATTCACATTGAGGCTGTATACCTGTAAGTATCAAGAACACTGTGTAAATATAGAGACAAACTACAAGTCTTGGAAGCATATTGTGTATACCATTATCTGTGTAGCTGAGTAACTTCTTTCTCAATATTCCAAGTAATCTTATATTAAAGCCCATCTCTCATCTAGCGTACCTCAAACCAGGAACACAGAAACTATCCTTTATCCTTGCCAGAAATGTGTATGTATTTATAATTTTATTTCTTCCACCTGCTTCTTTAATAGTTTGGCAAAAAACATAACCTACTTTTTAGAAATGCTTACAAACTCATCTCTGTTCCTACAACAAAACTTTGTTTTGTCCTAACTGTTCAGTATAATAGCAACACAATACTTTGAACTTGCACAGCATACTCCATCTTAAGATCTTCTAAATAAGAAGTGGTTCTCCAAGCTTAGATGAGCTCAGAGAATGCCCTTTGAAGTATCAGAGTTATAACAGGCTATTCTATTTTTTCAACGGAAGTGACCCCCACCTGGCAAACAGAGACTGGGAAGATGAGGCAGGGAAGGCAGTGCTCTGTACTGCATCCAGGAGGACACCTACTGGTTGCCGTGGTTGGCCAGAGTTACACCAAAACCTGGTGTGTTCTGCACACCAAAGCTACCACAGCAGAAACCTACACCACTGAGATGCTTCCTGACATCACAGATTCTTGGCTGGGATTGGAACTTTAGACTCTTTTGCTTAAAACATGGGTTTATCTCCTCTTCAATTAAGTCAAGATGGAAGCTTGAGATAAGCTTTATATCAAAATTTATATTCTCAGAGGGCTATTTTCTGGCTGCCACCACACCTTCAGCCTAGTGGTTCTGCAGAACTCTATCCCCGACAAGAGAATATCAGCCCACATTAACTTTCATCCACGTCTTAAAGTACATCAAATGTTGGACACTGCATTTCAATGGTCTCTGACAAGCTTCCTGACTTCTCTGGATTCCCTAGGGTCCAGAAGAGCTCTACAGTAGACCTGTTCCTGGGTTTTGGTCTCAAGAGAAATTCAGCAAACAGCCTACAGATGAGATCATTTTACTTTAACCCTACCATCCCCATAACTGTGAAAATTTTAGGGCAAAAAGTAATTCAACAGAGAAATAAGCAGCCATTATCCACTCAACAAATTCTGGGATTTTTCAAGAATTTATGACTGCACTCACATCTCTTTGATCTCACTGGATTTCAGACTAAGCCAAGAGAAACAGCATTTGCAGACACTATCGCCTTGCCATCTAGGTGTGGCAAACCCTATTCGGGTTTGGTTTTGTTTGATATGTTTTTATCCACCTTTACCTACTACTAATTCATAGCACAAAAGAAATCCTGTGCTCCTCTCTCATTCTGAGAAATGCCAGCTGTTTCTGGGCAGTGGGCATTCCCCACTGGACAGACCTACCCGTGAACCCCTCGCAGGAGTGCTGGGGGAAAAACTGGCATCTCCCACTCAACAGGTTGCTCTCATTCTTTGAGCAAATCTCTCTTTGGAGTCAAAATACAAAGACACAAGAAAGAGCCATTTTCTATCTTCCTCTCTGTTAGTTGCAGTTCAGTGGCAAAGTATATAAAAGCAAAAAAAAGTATATGAAGCAATAAGAAGTAAGCAAACCTCTAAACATGCCAGGTATCAAATATAAAGCTGGTGTAAAAGGCAAGCTTTCCTACTACCAGTTCAGGTAACAGCCACATGAACTATGACAGAACTGCAGTCATCAACACTTATTTACCTACAAGTGTACTGACAGCTGACCAGGCTTGAGCACCCCACAGTGGATGTGCTCTGGAGACCAGAAACAACAGTTTACCAGCACAACAATGTTATTTCCCAGCAGGTTAAAAGCACAGCTGGGGTCCAGCTAGATTCAATTTTGCAGTATAGTAAGAAATAACTCCTCAGTAAGCATTTCCCTATTGCAGACACAGAAAAACTTCAACTGGCAACTGCTGCTCTCCTCTCCCCATCACAAGCACACCAGGAACGTAACCCACATGCACTGCTCCAATGGGAGCAGACGCAAACGTTGTCTTACAGATGGAGAAGATAGTGATTCTTTTACAGAGCAATAGCTCCCGAAGGCAGGGAGGTACAGCTCAACAGGAAGGCCTGAGGATGTTCTGCGGTCCGACGGAGCAGCCTGTGTGGCAGGGGTTGATCAGGTCACCTAGACACCAGAACGCCCTTCCCTAGGAGGGAGGCAGAACCAAACCCCATCCTGCTTCCCCCCTCCACTTCTTGACAGAAAGCAAGCAGAACACTCCTCTTACCTGAACTCGGGCAGGAGGTTTGGCAGGTTCGGCCGCAGCCCATAGAAAGCAGCCGAGAGAGTCACTAGCCAGCCGGGTTTGTAATTCCCATTCTCACACTCCAGGTATGGTGAGGACCACCTGATGTGGTTCTTATCAGCAGTGAAGCTCTCCCGCCGCTTCCAACTGTTTTCCAAAGTTTTGGGGCCTGTGTTTAAGACCTTCCTGTGCAGATGTGGCCTCCACTTACGCTTCAAGCTGTGGAACCACTCTGTTTCCACAGAGGCGTTGGCCAGGCGGTGAGCCGTGGAGGACAAGTCCTGCAGGAGGACCTGGCTCTCGTGCCTGCTGGCCTGGAGGAACACCTGGGGAGTGGAGGAGAAAGGCTCCGTGCTGAAAGTGATAGCGGCCCTGGAGATGTTGGGGTCCTCCTCCAGCAGGCTCTTGATCAAGGCGCGGTACCACTCCAGGTCCTCCTGCAAGTTCTGCTCCCGCGACTTATTGCTCTGGAGGATCATGTTGAGCAAGTTGGTGGCGTGGGTGAGGGTGCCCAGGGCGCCGTGCAGGGAGGGGTGCGAGGTGAAACGCGACTTGCCAGCGAGGCTGGCCAGCTCGTACCGCCCGGAGCAGTTGGCTCGCCGCAACTCCCGGGAGTCGCCTGTGTAGAGGAACGAGGCCACGTCCTGGGGCACCTCCTCGGCGAGCCGCTGCGCCAAGATGGTGCTCTCCGTAGAGCGGCTCCGCGGGGCCGGCAGAGGCTCCCGGCTTTTGATGTGGTTGTAAATAGGCTGCTTCCCTCCGAGCGCCCGCTCCCGGCCGCGCACTGCCTGCCCTTGGTCGGCGGCAGCCCCCAGCCCGCGCTGGGCGAGGAGCAAGAGCAGAAGGAGACGGAGCAAAGCCATGTCCCCCGGTGCTGCCGTTCGCGCCGGCACGGCGAGGCGGCTGAAGATGGGCTTCGCGCAGGCGGCCGCGGCGCAGGAGTGCGAACGCGCAGAGGCGGCCGAGCGGCAGCGGGGCGGAACGCGACCCCCGGCCCGCGAGTCACCTGTGGCGGTGCCGCCCGCAACCTCCCGGGCGCGGGGCTCCGCACAGCCCCACCGCCGGCGCGGAGCGGCGCACAGCCCCTCCGGCGACAGCGGAGCTGAGCCCGCCTGCGCCTCCTCCCGCCGCGGCCACCGCGCTCACTGAGCTCCTGCCCAGCGCAGCGCGCAGGGGCGGCGGCGCCCGCGCCCGGCGCAGCGGCGGGTTCCCCCGCGGCGCCCCGCCGCCACCCGCGCTCCGCCGCTCCGCATCCTTCGAGCGCCGCTGCCGGAGAGGGGGGCCCGAGGCGCGGGACTGCCACTTGCTGCGGGGATCGGCGGGCGGAGCTGCTGCCGGGGAGCCAGCGGGCAGGCGCCCGCCTCCGCCAGCCCTCGGCTCTGCGAGCGAGGACGCCCGGTCGTGGGAGGACGGACGCTCACCGGGCGGCTCCGCCACAGGCAGCCCCACACCGCGCGGCGCTCCTCACCGCCGGCCCTTATAGGTGTACGCCAGGCAGAGGCCGCCCTATGTGGCCGCCTCGCCTGTCAGTCAGCCGGCAGCCACTCACGGGGCAGGAGGACGGCGCCGTGCGGTACCGGGGGAGGCGGTGCTGCCGCCGCGGAGAGGCGTCGAGGCACCTGGCTTCACCTGCAGCCGGTTCAGCTCGGGACGGAGGCGGGGCAGGCGCCCGCCCCGGTGGGAGCCGCTCCGCTTTCCCGGGGGTCGCGGGCGGGCAATCCGCGGGGGCTCCGCCGGGACCGGGGGTCGCCCGCGGCGCGTGGCAGCGACACCTGGCGGCCGGGCCGGGGCGGTGCCGCTGCGCCTCCGCGCCGGGGGCGAGCGGCGGGACCCGCGGGAGCGGCCGCGGGGCGAGTGCAGGAGCGGGGTCCAGGTGCCCAAAATACCGCCCTCCGTGTCCCCCCCGCCGCTGCGGGGAGCGAGAGAAGCCCGGCGCTGCGGGGGAAGGCAGTTCCAGCTAGATCCGCAGCGTGGGCTGATGCCTGTCAGGGCTGCGTGCCGCTGTGGGGAAGGCGCTCCCGCTTCCAGCTTTTCCAGAGTGGGTGGAGGGGGCACGGGCCGTGTGTGGGGCCAGCCGGGCTGCCCAGGAGGGAGGCGCTTGGCGAAGGGAGCGACGTTTGGGTGGGAATGGGCAACTGCGGATCTCCGGGCCCGTGGGCACCCCGCCCGGGCTGCCCCACTCGCCCTGCTCGCCTCACCTGCCCAGGGCACGGAGCGCGTCCCTCTGAGCCGCCTTCCCTGTCCCTGCGGCCACGGTGGCTGGCTGGTTGTATTTCTGTAACCATGTTCTTTTTTTTCCCTTAGTATTTTAACTCCAAGGTGCTAATTCCTACAGCTGTTTTCAAAACTAAGTCCTTAATCCTGTGGCTTGTAACAATGACCTTCAGAGCATCTGTGTGGAGCCGAAGCAGCGCAAGCTGATCACCCAGCTTTCCTCCTGCTCTGTGGAAACCCCCTTGAAATAACACAAATGCTTAGAAGATGTAGTTAGGATTTTCCAGATAAGCCATCGTGATCAGTAATAAGGATCTAGTTTAGCACAACATTTCGACATGTGTTTAACTTTGTGCATTTTCTCTGGCAGAAGTATGCACCTGCTCAATATCTTACTAATGGATGAGGGATTTGTGACAGGAGGCAGCTAAGGGTGCGTTTTGGAGGAGGTGGTCCACAAAAAATCTCCTAACTACATTCCTCATGTATTCCTCATTACTCATGTAATGTAAAATTCCATTTTGGAACTCAGAAGTACAGATGAAAAGAGTAGTAAAAGAAGATTTTTTTTTTTCCCTTCTCACACACACACATGTTCATGCACACATGCACATCATACAGGAGCAGATTTCAGTTATGCAGAATATATGATCTAATTTTAAACCAGTGGCAATCTATATCTGCTCCTTACAGCACAATCTTATTTTAGAATTATTTGAAACGACACTTGACAGAATTGTCACTCCAAGATAGCTAAATGTAAATTACATTTGCAGTCCATATATCCTAGTGCTATATCCATATAGTATTGTCCATATATCCTAGACTTTGTCTTTTCCTATGGACACCTTTAATAATTGTAATATCACATGTTGGTTAAGAGAGAAAGTTATAAATTCTTTTTGTCTCTTGCTGCATGCAGCTGAAGAGTATATTCAACACATAAGAATAATTTACTTGTACTGAACTTTCCCTCAAGTGAATAGTTTGTGAGATTATTTAGAAACTGCATAAACTGAGAAGCTCAGAAGCTGGT
Organism: Certhia americana; assembly: GCA_018697195.1. Classification (NCBI taxonomy): domain Eukaryota; kingdom Metazoa; phylum Chordata; class Aves; order Passeriformes; family Certhiidae; genus Certhia; species Certhia americana. The sequence continues at coordinate 16,559,492 of CM031858.1, forward strand.
ATTTACAGTTTAGCACAGCACAGGGAGTCTGTATTTCTAAGTCTGCTCTGAGCAAATACCTAAATATGCATCATTTCCTGGATAAGAACTGTGGATAAAAAGAAGGGCTTTTGACAGCAGCAGCTCTCAGGACTGAGCTAAACTAATGTGGGATCTATTACATGAAGAGCTATCACTGGCAACATAAATAAACACATTTTTTAAATGGTGTGCCTGGGCTGATTCTCTTTATTGACAGATAAGGGCTGCTGTAAAGGAAAGATCAGTTCCCTGTTGGAAATTTCCCTGCTTTAGTCTGACTATTAATACCTGTCTGAATTGCACTAGGCCTGCTTTATGGCCACATTCACACATTCTCAGGATAATCAAATACCCCCTTAATGTACTGGCATGCTAAATCCCTTGTATTTCCTGATCACCTCATAATCCTTCCACATACCCTTCTCCAGTAGCACCCACCACTCTCACTGCCCCTTATCTTTCACTAACCAAGCTGTAGTTCTTAACCCAAAGGTTTGCCAGGAGCAAAGACCCAAATGGGTTAGCGCACATCTCCAGATGCTGGAAATCTCCCTTAATCTCAAACATTAGAAGTCTCTTTTTTTCCTGACCTATCAGTCCGCTCTGTGTGTTTGGTCTCTACGCTAGCACTTCTGAGTTAGAGGGAGAGGATGAGGGGTTTAATGAGGACTTTCTCATTCAGAGTGCCGGGATCATGGCTGAGTCTTGTGCAGCTGTGTTGCACAGGGTTCAGAGAAGTCTCCTTTATCCTGTAGGGCTTCCTTCTGCAGTCAGTTCAGAGCTGATCCCAAACAGCCACTGTGTACAGCCAGGTCCAGAATGAGACACAAACAGATTTTAAGCCATTGCAAAAGTGCACCTTTTTATGGCTTTGTACATGCTATGCTGTGGGACCAAAGCCTACCATCCACAGCCCAAATCCAGGGAATTGGCAATATGGAAATATAGTATCCTCTTAGATTAAGGAAATCTACCATATATTTTTATTTACATGAGTTTACTAGGGACTGGAAGAGATGTAGAAACCTGTGATCATTGTATTTTTATTTTAATATTAAAATGCATTAATATTTCTGGACTGTTATGTGTAATCAGTTGAGTGTGTCAGAAATCTGTTCAGCTGTGACCAAGACAGTATGAAAATGGACAGGGAGTCCCCTGAGACACAAGATTAATGTGAGTGAATAATGTTTGCTATGTTTCTGCCTCAGTCCTGCCAGAGGTGCTGCATCAAGCCATCCACTGTAAGGAATCAGGAGGCATCTGACCACTGTCCTGAATATTTCCTGAATGTTAAAACTACTGCAGTTGCTTCACTCAATGTATTGTACATGAAGCATCTCAATTCACTGTATTACCTATCAGGACTGAAGTCAACTCTACATGAGTCTAATTACAGTGTAGAAAGAACAGTGGTGCAAAATGTTAGCTGTTATTAACACACAGAGTAAGTGTAACCTACTTTCTTCAAATACGGCCTTATGCAAAAAAATCTTGGGTTTATCTGTACTATTTGAAATGGTAAAAGCATTAGAATTGCTGCATTGTTAAACCAGTTGGAAGCAAGGAAAGACAGTTCTAGCTGTGAAAAGTTTATAAAGACTCATTTATTAGTATTTGTCCTAAAGTGTTTAGGAGCTACACAGAGAATACCCACAAGAGTAAGTGCCAAAACTTTTTTAATTGTATTAAATTTCTCTCACAAAACAGAGACAAAACATTTATCAAAATCACTGCTTCTGGTATTTAAAAACACATGAAAAGTATTCTTGAAAGTATTCCTACTTTTACCTTGAGTACTTAAATAACATTCTAGCAGCAATATTTTTTGTCTGTCTGCTGATGACTTCTGATCCCTTTAATTAATTTCAAGTAAGCTTGACTGCAGTCTACAAGCTTCTACAAATGTCATGAAACTCACAGCTGGATCAAAGAAAGCAACCCATGTTCATTTTCATGCTGAGGGAAAAGCTTCAGAGTAAATTCAGCAGTTAAATAATCTCTTGGTCTTTCATTTGGCCACTCATATTGGCCAATAAGAATAAATATACCTCCAAAATAGCTGGAGCATGTGGGACAGCCTCCAAATCCAACAGGGTGGGAACTGCCAAGGGGACTGATGGGGTGGCACTCAAAAAGACAAAGGGGAGGTGCAAGGACTGTTGAGAGGGGGCACAGAGCCATGAGACTTTAAGAAACAATGCAAAGAGTACAAGAGGGCTAGGAAAAATGCTGATATTATAGCACAGGGTGAGAGAAAGAATGAACACGAATCCACTGGAAACCAGGCTTTGTTAGTTCTCTTGTTTTCTCTCACAAGTGAATTTGAACCATCAGCTAAATATGTCAGGAGGAAATAGTCAAAATGCAGAGTAATAAAGTTCTTACTTGGATGTGGACAAAAGAAGCAGCAAGAGCTTACTTGTCATTAATGTTCACTGGTAGTGAGAAATTCCAACCCACTGGATATTTTCTTAGAGACACTGGGACAGAAGGAATCTGACAGGGTTTATCTAGCAGAGCACTTCAGCACTGCAGCTGAACTACGTTCAGCACAACTGTCTCTGGCAGGGGCTTGCTTGTCTACTCTCAGATCCCAATCAGGTCCTTCAGTACTCAGAACTTCCAATCAGGTAGACCCCACAGCCACCCTACCTACCTCCTTCCACATTTTCTTATCTTAGCACCAGACATGGGGTGAGGGGGCCCCATAATATACTCCAAGTCTTCTTTACTTCCTTTATTTCTTTGCCTTCTTCTCAGAGCACAGTCACCATAAACTAGTATCTGTCTGCAAAAGACCGCTTTGACTTACTCCTTTTTTTCTTTATCTGGGCTAAATTAATCAAATTTCTTAAGAGGCTATGCTTTGCTTCCCAAAAGTGTTGTTTGGCCCTACTGTTCTCTTCTTGACTATCCATTCTGTTAGCCTGCTTCTCTAGGTGTCCCACACAAGGCCTCCCATTATGCATTGTATCCAGAACATGTAAAATTCTCTCTTAATACACCCCACATTGAGGTCTGCCCCCTTTTTCACCTTCATCATGGTATTGACCACTACACAAGTCTGTAATGCTGAGTAATCCTCATAACCTTTCAAAACATATTGGTTCCCAGTTATCTATTGTCTATTTTTCTTTTGAGGATTTGAGCTCTGCTACCTCTGGGTAGTATTTTGTACTCATATTTGCTGAACTTTACCAAAGTGATTTTAGGCAACCCATGATTTTTCCAAATTATATTTAGTTCCTACTCCATTTTTCAAAATGCTTATAACTATATCCTTATCTTCTTGTAGTCATTTGCTAATGATTTGACCTTTTATTTTCTTAGCCAATCTGTTCATTAACCTATTTAATAGAATGTATCTGAGATCAGAACCTTTCAAGAACGTACTAGAAACATCTTCCTGGTTTGATAGCACACAGCTGATACTTAATTTTGAGAATTAGTTCAGGAGCAATTGCTTACCCACTCATGAATCACAGTATTTCCTTAGCTTACTGATGAGAACCTCAAGCTACGTATATAGTGAATGTTGCTGATGCAGATATGGAGCATATCTACTGCTTCGTCACTATCCATGAGGTCAGTTATGAGTCAAAGGAGAAAATTCAACTTGTTTCTTGTGCAGTTTTCTTTTCAAACTCACAATGGCTAATCTTAATACATTTATTATTTTTAGGTGATTACTAAAAAGTAATAATTCTGCTGTGAGTATTCTGTTGGTATCCATTTCATTAATTTCTTTATGATTTCTCTCATCTCTTTCTGAAAATACATAGCATGATTTTTTTCCACCTTTAGAATCTCCCCCCCAAACACTTGAAATAGCAAGTGGTAGTTTATGCTTGAGAGATTTCATCTTATCTCCAACAGAGAATGTTATTCTAGATTAGGAGAAAATGTCAGAAAACACATTGATGACTTTGACGCCTAATTATTTATGGAGAACTTGCATCTGATATGCAGATGTATCTAATATGCGGATGCAGACTCTACAGTTTAAATAAACAGCATTCAAAAGCTTTGTTAGCTTATTCACTGTTGGGAAAAGATGGGGGATGCTGAAATGCAAATCTAAATATAGTCCATATAAAATACAAATAAAAATACAGTCCACTCTGCTTGTACTTTACAGATATGATGTAAATGTTGGGAAACACTGTGCACATATTCTGAGAGCTGGTGGTGCCCTCAGCCTCTGTGGCAAGGACACACAGTGTAACACACTTGCACTGAGGAGAGCAGAACTGCAACTCAAAACACATACCCAAAGCAGTCAGAACACTAAGCCAGTTTCCACTAATTTTTTTATTTGAGATTAACACAAATGTAAACCAGAAACTCCTGTGTCAATTAAGGCAGTGTGCAGCAAATGGAATAAATGACTAGCATATACCTGAGCTGCCTTCACAAAGAAAATTCCACTTCCCATTAATTTCCAGTATAAATTTCCAGTGCTAAGGACATTAAGTGGGCAGCACCCCTAATAAAGGTAGAAGAAGATTCACTGCTATTTGCCAGCCCCTGCAGCAGAAGAAGCTGCTAAGCTCAGACCCTCAGCCATCACTGACCATCAGGTGAGCAGTAACACAACTGGAGAGGACTGCTCGATCCCTTGATAATCTGTCTTAGCTGAGCAGCATTCATTCAAGGGGTAAAAAAAATATTTCTTGTCCTTAACCACCTGACTTGTGTATTTGAGTCAAGATTAATGGTTCTCTGCTGAAGCACAGGCAGAGGTGGTAGGAGTGCTAATTTTTGGATTAATAGCCAGGGCCTAGAACATTGCTATGGCAAGTGAGAGGTAGAGACCCTTGTCAACAAGAGCTTCAAACCCACAACTTTGAGGAGACAGCCCAACAGCAGTGCAGCACCTTGGCAGGATCAGAATGAAGCAGACAAGAAATGAAAGAGAGATAAATGCCCAAAGATGAGATAAAGCAGGAATCATCTGAAAAAGAAAGTTTAAAAATCATTACAAGCATCAGAAAATTGTATCTCAACCAGGACATGTTATATGAAGTAGCTAAATTTCTTCCAAGCACTTTGGTTTCAGTAATGAACTAGTTGATTACAATGAGTATTCAAATTAATACAGTGCATTCTAACAACTAAATATACATCCTTCAGAGCTATCAGGGAAGAATAATCACTGGTAGAAGAGCACAGACAAGGTGGGTTTAATTGTTCTCCTACAAGAATGACATTCATAGTACTACCAACGATATCTAAAGAAAAATTATATTATTATCAAGAAATAAACCATGAATGCATACAACCCTAATCTGATCTGTACAGCAGTAAATTGCTGGCTGTTGTCTTCTTCCTTGCTGCTTTAGGGATTTAGGGCATTAAAAATATTTTTTGAACTTTCAAAGATGTAACCCACAATATGAAGGCATGGTAACTACTTTGGATTTAACTTTTTGTCTAGATAAGTATTCTCCCTCCCAACTACTATACCAATTACTTTTTTTTTCTTTTCAAATATATTTCAAGGCTAGAATCATCTTGCATTTTTTCTCTGTTACATAAAACAGAACAAATTGTCATCTGATGTAGATTAGCATATCTTTACAGAAGCCAATGAAATTAAATGAATTTATATAGATAAGTATTTGCCCACTCACCTCATATACAGAAGGAAGAATACAGAATTCCCATTAAAATGTTACAAAAACCGACATCCTGTTACATTTTGTTCTAAGAATTTGCAGATGTCAGCTAATGGAAATAAACTTCAAAGGGAGGAATAATTTGAATTAATTGGAAGCTAAATCACAATCTCAAAATAAGTTCTGTTTGGAAATGGTTGCTTTAAGCTGTGTTGTTAAGTGGGTCTTTTAACAGCTTTGCTGTTTCATGTAGAGCTGTCCACTTGAAATAAGAAGCATATAGCAGAAGCTACTGTTCATGGACCTTGAGGTTTGAGGCAGCCCTTGCTTTCATGCTGATAAAATATTCAAAATAAACCCTCGGTTAAAATGCTGCTTTTTCTCTTTCTTCCTGGAAGAAACAAGACTTTTGCAAGAAAACCAGACTATCCTCTCTCTATTCCTGTTCGTCCACCCTGTTCCACATTCAACAGAAAAGCAAGAGGTGAGATGGACCAGATGTTTTTTTTAAGAAAAGGAATGAGGGGGACATATCAATGATATGAGATGGAAGGAAAAAATGGAGTAATTTTTCTGACTCTTTTTTTCATGACTTGTAAAAAAGAGAGGCTCTGCTTTACTATAGGTCAGACAGACTTCACTTTAGAGGAGAAAGGTAAAGTGTTGGAGGTTGTACAGTGAGAAAAAGAAAATAATTGTACAGCCTTTTTGTCATATGTACAAGGCTCCAGAACACCCATGCTTTTGATTTATGAAAGCAGGTTTAATGGACAAGAAGGCACATGAGAAGAATTGGGCCAAACCTTTGAAAGTCATACAAACCCTGTAAAGCAGGGGTATCAGATGAGAGATGAGACAGTCATTTGCCACACCAGTGCCGAGGTGGGAATGCTGTAAGATTGATCTGGACGGTCCCCTGGCATTGAAGAGGGAGGAATGATGTGAAGAAATAAGGCAGACAGTGGGTAGGAGAAGACTGACAAATACACTTTCAGGTCTGTCATCACCGATGCCCTTTATTTGCTGCTGTGGTGTTCATATTTCCTGATATGGAATGGATCAGTGGATCACTGATCACTAGGACCAGGAGTGAATAAAGATGCACAGAGCTACATCATTCATACAGAGGGTAAAGAGGTCTTGTGGGATAAGAGCTTTTGATTGTTGAACTGAGAAAAAAATCCCTATAGAAAAAGTAATCTCCTCAGCCAATCCAGCCTTCTTCTAGAATTATCTTCAGAATTAATGTCAGTTCAAGAGCAGACGGGAATCTGTACATTTCTGTAAAACTGGGGAGACTTGAATCTATGGTTCAACTAAGCAAGGATGACATTCAGCAGAAACTGCTTGTTCCTCACTGATTCTAGAAATCAGAGGCTTCTGAAAAGACTGAAAGCTAATACTGATGAGGTAGAGGGAGGATTCAGCCATTATTGCCAAGAGGACAGCTGATGCAGCTAGAAAACTGGGAGAGAAGTCTACCCAGGGGCTGTATCCTTCCCTGAGAGATGCATCTCCAAAAGAGAACACCTTCTAGGGGTACTGCCGCTTCCTTGGCTGTGGGGGGATTCTAGAAAGTGGTTTCAGCTCAGTAGTGATTCTCAGCTCAATAGTGATTTTCAGCTCGATGCTGGTATCCCCAGGCCGATGCAGGAACGAGAGAGAGAGAGAGGAGTCTGTATGGTGATTCCAGAGAGATGGCTTTAATGTCAGCGTCTCTGCAAAGGGAGCCAGGAACAGAAAGCTCCTAAAAAGAGGGGCTGAGGCTGGGGTTTTTATAGAGACAGACAAGGGGTGGATACAGACTATTTGCATGAAAGAAGCAAGATATGCTGGGTGTAGTTTACTGGGGTCGCCGTGAGCTTGAACTAGGTTGATTAACTAAGGGATAGCTCAAAGGTATCAGCCTGATTCCTCCATGGGAGGGCAGGAGCCCTCCTACAGGGGACTTATCGTCCTCCACAGAAAGCTATTGCAGAGAAATATTTTAGTTTGCCTTCTCTAGAAAGAGTGATGATTTCCTGTGGGAAAAAACCCAACCTACTTTGCAGCAATATAAAAGGACAACTATTTTTCTACATCTAACGTTACCCTGCAAATCCTCTCTCTATGGCATAACATAGCCAGGTTTTGCATTGATTATCTCAATTACTTCTTAAAGGCAATTCAAATAGTAAAATCAAAACAAAGGTGTGTCAGTTACACATTAAGTTGTAGCTTCAAGGACGTACTTGTTCATATTCAGTTTTCATCTAATAGACTGTTTATATTTGCTTAGTACAAATCATAATTTTTTGTAAGGTGCCTATTTTTCACAAATCCTGTCCATCAGGATTGTGGGAGGAGTGTATTTGAGTTGTCTTGACAGTATTATCCAGCTGTTTTTCGATCCATGGAGCATGCACCAAGGGCAGACAGAGGGGAGGACTTTGGGGCTTGCAGTGTCGAGAGCTTTGTCACCTGTACCTTCTGCTCTCTCTCATTAAATGTTTGCAAGGGGTGGCATCAGTCCAGTGCAGGGCTTGATGCCTCCATTTTGCCAATGCAGGCTAAAATACTGGCTCTCTTGGGAATCAGTGTGCTTCTTGATCCCCACTGTGCCCCAGAAGAATGATGAGCTAGGTCACTTGTTAAACCAGTGTCTCTTCTGACTCAGCTGCACCAAATGACTAAAGGCAAGGAAGCCACATCAGTGTGTCCTTTTCCAAGAGTGTGAGTAGTGGCCCACTGTGATTGTAGCATAAGTAACAGGACTGCAGTCTGCCAGTTTTCACAGACAGACAAGACTTTTACCAAGCAGAAGTTTCTTTTTCCTTTACTGAGATACAGTAAATTTACTGATTCTGAGTAACCTACAAAAGGACATGCAATTCTTCACATAAAATAGACTTCCAGTAGCTTTGAAAGAAGCCAGACAGCTCTAGGTATTTCATTGAGACACAAATTACAGCCTTCACTGAGCAGTAAAAATACTGATGGTAGCAAGATAATCCAGGGACCTATTTTGACAAGTGCACCATTGCTAGTGCTACTTCCCTATTCAAAGTCTACTTTTTTTTAGTTGGTCCGTCTAAACTCCATCTTCATTTTCAAATAGATGCAAAGGCTAAAATCTATTTACACTGTAATCAATAGTAAACCACTCACAGATCTTTCCAGAGTCAGTATTTTAGCCTATGTTGGCAAAGGAGAGACACCATCAAGTTTTGCACTGGACTGATGCTTTGCCTTGCATACAATGTCAGAGAGGGGAAGATATGGAATAATGTAGCTTTCGACACTCTAAGTCCTTCGTTCTGTCCACCCTTGGTGCACGTTCCAAACAAAGTTTGAAACAGCAGCTAGATAAGAGACAGATCAAGTATATCCAATCCCATACTGCTGTACATGATTTGTGGAAAGTGGGTTCCCTTCACAGATAACTCTGCTGAGGACAATTTAGATCAATGTCTTTTTTTCACTTACTTGCAAGAGAGTGTCATCTGGTTTTACCTTGCTGTGATTAGAAGACACATAACCTTCAGCTTTGCTTTCAGCACCAGTCATTTGTAGCTAATAATTTCAGCCTCTGTTCTCCTGATTCTTCTGAATCATGATGTTTTAGTTAAAAATCCTTTGGAAATTGAGACTTAGACTATGTAGGTTTGGAAAATTCACAATGTTCTACTTTTTTTCCTAAAAGATATCAAAGAATTATGTTAAGAGATACATATATCATCCATTCTCTTCCACACGCAGGAGAGGCATCCTCTGTCTAATAAGCCAGAACTTATCAGCCATCTTATCTCAGATCTGCTATTTATACTGCCCTTATGAAAATGTGTTATCACTGCCTTGCACGCTGTTCCAAGGCATTTTCCACAAAACCTACAGATTTCCACATCCGAAATGAGCACAACCCAGATCAAATTTATACAGAGGCTGGAACTGAGTCTTCACTTTGGATGGCTGTGTGTGGGTGTGTGTGCATGTATGTGTATTTGTGTAGGCGTATCAGCATTCATTGCTTAAATTTTTTTCCTGCTGTAAAAACGACTTGCATAGAGGTTTATTTTAATACCAAATTGCAAGGTTAGTTCATTTTACAAGATGGCTGTTTAACACATTTGAAGAAGGAGGGAAAATAGAATTTTTCCTAAGATCTGCAGTGTCTGTGATGTTCTGCAACAAACAGAGCAGAACAAAATTCTGGTGACCATTTTGATGAAGAAGTGAATGTGCTCAGTGAGCCAACAAGAAGCAGTCAGGGACATCAAATGTGAGACTAGATAATTTTTCCTCTTCCAGCCATTCCATTTGACTTTCTGTAATTTCATTTAAGACAGAAATATTGTACTTCAGGGGGTTTAACGTTTTTTTTAAATTAAATATGCTAAGTTAGCTTGTACAGAAACATTAATCTAAAACAATCAGTTGCAATATTTGGTGAGTTCATTCTTTCTCCTAAAAGTAGAATCAGCTGTGAAAACTTTCCTCCTAACTCTACAAAGAAATATTCTACAACTTCGGCTCTTAAATCTCCACAAAGTCTGTGGAGAAATAATCACAACAAATGAAGAGAAAAGAATGAAGACAAGCTGGCTTTAGGACTCCATTAAAGCCATTAAAGATGGGAAGAGAAAGGAAGTGTGCCTTCAGAGCCTGTGCAGTACTGTGGTTTATGCTGGGAAACTCAGCACCTGGCAGCTGGATTGGATCCCTCCATCTCTGAGGTTCAAGGCAGGAGGACTCTCCTTTCCCCACCTCTGCCCAAATGAAAAATTTTCTCTTGACATTGTGATGTACCTGTTGGGTAAAATTCACATCATCTGCTTAAAGCCCATCAGATCCTCTCTCCGCAGCTCAGTGTCCCGGTGTCAGGGTTACCTTTCCAACTTCCAGTGGGATCCATCTTCCAGGAGTGTGTATTCCAGCAGCCCCAACCTGATGCAAGCACAGAATTGTGTACTCTTGGCTACGGTTCACCAAGGTCTGCCTGAAAGCAAGCACAGTTAAAGAAGGAGGCAGCACCATTCAGTGTGATACAAGCACGGGTTTGGTGTCTGGGAGTGGCGCTGCAGATGAGTCTCCTATTGCCTTTGTCTTTGCTGAGAATGACAATGCTTTTGTGCTGGTGAGCTGTCACATACCAAACACATCAGGTATCTCCAGTAAACGACCAAGTGCTGCAAAACAAGTCCAAAACTAGGGAAAAAATTCCTTCCCTTGCCTTCCTGTTCTGGTGAATAGCTCTAATCTTCTAATACTAATTAAGTCCTCTGCTTTTGTCTCTTCCATTGCACTCTTTATAAATTCAACTATGTATGTACATAGACACGCACATCCACATGCTTTAAACCCTATGGTTTGACCATGTTCCTTTTGTACTCCAACCCCATCTACATTTTCAGCCCTGAGAGACTCGGCTGCTCAGTTGAGGCAATGTCAGAGCCAGTGTTTGCAAGGATGAGAAGATGAAGGTGCAGCATCTCATACAGCTGGGAAGGAGCAGGGGGCAAGAGAGGAGGAAAAGCCCTTCTAGCATCCCTATTATGTCCAGGAGTGGCACCTAACAAAGACTGCAGTGATGAGAAGTAAGGGTTAAATCAGCTGAGCTCCAGGGCACATCCTCTGACTGAAGCTTGTGGAACTTTCATTTTTTCTGCGCCCTATGAACTCCGCAAAGGTGTGCAGCCACCTCTGCTGTGCTTTCCACTGCTGTTCACTACGCTGCAGATGTTCCCCTGTCATTTTGCTCTAGGCCATCAGACTTGATAAATTCCTATTGCAAACAAAAGATAAGCTCCATGTTTATCAAAGTGGAATGATACCAAGCCTATTTTCATTTCTGCTACTCCAAGAATATGCATTATGCATACATCTTACATTTATGCCAGTTGGACTCAATTCTGCATCTTCCTGAAAGCTGAAATAATTACCTTTGTTTCTGGCAGTGACATGATGATGCTGTATTTACCTGAACAGGATTTTAAACTCATGATTCTACTCAATTGCCTAATATTTCTGGTTTGAGCCACCTTATTTTGATAGTGAAATTTGTGTGGTCCTATCAGTAGCAGTGGTAAAACACCCTCTGTAGACTCTTAATCTTCCCTTTCTCTTCACATTTTGGCCCCTGTGGGAGTCATCTATGACAGGAGGAGCAAGGGCACAGTCCTGAGTAGCAGCACCCAGTCTGCACAGGTAGTGCAGACCCTGGGAGGGTACTGGCCTCACCCAGCACTCCTTCCATGGCATTTTTAGGATATTAATACCAACATGGGAACATTTCCAACAGGCTTTCTGTACACAGCCATCCCACTCTGGTCTGAACATTTGGCTCTATAGGTGCAATCTGCACTGGGTCAGTCAGTCTCCAAGTGGTCCATCGGCTGTTTTGTAGTGTGAGACAGCCTATAACTCTCATCTGAATTTGCCCTTGTCTTTCCTGTTTTCACTCCAAAAATTCAGCCATTTCAAGCTTAGCTGCTCCTCTCTAATCAGGTTATCTCTCTCTCTCTTTCTCCCTCCCTGCTCTGCATTCTCACCTGCAGCCTGCCCTTGCATGTTGCCTTATTAATCTCTTTCCTGTGTTGAGTTTTGCAAGTCAACCACCTCTTACCATCGTCCATTTCTTGTCATCTGAACACTCTCCCTCAAATCATTTGTTAATCCCTGGTACTCTTCCATCTTTGCTATTTCCCTTTTTCTTTTTTCCTTTTGATTCTGGTGGCAGAACCCTCATAATGGCACATTTTATTGGAAAGTGATAATATGAGATGGTAAAGGTTTTTAATCTCATAGTTCTTTTATTCCTTCCTCATTCCTTTTTCTCTGGTTATCTTCTCCATTGACTTTCTTTCCAAACCATTTCATTTTCATTTCCCACATTTTTAGAGCTCACCAGCACCCTGCTATTCTCTCTGCAGCTTTGCAAGCTTTGGAGTTTTTACCTTCTTCTTCAGAGGCAGTGGCCACTCTTAATCTTTGCAGGAACTGTAAATCTCAGTGTAACACCTGTCATCTCTTGTGTCCCAGCTTCTCACTTTATATCTGGTTGACATTTGCATTGTCTAGTTTTCAGCTATGTTTCCCAGTGCCCTTCTTGGCTTTCCCCACATCATTTTTTATCTGCTCTGTACTGTGACTCCCTTCCTTTTATCCCAGAGGCAGAAGGGCATTGTTAGCTAGTTCTGTTCCATAGGAAATTTTCTTTCAACGTTCTCTTTTAGAGAATAGCAAATTGCAAACACTGTTAAATTTAGCACACAGCTCTCCAGATCCTGATGAGTTAGAGCACTGGAGAAAGGTTTGTGCCTTGAGAGTTCTTATTCATCCTTAGGGGTTGTGCCAATCAGTTCTGTCTAGATCAGAGGTTTTGGCCCACAGTTTATATCTTTTTTCATGTCTGTACCTCTATGTTAGTTTTGAAAAGGGTTATTCCCCTAAAGCTTTGCCCCACTGTTCTCAGTCACTCACTTATGCCACTAAAATGCAACTGAAAGCATACTTCTTGTTCTAGGATTAAATAATTTCTCAAAATTCCCTTGTAGGGGAGTTTCCACAGCCTTCCCTAGCAACCAGATACCTGCCCCAGTAACCTTGCTCCCCATCCTTGCTTTTCCCTGTTGCAATGTCAGTCTATTTTTCTTGTGCTAACACAGTGGATATGGTGAACTATTCTTTCCTTCCTCTTTGCAGGTACAATTTAGATTTTGCACACATCCTCTTGCAGATTTCTCTTCTCTGGATTTAGCTACCAGGGGACTTCAATTCTTTTCTTCTTTGGTCATATTTTCTAGAGCTCTAGAGACCACTCTTGTGCTCTATCCTCAGGTCCCTCAAAATCTCTCTCCCTCCGGATTTCTCCCACCAACACACTAATACTGCTTTACCAAAGAGAAGCCTTTGCCTCTTTGTTAGTCTGCCCATTCCCCAGTAAAGGTTTTACTTACATTCTTCTCTATTACAGAGGAAGTCTCAGTCTTCACATCTGGGATTTGTATATATCATCTAAACATAAGTCTGAATGCTTGTCAAGACGTGTTGAAGCATTTGGAATAATTCTGGAATCATGTAGCACATGCTTCCTTCACGCCTCAGCCATCCTTTCAGCACAGGGTATGTTGTATTTTCCTGACTCTTAACTCTCTTAGTAGTGACTTTGGGCTGAGGGCACCCTTGGTTTCACTGTCAATTCCTCTAGTTTGCAAGACTTTGCTGCTGTGAAGCTCATTTCATTTTCACCAGCAGTTTTCTTTCTCCCTAAAATGGCAGGGGTTAGTTATAGGATTTGTGTTATCCATCAGTATTTCATTTCTAGAATTTCCTGAATGCATTTAAAGGGCCAAACACACAAAGTTCAGTGCTGTATTTCTATTTGAAATAACAGAAGTATATAAATCCACCTACAAGTGGTGACCTTTCAGGATTTGCAGAATTAGATCACATTGAAAAAATTCTGATGGATGAAAAATGTAAGCATAGGGAAAAGTAATATCTGGGATCCCTGGTGTAATGTTTTCAATAAAAGATTTTATAGTAGCATATATATTATAAAATATATAAAGTATATATTATGAAATAGCAGTTATTTTATTCCTTGATTTATTCACACCTTTTGCATCTATCCTCAGGGCAAAGTGCTCAAACTGCTCATAAAAAATCCACATTTGGACAGACTTTTCCTCTAATGAGGTGCTGGCTGCCTGTGGTAGATTTTTCTGAAAGTCCTGTCTAACTTCTTGTTGCAGCTAATGTTAAACCTGTAATTTCCCTACAATAACTTTGTGAGTACTGGTGGTACTGTAGAAAATGAGGATAGCCTGAAGGGCAAGACAGTAAAATAAATGATGAGAATTTTCTCTGAGTGATTGGTAAGGGCTATTGGAGGTGGATGTTTATCCATTGAAACATGTAGAGTATGTTAAGGTCACAATGTGAACTTCTGCGCCTTTTTTTTTTTTTTTTTTTCAAATCTCAACAGAGAGTCTATTCCATTTCTTTAAATTAGTTTAGACATTAGTCTGAGAGAACTGTAAAATATGAAATACCACTTCTGTGACAGATAAATACAAGAGAACGAGCAACACCACTCCTTTCACTCAAGATTCCTTCATCTGTAAGTTTTGCTTTTAAGTCACACAAGGTCAAATAAGTCTTTCTAAAACTTGTCTGTTCCCCTCCTTTCAATAGTTTTGCAGGGCAAAAAAACTATCCTGATGGCTGGGCCCAGAAAGTGTTGGTGACCCATAGCAGTAAAAGGCAATCCTCTGACACGTCAGTGAGTGGAGTTGGTCTTTAATCCTTAAACTAGAAATTTAGTTTTCGCTTTGTTTCTGCTTTAGTGTTAGCAACCTGCTTGGCTATGAAGAGGTTTTCCTGTGAGGCTTAACAGTGTTATAAACAAACAGAACCAATTTACAATTAATTAATAAATTTTATTGAGAATGGTAAGCAAACAGCACTGGGCAGCCATTAGAGTCTGGGCTCTAACAAGGCTCACAAATTATATTCGCACTTTGTCTTGGTTCTATACTGTTGCAAGTCTTGTTTCCCTTAAGTTCCCTCCCAATTTTGTTTCTTCAGTTTTTCTTCTTTAAGACTGTACTGTGCAGAATCTCCATTGTTGCTAAGGGTCTTTTTCTCCCCTTCAGGGGTCACTGGATGGAAGAGACTTATCTTCTTCAATGACCTTGCATTCCACTCTCCTTTAGCACAAGTGTACATTACTAAATCATTAAGTAAGCAAGAAAAAGCAGCTAATCTTATACAAATAATCACATCCTGTTACATCCTGTCTCTATCTTTATTTATTATCATTGCAACTGGACTTATCTATTGTAACTCTAGATACCTTGTAAATCTCAACAGAACAGACATTTATCAAACACGAATCATGCACACATATATTTTACAACTGCGAGAATAGTCAACTAATTAATTAATTAATAATTATTTGCTCAGAGAGACAAATTCCTGCAAGTGTTCAAGGTCAGGCTGGACAGCATTCTGAGAAACCTGATTTAGTCAAAGTTGTCCCTGCCCGTGGCAGGGGGGTTGGATTAGATGGCCTTTGGAAGGTGCCTTCCAACATAAACCATTCATTAAACTAATACGGCCCAGTCTGAAGAGTGGAGCCAGCAAACCCCTTTGGGGCGGGCCAGGAGGGTCCTTGGTTTGAGTTAGTACCCTGAGCATCCCTGTCGAGAGGCGGGGGCTGCGGGCAGAGCCCGGGCTGTAGGGTCTGGAAGCGACATTAGGGGGAGCTCGGTGCCCTGCAGCCGCCCGGACCCCGGGCACGGCCAGCGCCGCTGAGCGCCAGGGACAGCTCCACCGCACGGGCTGATTGCTAGGAAAACCGGCCGGCAGCTTATCCCAGCCCTCAAAGCGGCCAATTACCAGCGATGCTTTCAACGTTTCTGACTGAAAAGTCAGAAATGCCACAGACTTAATTATTGTCTTTACATCCACCACCGGATTAGTTAATGAGACCAATTATTAGTCATGGGCACTTCATGCTCCCAGGTTGTGGCGCTTATACAATGAAATGTTTTGGCATTTTCCCTGCAATTTTCAGGGCTTATTACCCAGACAGTTTACTATGGTAATTATGCAAGAACATTTATTATTTTCATAGAAGCTGTAATGTGCATAATTTACTTCATAAATAATCATTAGAGAAGAAATGAAGAAAAAGTAAAAGAAAAGTTCTGATTCAAAGGAGATGGGATGAATTTGACTTACAGGGTAATGAATGTGCACAGATCACAGCAGAGTAGTTGTGGGGAAGGGCAAAGATGGGTGTTCTAGGGAAATGGAGGAGAGCAGGAGAGACTGGAAGAGACAACAAAGTGTTCAGTTGATTGCTACTATTACACAGAGGAATTATTAGGTTTCTTCTCCTTTTTTTTTTTTTTTTTTTTTTTTTTTTTTTTTTTTTTCCTGGGACAAAAAATCAACTCCAAGCTTATTTCAACAGGAAAACAATAAAATGCTTTACACTAAATGGTCTTTTACTCATCTTAAAATGCCCTCACTATTCCCCTGCAGACAGCAGCAGTGGTCGCACAGCAGCCCACAGTTCTGCCTTGAAGCACATTTTAAGCACCTCAGACAAAAGGAGGAGGCTTTGTGTTTGGGTTCTGTGTGCACCATCTGCTGAGAGGAGACACACAGACTTTCAGAAGGCTGCCAGCTGGCTGGCCATTCCTCTCATTTCAAATAAACATTCAACATGTTTTCAGTAAATTCTGAATGATAGAAGCCTGCTTTTTCCTTTCGGCAGTTCTCACAGGAGAGGGTGAGAGCTTTTCATTCTCTTGACTATGTTACATATTTCCAGCAAGATGAACTTTCACTTCAGGTTGTTAGTATCTCATAAAAATAGCCCACACAGATTCATATTCATTATTAGGGTGTTTTATTATGAACTTTAAAGACCTAATTAGTTTTTTGAAGCATAATGAAGAACAAGATCACTTAAAGATCACTTATTGAATCTATACCTGAACTATTCTGAGCATGTTCCAATAAATAATTTTAAAGAGAGATTTTTCTTCCTAATGTGTTTCATTTATACAAAGTGCAGAATGCAGGCAGTTCTGGGATGAAATACAAACTTTGCACTCCATTCACTGCATAGTGATCCAAAATGACAAACAAATGCCATATCTAGGTACAGGACACTAATAAGTATATATCATTGTATACAGCAAGGACCCTGCAGCCAACACTGGGTGTCTTCAGGAGGAAAAATCTGTTTTATGTCCGGGATGATGCTCATCATCCAGGGAAATCCAGATGTCCATGTTTTAAGTGAACAGGATGGAGCATGGCATGTCTGGCATGGAGAAAGGTGCTTTTGTAATCTAAAAGCAACACAGACCAGAACCACACAGTCACACTCAGGAGGAATGCAATTCTATAACACCACTTCCAACTTTTTACCTCAATGTGTCCTAAGTAAAATCATGGAGACTTGTTGGAGTACCTGATTCTCCCTGCCTCTCTTTTCAGTGCCTGTGAGAATATGTAAGCAATCAAGTTATTGTTACTAGAGGACATTCCAGAGCGTCATCTATTGTCTGATAATTGCTCATCTGAATGTTCTTCCTTGCAGGACGTGTGAGGTCATTTTCCCCACTTCAACTCGCAGATAAACTGCCTCAGCCCCCTTGATCCAGAGAGGTAGACACAAACAATTGCCGTGTAGCCCCAAGACATAACTCCCATTTTGTCTGTCTCCTAAGAATCAGTGCTGATATGTTCTGAATGACCATAGAAGCTCCACTTACACAGGCACTAATTCTTAACTTCAAATTCTAAATCTGTCCTGGCACTTTCTTCCATCTTCTGCTTTGCATCTTGCATAAAATAATGATTTTTTTTGTCCAATTTTTTTTAATTTTATGACCTATTAATTACATAAAAGGTTTCATTGTATGACCTCAAATGGAAGTATCAGGTTTATGTCAAAGCATTCAAAGCAGTTTGGGGTGGTAAAAAACAAGTGGACTGGCAAATGTACAAAACACAGTATTCTTTGAGAAACCTGGCTAAAAATACTCATAGTATCAGCCTTATCATTCAGACAAAGATTAAAGTCAATAATTTTTTGGGATAGATTCTCTTATCACCCCAGTAAGTTTATGTAAAATTATTCACATGCATAAATTCTTACCTCACCAGAGGTCATTTCACATCATTCACTGTTCTAAGCTCATCTTTTCCTTTGGTGATATATATTGTTCATACATCAAGCAGCAAAATCAAAACCACAGTGGTATTTTACAAGATTAAAATACTTTGGCTTAAACCATAAGACAGTTTCCTTC
Source organism: Certhia americana (assembly GCA_018697195.1). Lineage (NCBI taxonomy): Eukaryota > Metazoa > Chordata > Aves > Passeriformes > Certhiidae > Certhia > Certhia americana. Next base: position 16,577,949 of record CM031858.1, read on the forward strand.
CCAGAAGAATGTGTCACTTAAAAAGAGTTCTTTCACCCTCCACCCTCCTCAAAAATGTAAAAAAAAATCATATTTAGCTCATTTCCTTCTGGTGTAGAGAAATAATGTGAGTGAGAGTACATGGGAGATTTATGGCCATTAATTTACTGGCAATCCCAATAGCCTGTCCAGTGAAAAAGGAAGGAAGTATAGCTCATCTCAATGGCAATTCCTATTGTAAGTAGTGTTTCACATGCTGAAATGTTCCATATGACCATGAAAATGCATCCTCATGCTACTAAAAACAGACTAGGAAATTGTTACTTACAGCAACATAAACAAAAAAGACCCAAAATAGCATAAAGAATGAAGAAAATTATTATGTTAAGGAAATTCCAAATTAAGGTGGTAACTACATGAGGCAGTGGCATTACAAATGCCTTACAAAAATAAGGCAAGACATAATAAAAGGCAGATTTACCAAGGTGCATTCTGCACAACTCATATCCTGCTGCATTACTTCCTGTCATTAATTACCCCATCTACATCCAAATAATATCAATCAGCCAACTGGAAGTACAAGTTAATGAGCAAAATTTCGTACTCTGGGGTCAAGTTCCTTTTCCTTCATTTGTCTTCATTAGCAGCACCTCTCAAGGCTTTTCTCCAAATAGAAGGCAGTCTCCAAAATGAATTAGTAAAAGAGATTTTAAAAGTTGCACTCACGAGTTCTCAGAAATAAAATAGCTGGATTAGCTTCAGAGCTCTTAGGATGAAATGGAGGCTGTTATTGTTCTTAAATGAGATTATCAAAATAAGGTGTCTTGCCTTCCTGATTGTTTTCACCACCTGTAGTCTTGACCCGTTTGCTTGGCACCTGGACACTGAAGGATACACAGATGCTTTTCAAACTACTGCCTGGTCTGTAAAGTGTAATCTCTGGTTACCCCTGTTCAGTAGACTGCAATCAGTGAGTTTCTCTTCACAACATCCTATCCTTTCTTCCTGCTCCATATAAACAGGTCTTATCTCTTTTCTTCCCAAGGGCAAGTCAGGAACAAGGCAAACAAGGTCACCACCAATATTCTGTAGCATCTGCACAGCAATGAGAAGAGCAGTGCAGCCGAGGGACAGCCACACAAATTTCCTGCTTCTCCATAACCTATTCCAGGGAGTTTCAGTCTCCTCCAGTTCTGTTGTCCTTGCAGAAGTCATACACACCAAGACTCTTCTGCAGAGTCCATATCCCTTAAAAAGATAATCACGGACAGGAGCTGGAGAGGCAAACAGCAAAGTGAGATATTCCTGCATTCGTTCTCCTAGGAAATCTCTTTGGTTGATGTAATTACTGCTTATGAACTGATGGGGAAAAGGAGAAGACAGTGTCTCTGGGAGCTCTTCTTTATCAGTAGCCAGAGTCAGTTTGAAACCTATGCCCTTGACCCACAGATGCGAAAATATATCACAGACTTATTGTCCTAGGAAATATTCCTATCATCACAGATGCAAGCCAGTATGGGGCAGAAATGCAGCAGTTATTTAATAGCTTGAGCAGTTTGCACACTCGTGGGAAGGCTGGAAGCATCAGCATCACTGACAGACAGCTCAAGTTGGAAGTGTTGGGAGATTAAATGTGCCCACAGCACATCTCTGCACTGAGGCAGGGACTCCTGGGTTTTCCAATGAGCCTGTATAGAAGAATCTCAGACTCATCCCTCATGAAAATAGATGTTTCTTCTGAGATGTTCCTATTCTACTTAGCACTAACACAAAGTCTGTTTATAAAAGAGCAAGGTAATAAATGACAAAAAGCTATTCTTGTCTTACTGTGGAGCAGTGTTTTACTTGAGGGATATAACATAGACTTACAGGGCTCATATGGAGTCAAATAAACACAATCAAAACCACCCTGTAGTGTGGTTCTGCCTACACGTAAAGGAACAGGAAAAGGAGAAAAGATTTGCACACTTGGAGTTAGGATGCCAAGGTTCATTGTGTCAGTGAAATTCAACAGCTGGTACAGTTTGAGGTCTCCACCCTGTGAAAGTTGAGGGCACTTGCAGGGATCAGTCTGAGGTGGAAAGGCATAATTCTTTTGCCCAGTCCACTGTTAGGATGCTTTTCTGGATGACCTTGGCCAAAGGTCTTTGCATCCTCTGCCTGCTGCCAGCTCTACAGGAAGTGCAGGAGCATTTAAAAAAAATAATAATAATATGTGATTTTTATTGTAGATCTTTCAGCACTGACCTCTCTACTGTGGTGTTCAGGACCAGGTAGGGACTGAGCCTCGTGTTAATGGCACTCAGAAGCAAGCTGATCTTTGTGAGGATGTGACTGACCCTCCCAGAAGAACAATTCATTTTGACATCCTTTGGTAGCCCCAGTGCAGCCTTCCAGAGAGCCTTTAAATCACCCAAGTTAAACCCTGCAGTATTATTTTGAAAAAAAGCCTTTTTCAAAACAACTGTAATTACTTTTTGGTTTTATTCTTAAATCCAAATTTAATCAACAACAGCTCCTTCCAGAAAATAGTTTCCTTCTCAGCTGCTTGGCTTTGTTCTCCCTACCTGGTCCTGAACACCACAGTAGAGAGGTCAGTGCTGAAAGATAGAGATAACAAAACCTCAGCTCTCTGAGTCAGAACACTTTCCAGGTCTGGGTCAGGTCAGTGCAGTGATGGCAGGTCACTCCTGCTCAGAACAGGCCCTTCCCTGATCCCACCACTGAAATAAAGTCAAATCCTGCCTTAATGGCAGCTGCTGACAGTGAGGGCAGGCCATACCAGGGTGCTGCAGATGCCTCAGGGTTCAACCACCTCTGCACACCAAGGACAGACACCATGGACCTGGGAAAGGAGGAACTGAGGGAACTCGAGGCCAGAACATGGTGCTTCCACAGCACCAGGGCCCAAAGGGAGGTAATTCCTCACCAAGGAACAGGAATATCTGAAAAGTTCCAGATGCACAGTCCTACAGGGAGGCTTTTCCACACAGCCCAGCTGGACACAGAGAAGAAAGGCTTGTTTTGGTGTTTTTTAGTTTATAAGAAGCCCTAGCTCTGGAGTCCGAGTGAATATTTAATAGGTAAAATAGGAAAATTAATTTATTTAATTTTATCATCAATTTTCTTGGAAAAACTCAAGATAATTGAAATGCCAGACTCTAGACAGAAAATTATTTCTGCACAAAACCAGATGCTGAGCTGCTGGACTGGTCTCTGGAAGATTAGCCCAGCTCCTCATAAAGAAGGCTTTCTCTTTTGAAGAAATTTTCTGGAAGAAATTAGAACAGTTCTCTCATTTCTGGTGTTCCTAGATCCCTAGATGGTCTTTGTGAAAGAAAAAATAGGCCAGCCAACGTTTTGGGCCCTGCAAAGAATCTGTATTAGTGACACTGTGATGGCCCTAATGCAGCAACTATTTATTGCTATTGATTTTCTGTGGAAAATGGACAGAATTGTGTAGCCAAGACTGAGGAAAGGGATATAGGAGGGATTTTTATGCCAACTGTGTACCTTGTCAGTCATTTATGCTGGCAGATTGATTGTAAGTGGAATAGTTTTGGAAATCTGTCTATCAGAAATTCATGAATCTCAATTACAAATTTCTATTACAAACCCTCAGTATGCAACTACATATTTGATCACAAACTTCAGTTTGTGAGGCTAATGTGACTTTCTTGCTACTGTCTTGCCAATTCTGCTGGGGAGCAGATGCCAACATTAATGACAAAAGGAAAATTCCAAGATTTGCTAAAGCTTTATATATCTCCTACTCAAAAGGAAACATTCAGCAGAGAATGAGGCCAGGTGAGTAAAACCAGCTAGTGTCTGCTCAGCACTGTGATGACTTAAAACATCTGGTGGCCCTGATCAAGGGTTACATGATAGGAAAAAGTGAAACCTCAAAGCCCTAAAGCTGTGAAGACATACTGTTGTGTGTGTACCAGTGGTGTGCTTGAGCATGGGGCAGGCAAATCATCAGGTGTTGTGCCTGTCTGTGATCCCTCAAAGAACTGACAGAGCCTGAGGTGAGACAACTGTGGTACATGAGCACTGAGCAGGACACACAAACCAGAAAACTGTTACATATGGCATTAAAAGACATACAGCATGATAATATTAATTATTCAGTATATTTCAATATTATTGTGGGCCTTGGTATGCTAAACTGTAGTAAGCAATCTAGATGCAGTTTGAGGTAGGAGAGGTAGAAGAATGTGAGTGAATGATACCACAAGCCTTTGCCTGACTTTGATAATTCTAATTAATGTTAATGGGAAATAATAGGAAAGCATTAGAGGCAAAGAGTGTCAGATGTGAGTGGTAAGCCATGATGTCCTATCTGCTGGGTTAACAGAAAGAAGCTGGACTGCAAACAGCAAGGAGGGATATCTGCTGGCCTTTTTTTGAGAGATAATTTCATATTAGAGGTAAGCTATTAAAGGAAGGAATCAACCTATATCTTAGCTCATGTTCAAGTGAAGATTCCTATCAGCAAATGGCTTTGGAGCTTCTTTAGAACTCAGGTAAATTCAAGTAAGAATTCTCCCCTGCCAGAGAATTGGCCTCTTTATCAGTGACTGATCTTGAAGGTAGGGCTCAGAACTTCCAGCTGTAAGACTCACTCCTGGGCCTGTTATCAGAAATTTAGTACTGAAGCCTTATAGAAATTCCTCTGCTTTAGCAGTAGCATATTGTCCTTTTTCTACTCTTTTCTGTCCACAACTGTGAGTGCAACATTTCTGTGGAGGGCATTCCTAGACTATTTTCCTTTCAGCTCATGTTTACAGATCAACAGCTGCAAACAATAGGATCCCACTTAGCTCATATTTAGCATAAAAATAACGTAATTAAGGAATTAGAAAAATGCATTGTAGGAATATGAAAAGTCACAAAAAATGTTTTGGGAAGGAACTGGATTGTAGAAGGGGTGAGCACTGGCTGCACCTCGAGGCTGATCAGTTTTCTGCTCCCATCAGGCTAAGAAATTTATAGTGCAACTCTGGTACTAGGCTGAAGGTAGGAAGGCAGAAGGAGTTCGGTCCTAAAAAGATGTGGCTTTAGAGCAGGCTCCAGCACCTCTGCCCGTGGTGGTGGGGGAGCAGTGCCAATCGTGACCAGTGTTCATTGGCACTGGTGGCTGGTAGGGGAGTCAGCCCTGGAAGGGCATTTTTTTACTCAAGATGGTGAAAAGAAGCCACTTCACCTCCTTGGCTGGTACCCAGCAGCCAGGGATGCAAATCCATTGACCCTGTAAGACAAACTTAACCACACAGTAGTTAAAGTTCTGGGAAGAATTGTGCCATGAGATGTGTGAGGCAGACAGTTTGTGCCTGGCAAAGCTGCAGCCAGACCGGCGGACACCAGGCTGGAGCTGCCCTGCCAGAGCAAAGGAGGCAAATCTCATTGTGAAATGCAGCCATCTAACCCCAGAGCACCACTGGATGGGATGTGAACCTCCAGTGACTGTGGGAGTGCAGGGGAACTGCTCCAGCATGCCCTGGGAAGTGCTGCAGAAACCCTGCACCTCTGGGGATCAAAGCAAGTATTTCCAGCAGCTTGGTGCAGCTTGGACCTGGGTAACCTGATCCCATTTATGATGTGCTCCTTTTGAGCAGGGAAACTAATAGGTTTTTTAGATGGAGCCTGATGTCTGTGTTAGGAGGATGGGCAGCAGGATTTTTATATGAACCACTGCAGCAGCGCTCATCTACAGGGGCACAGGCTGCATTAAGCTGAGTGCCACAAGTGCCACAAGTGCCTGCCACATGTGTGGCACAGCATGGCCATAGCTCACTGACTGCCACATCTGAGCCAGCTGCCCTGCCCAGACCACTGCAGCAGCATGTTCTGTCTCTCTGAAACAGTGCCCATAGTGAACTGAACTTCAAACAGCTGGACAAACTCTCATATGCACAGTGCTTGTCACTGTGGTTCCTGTCATCACAAGGGAAAATTATTAGCATACAAATTTAGGTGAATCCACAGCTCACAAAAATACCAAAAAGGAATACAAATATATTACATAGAAAATCTTTAAGTCAATTTGTTGATTTTAAGTCAATATGATCCCCGGGGATCAGGGCTAATGGTAAAAATACAGCTAAATGAAGCTTATGCATTGTTTACTCACTTTTCACTGCATGGCCTAAAAACCCAAGCAGTAGATATTCCTACTGGACACCACTCTGGCCACCTGCATGTTGCCATGCTCATGTTGCCATGCTCATGGTGCCAGTGCCTTGTCCACAGTGCCAGCAATGGACTCCTGGGGTTTTACCTGTCCTTTGTCTTTCCTTGTCTTTCCCAGCATCTTCTTTCCTTCTCCAAGCATCTGCCTTTATATTATCCCAAGCATCCAGCATCAGGCCCAATGAGCAGCTGCGTGTCCTGTCAGCTGCTGACAGTTATGTTTCCTTCACTTGACGTGGGGCTAGATCCTGGCAACATTGAAGCTGATTAAAACTCTTCACAAGATCAGTTGATTAATTAAGACAACAGAAACATTGATCAGCAGGAACCAGAATATAGTAAGTATACAGGAGGCTCTAATGAAAAATTTTCTTGATAAATAACAACCTCTCTTTCATGAAGTCTGGAAGTGTCTCATTCATGACTACTGAGCCAGCAGCTTCCCCTCCAGCCTCCTGTCAGAGCAGAGTTTGCTATGCTGAAAACACTTAAAGAAATTTGTCATGAAACAAAGAGAAAGCAATAACCTAAACATGATAGAATAAAGAAATTTTTTACAGAGGAACAACCTTCCCAAGAATATGGTAGGGTCCCCATCACAGGATGCTAGATAGGGTTCCTTTTTCCATAAGAGATTGGACCAGAACATCTTTCGTGGCTGCTTCCAACACAGGCTCTTTTATGATTCTGTAACAGAAATTAATATGAGCTCCTGAAAATATAAAGCAGGTGATCAGGCTCTGAACAGGTCCCTGTTACTCTGTTGGCCTTGACCAACTGTAGATCTGAACCTCCTGCAGCCTGGTAAAGTGGGCAATGCCAGCCTCTGCGTCCCTTCAGCTGCAGTGCCTCTTTTTCTAGGCAGCTGCAGCTGCAGCAGCCACCAGGACTGGGCAGGTGCTTGGGGTGTCACTGTGTACCAGGACCCCAGCCCAGTGCAGAGCAACTCCAGGATCGGAGACAGGGGTGATGTCTACAAGGCTGAAGTCCTCTTCTCTCTCCTCATCATGATATTAGATACAGGTAGTCTGGCATATTTCTGTATACAGAGAAATCTAATTGGATTCATTATACAGCATTTGCATACATTAGCATCCCCACTGACACCGAGTGGAGTTGTCATTATGTAACTGTCCCTGTTTGGAAGGAGCTGTCCATCAGCCACCTACAGTGCTGGCAGGAGGCATTTTGTTGGCAGAGAGGCTCCTGCAACCTGCTTTCCTTGCCATTTGTCAGACAAACAGTATTGTATCAGCCAGGGGACTTAGCTAGCTGTCACTGTGATGACACATATCTGGTCTACCATTAAAAGGAAAATGTCTCTGAATTTATATGTGTATAAATGAAAAGGGTATTTTTTCAGCAACTTCTTAACCTAGCTAAATTCTGGGCAAAGTGATCTAAATTTTCCATTAGACATTTTGTCCTGTTTTCTAAACCATAATGGAAACTGAGCAGTTTCATATATGACTTTAACCAGAAGCATGTGCTGAAGCAAAATTTATTACATCATCAGATATTCACAACCTTTTGCAATGTATGGAAAATTATAAACTCTGTAGCATGATCAATAAGTAGGTGGTGTATTCTGAATTAGAAGACTTTTGCTAGAATCATAGAATCGTTTAGGTTGGCAGAGACCTTCAGCTTCATTGAGTCCAACCAATAACCAAGCCCTGCCAAAGTCACCAGTCAACCATGGATCTAAGTGCCACATCCACATGAAATTTAAATGCTTCCAGGGATGGTAACTGCATGGCCATCCTGGGTGGCCTGTTTCAGAGCTTGACAGCCCTTTTAGTGAATTTTTTTCTTTTCAATATACAGTCTGAACCGTCCCTGGGACAACTTAAGGCTGTTTCTTCTTGTTACCTGGGAGAAGATACCGGTTCCCAGTTTGCTTCAATGTCCCTTCAGTTACTTGTAGAGAACAGTAAGGTCTTTCTTGAGCCTCTTTTTCTCCAGGATGAACTCCCCCAGCTCCCTCAGCTGCTCCTCATCAGACTTGTGCTTCAGACCCTTCACCAGCTTTTTTGCTGTTCTCTGGACTTGCTCCAGCACTTCAATGTTTTTCTTGTAGTGAGGGGCTTGAAGGAATTGGATTAGATACTCTGACTTCTAAAATGGTTTAATACATTTTTTTCTGTTTTGCTTTTAGTGGAAAATGAGCATAGAGAATGACAGCCTTATGTTAACCTCAGCCCCTGACAAGGACATCATCCCCTCTCAGTGTCCAGAAGAGGTCAATTCTGCTGATGGAGAAAGAAAACAGAAAATTTGTGAAACAGAAATTGTGAATACTTTTTGAAACAGAGTTTGCATGGAATGTTTTAAACACGTGAGATAAAAAATTTTAGTTTTTTTTTCAAGTAATACTGTATATTTGGTTTGGAAATACACGTCTCATGAAAAACAAACCATGCTATCAGTCTTGGAAGTGCACTCCTTTATCACACAAGTGTCCTAACAAACAGGACTGAAGGTCACAGATAAGAAGCAAAGCCTGACCCATTAATGCCTATGTGGATATCACAGCTATTGAAAACAGAGCAGCTCCTCAACCTGCAGAAGCCAAGGCTTGGCAGAGACATATCTTTCTGTTGTACTAGAGGAATTTGCTGATTAGGCTCCCAGGGTCTAATCAGTAAACTGGGTGCTGATGGGTCCTACCCAGAAACTGGGGGTAAATTCATTTGTGACAATCTCTGTGAGAAGAGCAAAGCAGTCACTGTTCTCAGCCTCATTAGAGATAAAACTTGTAATGGGAAAATAATGGGAAAGGTGGTGAGATACTGTCAAACCTCTGTCAAGGCAAAAGCCAAATGACATTTCTTAGGCAATGCTGCTGTATTAAACAGGCTCTGTATCAGAGTGCATTATGCAAAGGAGGAGCGGGATGGACAGTTTGACAGCAATTCAGTTACTTCAGACTGGCAGATCACTGCCCAGTTTTGCTGGAGAACAAGGATTTTGCTAATTGATAGGAAATGCCAATGAGTGAGCCTCTGAATCACAGACCAAACTCAAAACTTTGATTGAAGACATCTACCAGTTACACTGAATGGCTGTGGTGGGCAGTGTTCTCCAGGGGCTCCTTGGGGCTGCTGTGGGAGGGAGAGGGAGAGGGGGCATAGCTAAGAAAGGTTTTGAACAAAGCTCTTTTCTTCTTTCTCGAGACATATGGGGATCAGAGAGAGAAGACACAGTGATGCTCTCACATTCCCATTTAGGACAAGACCAGTTTGGTACAGCCCTAGCCATTTCCCAGCAGTGGATTGCACATATGTGCAATGTATAACATGCTCAATATGCTCTCTGGAGACTTCTTCAGCAGCACAGAAAAGGAGTCACAACACAGTCAAGCTTGGAAAGTATGTGAGAAACCATTTTAAACCCAAGAGGAAGGGCATCAGAGGACATACCGAACTGAATTCAACCACAGCATTCTTCAAAATGTGTTCTGGACTCCGTTGTGCCTGCAAACAGAGGATCACACTTCTGCAGAGTGAGAACATTTCCAGTCAGACATTCAGAGTCTGCTGCAAGCTCTGAGACACACAGCTGGATCATCCATCCACGGAGCTTCCTCTATTTGCATAAAAAACCCCAAAATCCAACCTGTGTCAGACATCAACTGGTGGTTTTATTAGTTATGACCTGTTAAAAATAAGCAGCTTTTATAAACAAAGCCATGGTTTGGAAAGTGCAGAGAGAGCCCTTCAGAAACAAATTGGTTTACCCTTTGGTCCCTTGAAGGAAGGTGTCTGGCAGCTCCCTGCACCTGGCATCTCACAGCCCCCTCTCTGGAGAACATGGTGCTGCAGAGATAAAGAAGCTGTTACAGCAACTGTCGCTTCCCTCCCAGATAAGGATGACTAATAACTCACTCAGCAGGTCCCTCTATTTTGGCAGTGCCATTTTTAAAGGCTCACAATTAGTCAAGTCTGATGAAGGAAAGTATTTCTCTGGGAGTGGCAACCAGCTGAGAAAGCTGGTGGCCCCAGATGAATGAATTAATCCTCATCAGCCTGTCCCCAGAGCAGTAAATCAGCAGAGGTCACCAGGCTCTGAAAAACAGCACACTTTTTCCAGAGCATGAACCACTGTGCACTGGTACCCAGGGCACTTTTGGGGAATGGGTCCCCATCCATCCACGAGTGTAAAATCCTGGCATGACTAACCTGCCTGCAAGAGAGACTACCCAGACTGCTAAACCCTAAAGTGTGATTGTTTAGTGAGTCCCTTTGTCTGATTTTTACTGAAAGCTAAACCTACTATCCAGCTGGATGGGCAGGAAGAAGGAATGTCAGCTGGAGGAATGTCAGCTGTCAGCAGCCAGAGCCAGAGTGCTTTCAGCAGAAGGGAGGGCAAAAGCATCCTCTCCCCTGCACCTGCTGCTGGAGCCACCTGGCACTAAAGAGAGGCATTCCCAGAGCAGTTCCACTGGTGTTTTCCCCAAAGGTGTGCCTCATCCAGCAACATGGCAGCTCTTGGTGCCTTCGGCTGCTGTTCTCCAGCACTACTGCTAATGCACATGATAGAGGAAGTTCAAGGACCCAGAGAAATCCCAGCAGCAAAGGCCAGGGCTGGAGATGCCTTTTAGAAGAGCAGTGCTTTTCCTGTCGCTGCAGAGAGCTTTTCTGCAAGCAAATCCCTCAGGAAAGCAACACCAAAATCTAAAGGCAGAAAAGCAAAGCGGGTTTCGCAATCACAAGGCAGTGTCTCATGCATCTGGTGAAGGCAGCAGGAGGGTTTGGCTGCAGGGGTGCTACCGAGGGGCCTTGGCTCCCCCCTGTACGGATCCAAGCACAGTCACTGCCGAACAAGGAGAGACAGGAGCAAGCACGCAGTTCCCTGCGTGTCAGCAAAGGGAAACAACAGTCAGATTAAACCCTGCAGACTTCAGTCAGCACCCACTGCTTACGCCAAGAATTTCAGGCTGCAGATAGAGGTTGTATAGATGTTTACATGCAGCATTTTAAATCAGTTCCTGTGACTCATCATTATACAAATATTTTTCTAGCTGAATGTAGGCATACAAAGATTACCTTCAGAACAGCAGCCACATTTAACTACTGCCATGTTGTAAATATCAATAATTAAATAGTAACCATTTTGAAGATCACAGGAGAAGACAGCAGACTATATATATGATGCTGAGAGAAAAGGGTATTTTTCTCTAATATTTCTGAGAAGGTCTTAGAAAACCATCTCATAAGAGTGCCTTGTTTTCAGTAATCTAACTAGCAACCCTTAGCTTTTGAGCAAAAGCAATATAGATGATTAAACCAACTGTAATTTTAAAAATTCCATTAAGATAAAACACCTCATGGAATGGCACTTTCATTCTGCACATACATGATTCCTCGTGATTTACCCAACCACATTTCCTGCCCAAAAAACCTTGATCTGCTAGCCCCACAAATGGGAGAGCATCAGATTCTGTCTGCCCTTTGCATCATCAGGAAAATTGAATGCTGCCTTCTACCTTTCAGCTACTGATGTGCACACACTGCAGAAAGCCAGCCTGGCTTTCCAGAATACAGGTGATGTTTAAAAGGATTGCAGTGAAATAATGTCAGTTGTAAGCTGAGCAAATAGTCTCTGGTGTTTATTAAAAGGATAACAGGCCACCCCACAATTGGTAGCTTCAGTTACAGCTCTAATACTGCTTGTTTTACAGAAGAGAAGGAGAATTGGGAAATGGTACTGCAACACAAAACCAGGCAGGTCACCATTTAAAGGCAGATTAGGTAGCTACGTTATGATCTGCATGAAATGAGCTGCTAGTATCCCCCCACTGTGGAGGCAGTAGATACGCCCATTACAAAAATCTCCATCAGAGCTATCATTTTTCTTACCGGAGGCAATTTAGTCCCAAGCCTCCATCTGTTCCCAGAAATGATTCCTCTGTGCAGCCCATGAACAGCCAAGAATCTGGATGTCCAGTCTGCACTCCTCAAGTGCCATAGCCATTCCACTCCATAGGCAGGCACAGGAATTCCCCTTCCTGGAGTGTCAGCAACAGCACTTCTAACCATGCAGCAGCTCTTTTTGGTAGAAGAGCTTCACCAGCATGTGCTGATATGGCATTGTGTATGGTTGCAACCATGTTGGTAATATATCCCCAGGCACGGTCTTACTCCAGGATCAAGGGGTTTTTTAAAATGTTACCACTGTGGATTAGAAATCAAAAATCCCCTTATTCCAGAAGTGGGGTTTCCCCATGGGGATTTATTCCTGTATATCCATACTGGCTTACATGTACTAGAATAAAAATATTGATATAATAACTGATTAACATAATTGACCGATAAATATCCCTAAACTGTTTGGAAGTATAATGTAAACAAAAAAGCCTGGGTAAAGGGGAGAGAAAGGATAGGAGGGAGAAGAGGAAAAGGGCTGGTCTGTTTCACTGCTTTCCAAAGAAAGAAATCTTGGAGCTGTGTCTTTAAAGTAAGGTTTGCATGGGATGCAGACATCCCTGTCACATATGCTTTATCAATTCCAGGAAAGCTGATGAGACTCTCCTTCTGAGAAAACAGGTGGCTCTGCTCCATCCAGCTCTTTGAAATCACCTAAAGAGATCATTTCATCCAGGACACAACTGAAGAGCCTACAGTGCACAGCAGCCACCACATGGCAAAGCAGTTGGAGAGTGAAGGGCGTTCAAGGTTTCAAAACCACATCCTCCCTCATCTCAACATAATCAGATCAGCAGTGAGGTGGCATCTGCAACAGCCCTTGTCAGCTATGAAGACAGAGTGCCCAGTCTGTCAGTCGGCAGCCCGTGGGTGAAACGGGGAACACTGCAGTCCTGGAGAGAAAGTAATGAACCTTCATTTCCACTGCTGTCTGCTCTGTGACAAATAAAAATAATAATAATAGACTTCACTGCCGAGTTTGCCAGGTGATAAATTCAGGTTACTTTAAGGCAGGAAGTCTGGAAAATGCCTATGAATGTTGTCAGCTCTGAGCGCACAGCTGGGACCCTGGCAGTGCCCCTCCTGTCCAACAGGAACAACTCAGCAAGTATAGAATCATGGAACCATTTAGGTTGGAAAAGACCTTTAGGATCATTAAGTCCAAGTCCAACTGCCAAGCCCAACACAAAAAGCATGTCCCTAAATGCCAGATCTACACATCTTTTAAATACCTCGCTGTGCTGTGGAAGTGTAAAAGCCAAGCAGAGACCTCACTCTAAATGATCTTAAAATCCTTGTAATGTCATACAGCAAATGTCATCCCTACGGTGTCAGGAGATCTGTTCTTTCAGACACTGATCTTTTTATGCCCTTAAAGAAACAGCCTGCCTATTTCCTCAGTCAGGCAGCATTTCTCCAGTACATTTCTGTATCATTTCTGCAGTGTCGGTAGCAGGTCAAGGCAATTGTTTCTGCCCCTCTACTCCATTCTTGTGAGACCCCACCTGGAGCACTGAATCCACCTCTGGGATTCCTAGTACAGGAAGGATAATGACCTGTTGGAGCAAGTCCAGATGAGGGCCACCAGTTGACCATAGGGCTGGAGCACCTCTGCTATGAGGAAAGGCTGGGAGAATTGGAATTGTTCAGCCTGGAGAAGAGAAGGCTCTGGAGTGATCTCATTGTGACCTTCCAGCACCTGAAGGGAGCCTACAAGAAATATGGAGAGAGAACTTTTACAAGAGCATGTAGTGACAGGACAAGGGGCAGTGGCTTCAAACTAAAAGAGAGTAGGCCTAAATTAATTAGTAGAAAGAAATTCTTGTCTGTGAGATTTGAGAGGCACTAACAAGGTTGCCTAGAGAAGATGGGACATCCCATCCCTGGAAATGTTCAAGGCTAAGTTGAATGGGGCTCTGACCAACCTGGTTTTGTGGAAGGTGTCCCTCACCACAGCAGGGGGGCTGGAACTTGATGATCTTTGGTTCCCTTCCAACACAAACCATGCTATAATTCTATGGTCTCCCTGGATTATGAGAAGCCAGTTGGAGTTCAAATTCTTTTCCTAGTTTGTCACATCCTACTCAGGAGAGAGTGCCATTGCTGGTAAAACAAACTCAAAATTCATGTACTGGACTTACAGCCCTTCCTTGATGTCAGGTTTTGGCTGGGCAGGAGATGGGAGAAAGGTCTTCTGTTGTTATTCATCAGTATATGACTTAGGACATAAGCAGAGCTCTTGACATATCCCTCTTATATCTCCTCAAATTTACAGCACGACTGTAGGATTTGGTGAGCTGATTTCTGCCATTTTCAGCAGCTATTGCTTTTCCTGGCTGTCCACAAGTGATTATCCAGAGCATAGAAGAGTTTGAGGTGGGAAGTGCTGCTGAGTATATTTAATGCATGAGATACTGAGTTCAGTAGAGGGGGCTTTTTACCATAGCTTTTTCCTACCAAGCCACAACACCAAGATAACACAAATATCAACTGTCTAAGTCAGAGTTCAGGTAGCTGTGCTGCAATAAGATACAATTTACTGGGTTTTGATGAGGACAATGCTTTTTCTAGTTATATAGACAGTGTAGGATTTACACTCACTTGAAGATAAGCAAGTTGAGAAATGCTGAGTAACTGGGGGAGCAGAGAGGGAAAGTTCTTGAATGTAGAGAACAACAGAGACCTAGAACAGCCAGCCAGGTCACTAAGTCTCATCCCCTGCTGTCCCACAGCCCAGATGGTGTCATCCCTTCCATATGCCAGCCCTTTTTCTTTGGCAAAATAGAAAAACATTTGCTTTGTAAAAATCTTAGAGACCTTATTGCAAAATCTCAGTGCCTGAGGGTTAAAAGGTTTCTGACTGCAATACGCTCTGTGTATGTCCTGTCCAAATGCCAGTTTGTGGGCTGGTACTGCTCTTTCAATAGGTACATCTCTTCTTTCTCAATGTTTTCCCTTTGGTGTATCAGCAGGCAGGGACAGTGGTTTGCTGGACTTGACACGTCCCTGAGATTTGCTAACAGAGTTCTGCAAGGAGTCCATGCAGCCATCTCTCAAATGGCAGATCCATGATGATGGGACATGTGTCTCCCTGATGAAATTGCTCTGATGGGGAATGAGAGCAGGAGCCAGAAGAGGGTCAGGATAGGATATGAGCCTGCACTGTGGCTGAGGCACTTTCCTTCTGCCCATTACTCAAGATAATGGTGAGAAATGAGTGAGTTTTTTATTATGATTTCTTCTTGTCATTGTCATCTACAAAATATGCTGTGTTTAATAGAGATTCATACAAATATTTCATTAATATGCTTTAAACATCACACCATATTGTCCCAGTATGAAAAAATAATGTCAGGGCTCTGTTTTGATCAGAATTTTCTCTTGTAGGACATCTACTCTTTGTTTTGGTCCTCCATAGAATCCATCCCAACTAAAACCCTTCAAGAGCCCTGAGCTATCTTTAAAAGGATATATTGATTCCATTCTTGAATCCTGTCCCCATGTTATTGTGGGGAAGATCCCATTGTGGCAGCAGGCAGGTGCAAAAGGGCAATCTGGCTGGCAAGGCACTAAGGGTTTGCACAAGTTTTTATTGTTCCTGTTCTGCAAAACTCCCCAAAGGCTCAAGGACATTCTTTAAATTCCTTTCTCCCAGCACAGTTGTTTGATAACCCATAAATAGCTCCTTTTCAAACACAATGCTGAAAGCCCCGAGTAATGAGCCAAGAGTGAAAATGTTTCAGTATTTAAACACTTTATTGAACTTCAATGCTCTCTTCAGATTTAAAAACAAAACAAAACCAAAAATATATTCAAGGAAGGCTATTTCATTCCCAAAGTTCTCATAAAACAGGGCTGTTTTCCTTCAGTCATTACAAATATACCAAATATACAGAGCACAAAAGGTCACGAAAAGAGCAAGACTGAGCTGAGCTGCAGCTGCTCTATGTGCTTTCATAAAATTTTCTTGGAGATCATGGCCAAGGTCCTTACATTCAGATACCTAGATATAG
Organism: Certhia americana; assembly: GCA_018697195.1. Lineage (NCBI taxonomy): Eukaryota > Metazoa > Chordata > Aves > Passeriformes > Certhiidae > Certhia > Certhia americana. The sequence continues at coordinate 16,594,060 of CM031858.1, forward strand.
AACTGTGCATACTGACCATGGCAGAATTGCCAGGAGCCTTTATGTTCAGAGCTGGAATATGATCAACAGTTTCTAAAAAAATCTTTGTGATGTTTAATTTTGAGCACTAAAAAGCAAATCCAAGAAAACACAAGTTTCTTATGGAAATATTGAGATTTTCTTTCACGTGTCATTCATGGGATTGCTTTCTTCCATGGCTGTGAAGGCAAGACCAGGGAGCACTAACCCTGAGCTTTCTTGGTATTAATATCATACAATATTACCTTATAAATATCATACCAAGACATCCAATAATAACATGGTTATCCCACTCTGTTCATTTAGCACATCCTCCTAGCAACATGAAGTCAATTTTTTGACTTAAAGGCAAAGCAGTGCTTTTGAGGAAAGCACTTTCCAAAGGGAAAGAAAAATGTTTTGTCCTTAATACTTTCCTCCTGTGCCAACACGTGTTGCATTAACTGCCCCACTCAGCACAAGTCCTGCTGTGGTCACTGGGATGCCCTTCTACTGTGCATGCCTGTGCTGTGCTGTGTTTCTGAACTCCCTGCCACAGATTAGCATTATCAGCAGCAAATATAATTTGATGTCACTAGATGTAATCCATGGGCTATAACAGGGTAAAACACCTGTTATCAACTTGGCTGTGCAATCTAGAAATGCTGGCTGGTCATTTTATCCTGACAAAACTAAGCCCTCTGTAACAATTAACATTTCACATTAAATGCCCCTGAGTATCAGGGATGTTTATTTACTCCCTAATCTAGCCTTACTCTGAAGCATTACATTTCCACCTGGGAGTATTCCTTTTAAATGGTACAACCTGTTTGATTAGTTTCAGTACGGGCTAAATCAACACAGGACATGAGGGTCTCCAGGAGAAACACCTTCCCCTTCCCTGCTCTCTGCATCCCATCTATCCTGGACAAAGAGACTGAAGACATGTTGCACTCATTTTGGTGATAGCTGCTATAAATATTAAGAGGCCTCTGAGGTTAGGTATATCCAGCAGAAAGCAGCCATGATAATAAGTCATGATAAAAGTTTTAGAAATGCCTTACAGCTTTTCAGCTGATGTGTCTTTGGTGAGGATATAATCATGAGGAACAGCAAACTCACTTCCAGACTGGTCTCTCTCACATAACTGTCTTGCACTGATAGGTGGTGGTTGAAGGTGCAATTATGTCTTGTGATTGTTTGGCTCCTTGTCTCCAGGCATGGTATTAACCTCTGCAGTCCACTGAAAAGCAGCCTACAAATTCACTGATGGGACATTCCCACCCTCACTTTGCAGAAAAAAACAATCATCTGGCAGCCCTGCTCAGGATGCTGCCATCCCTTGCAGTCAGGGAGAGGCTTGTGTCTCCCTGAGGTCTCTGCTCCCACTTGCCCCAGCAGTGCCATGCAGTCACAGACTGACATGGAGGAGTTTGTTCTTCTCCTGGACTGGCTCTGTCTCCTGGTTCTTCCCTAATAAAATGACTTCTTGGTTTAAGATATAGTCTATTGAGTTTTCTTCCAGTTTTAGGAAATTAGATTTGTCTTTCAGCTTGATCTGTATCTCTGAGAATTTGATCAGTCTCTCAGTCCAAACACAAGAGCAAACATTATGACATTTTCTTCCTTCTGTGGGGTGTAAATTCAACTTTTTCCAAACATCTTTCTACTTTTAATAGAAGACTTTTAATCACTCCCACATCACTAAGGATACAAAAATGGGCAGGAGCTGTGAAAGATGTGACCACTGAATATTTGAGAAAGACCTTCAGCTGATACACATGGCATTTTTCCAGCTGGACAGAGAGTCCTGCAGCTGTAGAGCAGCTGAGCAATCAACCCTTGTGGTGCCTGGGCCATGGGGACCTGGCACAGTGTGTGTCACAGGGGCTGGAGAGTGGCTGTGTGTCACAGTGACCGGCAGGAAAGGGCAGCAGTAGAGGCATCCCCAGCCACACAAATCTGGAGTTTAGACAAACCCAGGTACCCCCCACTTTGAAGGCATGCCAAAAACTTCTTCTAACATAGAAAAATGGCTGCATCTTTATGCCTTTGCAACATTAAGCCTGTAAACATGAGAAAACTGCAGGTCCTTTTATAAGCAAGAGGACAAACAAACTCTAAAAAGACTGCCAGGTGCTTCCCTGTTGCTGAACTGTTTCTCAGGAGGTGGCCCTCTGGCAGTGCTGGGATCTCCCAAGTAGCTCTTGCAGTTTCACACATTCCTAAGCAAGGCAAGTGAGAGGGAGGTTGGCTTAGCATGTGTAAGTTCTTCTACCTCCTGCTCCCATGTAGCATCTGCTGAGACTCAAACTTAGTAGCCAAACAAGAATTCAGATTAATTTATAAAATTATACTAAGGAGTTGAAGATAAAATATATTTTTCCTTTCATTTGGAATAAAATAGAATATAAATCACCTCCAGAAGACTGGGTCTAGTAGAGCAGTCAGCAGCAGACTAGGCTTACAGACATGTTGGCAACAGTTTGACTACCAGTCAGGAAAGGGAATCCCCTCCAGGCCAATGTGGAAATGATGGGTGAAGAGAGAATATCTTTGCAGTGGTGATATTAATAGCTCATTTGAAAATTTTTACTCAAATCTACTCACTTCAAAAGCTCAGCTTGGTGACCAAGAGAGATACTTTTCAACAAAACATTAGTCTCAATTAACTAAATGTAACCAAGACAAATGAGCTGAAAAAAACCAGAAGCAGATAAAATTAGTGAGGCCATTAAATCTATAAAAGGAAGATGCTGAAACTTGGAAGGTATCCGAATACAATGCTGCAAGTATTCCAAGGCAGGGTCAGAAAGGGATAACAAGGCAGTCCCAGGCTGGAGATGCTGAGCGGCCAGACGGTATTGACACAGACAGTCAAACAGCAGCACAGCCCTCGGCAAACACTGGGCACTAAGGTGGGGAAGAATTTTAATGAGTAATTTCAGTCTCATACATGCTATGAAGAAAGGACTTGGCATTGCTCCCAATGACAGTGCCCTCCAGATCAGAGACTAAATCACAGCATCCTCAGGGGAGGATGAAAAGAGATAGCAATAGAGTGTCTTTCTTTTTTTCTTTGATCCTGATGTATAAACAGCAATATGTGTGCATGCACAAAAGCAACTTTGGAGCATAACAAGCAAGCTGAAGAATGAAATAAAATAAAATACTAAAAGTAGTAGACTAAAATAGAACCACAATAAAATAACGTAAGATGATTTTAAGACATTAATCCAAAGTTTTATGGACATTTGTGGCAGGTTGTGCACTCTTAGGTAAACAGTAACTTATTTGGCAAGTAGAGCCCCTTTAACAGACGATTTTCTGATGTCTTCAGCAGGACCAACACCCCAGCTCACTCAGAGGAGGCAGATATACCAATGCAAGTAATATCATGCGGGATAACAGGTTCTGCCCTCCAAAACATCACGGAGGAACCGGCGTAGGCAGTGAAGGCAGAAGGAACAAAACGCTCTTTAGGCATCAGGAGGCACCAAAAGCTCAGCTGCCCTCCGCAAATACCCACAATATGTTATCAGCGCAGGGAAAATGAGTCAGATGCTTCCCTCTGGAGCGGCCGCGCCGCAGGCAGCGGGGGCCCGGCAGATGGCTGCTGGGGACGCCTTTCTGTCCGCAGCGACAGCCACGACAGCCGCGACAGCCACGACAGCCGCGACAGCCGCGACAGCCGCGACAGCAGCGACAGCAGCGACAGCCGCGACAGCCGCGACAGCCGCGACAGCCGCGACAGCCGCGACAGCCGCGACAACCGCGACAGCAGCGACAGCCGCGACAGCCGCGACAGCAGCGACAGCAGCGACAGCAGCGACAGCAGCGATAGCAGCGACAGCAGCGACAGCAGCGACATCAGCGACAGCAGCGACAGCAGCGACAGCCGCGATAGCAGCGACAGCAGCGATAGCAGCGATAGCAGCGATAGCAGCGACAGCCACGACAGCAGCGATATCAGCGACAGCAGCAATAGCAGCAATAGCAGCGATAGCAGCGATATCAGCGATAGCAGCGATAGCAGCGTACCCCGAGCCCAGCCGGCCCTCAGCGCCGCACTCCCGCCAGGCCCGGCCCGGTCCGGCCAAGAGTTAACCTGGCTCCCCCAGCACAGCCCAGCGCCGCCTTCCTAGCCTTCATCCTGCCTTAGGCTACAAAAGCATGATGAGATAAATCGGCAAAGCTCCTGGAAAAGCCTACTAATACTCTTGTAAGGTTGGAAGAGAAACGTGCCAGTTATTTCTGCAGCTCTGCCATGCTGTGCCACGCAAGCCCTCCAGGCGAGCCGCATCTCGAGGTTTAGCAGCGACCGTGCTGCCTGCGGAGCCAGGGAAGGCCAGTTTGCTTCATCTGTTACTGCCACGCCTTGTAAAAGGACAGAAACTCTCACTGCTGTGCCACTCGCTTCCACTTGATCCTGTTCATTATTTCTAACTAGATTTTTATTAATCAGTGCCCTGCAAAAAACCCTGCAATTGAGCACAGTGGAGACCTGGGCATGTACATTGTTCATATCCAGATAAAGAAATGCCCATTAAACTGTGTATGGGTCTGTGTGGCTCTGGATGTGCCACCTGGCTGCTGTTCACATGCCTTTAGATAAGGATCTTAGCAACCCTGAGACTGCAAAGCAAGACCACTTAAGAGTGTCACCTGGCATTAGACAGAGACATCCATCCTTTCAAGCTTTCCTACCAAAATAATTGGGAATTGGAACACTAGAAACCAACTAAGTCTTTGGTAGTAAAGACTGCAAACTCTTTTTTCCCCCACCAGCTTGGGAGCTGTAATATTTTTTTACCAACTGGAGAGGTTATCATAATTTTTGAAAACATAAGGTAAATCTTTTACAAAAAAGGTTTTACGTTATTTCATCTTTTTCTTTTGTTTTTCCTCAGGTAGAGTCAAAAACCTTCACTGTTTTCTACATCAGTGGCTTCCCTCAGGTTTTTCACTTAAAAATCAAAACGATTAAAGTTTGCCTTGGTATATTATTTCTATTATTTATTTATGCATTTTCCTGTAAACAAGACTGACTGCTTAATGGAAAGTCGTCCCCTGTGTTTCTCAAAGAAGAAAGTAGCTGCTGTCTCAGAGGTAGCAATAATTGCTTGAATGGCAATGAATTATTGCTTGGTAACAGCCAGTGCAAGGCTTTGCTTTTCACCGGAAACCTGTTCCTGACTAGAGACTAATTAGCTACTGCTGAAAGGAAAAGGGAGACTTGCAGAGCTGCTCCTCCGCTCTCATTTCCAGTGATTTGCAAGGTGTTTCCTGACACCTTCCAATCTCTGACCAACCTGATTCCAAAGTCCTCCTTGGCATGTTTGCCTACCTGCTGTGTACCCTTCCTCTGTGGCAGAATTTAAAACCACACTGCATTTTCCCTGTCTCTAGAGCAAAATAAAACCCTCGATGCTCAGCAAGAATGGATGAGATTTCCAACTAGGCAAGGGGCTTTTTCTTTGGTTAATCAGGGAGTGGTGGGGCTGTATTGCTGGGGAGGTACTGGACTCTCACTTTGATCACTGTACTTCTAGCAAAATAAAAGTAGTGGATGGGACAAAGAGACCTGTGGCTCCTCTCTCCTCTGTGGGCCACCCACAGCTCTCTTCATTCAAGGTAGTCATGCCAGGTTGACTTTGCCTTTGAAACTTTAGGAGATCAAGAGTTTAGATCAAATCTCTCTGCTAGGTTCTAATACAATGGAACATAATTTCTTCTCTGGAAGAAATGAAGGCCCAGCTCATAGAGCTACATAGATACACATATGCTCAGATAAGGTATTAGAAGGAAATTTCAGGAGTAACTTCTCTGTGATGATATAACTAAATACTATATTATAAAGGGAATATATAGGGAAATTGAACTCAGGCTGCCTTGGAACGTATGACTTGGTTATTTTCTAGTAGTTGAGTGTTAGACTTTGGAACTGTAGCACTTCTTTAACTAAGTTTTCATGTGGAATGTTAGTAGGGAACTCTTTAGCTTCAATCATAGACTCGACAAGTATCTCCAGTGACCATGTCTCTTGCTGTCTTTCAGCTTCATTACATACAGCAAGCATAAGGAGATGGAAAGAGTGAATGAGAATTTTAATTGTTTTGGAAAGCATGATGTCCTGTTCATGTTCACATTTAGAGCCACTTCATGGGTAGCTATTTTAGGCTGTGTAAAACAATAGTGAAAAGGTTAAGAGGGAATGTCATGGATAATTGTTTTAAAGTTAATAAATATATAATTAATTTTAAGCCTGCATTTTGCAATAATCAAATCTTGCTCCTGCTGGACTCCATGGCACTTTTGTGATTCATTTGAAATGAATCAGGTTGCAGAGTTTCCATAAAGTAAAATCCAACACTTAATTAAACCCTTTACTCTGAAATTCCAGGGTCATCTTCAAAGATGCACAGTAATATCACGCCCACACAGATGCAGATGCTAATGTTACACAGTCAGTCACATAGCCAGGTGATGAACCAAACTAGAATAATTCATAATCTGCTTAAATAAATGAACTTCAATGAAGCTACAGTTGTATTTACAATGGACAATTTTTAATTTTTATTATTTACAAGAGAAGTTCAGCTTCTTCTCGCAATCCATTTTAAAATGCTCTTTTGAAACTGTATTTCCAATTTATTTTCCCAAATAAAATACCACCTTATATATATGCACTGTTAGCATATCTGTTATTGCCTTCCCTAAATGCTCAAATTAGCCCCAAGGCTCTCAGCAGTGCAGGTAAAACCACTCACTGCAGGGAGTGGACCAGGCAGCTGTGGTATTGCAGCAAGGGAAGTGGGCCAGGACAGGATGGGGCAGGCAGGATGGGAAGCAGGAGCCAGAGCCCTGTGCTCACCCCAGGTGTGACACCCTCGGCAGGGCAGCCGAGTGCCCCAATTCCTGCAGCGGGGAGGACACATCAGTTTTGCTGCCCCAACAGTCCCACAGGCAGCATGTGGCCTCTCATGGACCTCCGACTCAGGCCTGGCACCTGCAGATTTATGAAAACCTTTGATGAATCAGGATTGAATGTTCACAGTTTTCTTTAAAAAGTGCCTGGCAAACACAGAAAATGCACTTACAGCTTGCATTTTCCAACACAGCCTCTGAGCTACTGTGTATTGGATCTTTTTTCCATCAGGGCAGCCATAACAGCAGTTTGGTTTTAGGCATCGTGCCAGTCCCCTAACACACTCTGATTCCCCTTGGACAGGTTGTGTACATCAATGGGCATTTGCTTTGCATCAATATTCCAGGTTCTGGTTCACAGATGAACACTGTTTGAACTTTTTGTGGCATAACGGGATTCAGACTCCTTCCAAGAGCACAATGATTTCTAGTAGTTACTCTATACTAAAGACATGGTGATTTTGTCTCACAGCAAAAAGTTATTTCCATTCTGCCTGATAATTCAAAGTGTTTCTTTTGGAAATTGTGTTTTAAAAGACTCAGCAAACTGAAAATTAGCAGTGATTTTCTTTTGGGGTTTTTTTGTTTTGATTTTTTTTTTTAATAATAAAAGCAACCAGCATTTCCAAAAATACCCTTGTTTATGTATCAATTGCAAGCCAGAAACTGCTCTCGAATTATCGCTGCTTGTAGGAAACTGCCTTAGCTTTACAGATACCAGAACAAAGTGCTTATTTTTGTTATCATGAAAGAAAAGCTCCTATGTCCTTCAGCCTGCCAGTATTTCAAAGCTCATCTGAAGCAGAGCAGCAGGTGTAGCAGTTTCTCACAGTCAGTGAAAAGAGTGATGATGAATTGCATATATTGCCCCCAGATCCCTGCCCCTCCGCCAAAAGCCAATCTTTCAGATTAGGCTGAACACAAACAGGGTTGCACAGGACCACCTGCTCTCCCTTGTGCTACATAATATGTTCTCTAGGCTCAGATGTGCCTGGAGATGTAGTGAATCCAAGTTCAAAGGAGGCAACTAAGGGCAGAGGGGTATAATGGAGTGGGCTGCAGAAGAGGATAATTTATTTTCCAGTTGATAGACTGCTGTGAGTCTCTCTCCAAAATGTATCTTTTGCCTCTTTAGCAAGTGCCCAAAGGTAATTGCTATTGTGCACTGTGCAATAAGGTTTCTGCCTTCAGCTTACACCAGAGATGGGTTTCCTTAGAGAAGTTTGGGCAGCAGGAGTTTCTACACAGTAGAAGCTCACAGTGTGAGCTGGTATGCACCAGCTCCAAAGCTTTTTATTCCAGAGCACCTTTGTCTCTTTCTGGTGTATGAAATTCTACTTCTCTAGGTTCCCAAGTGATTTAACCACATGGGCAGTTTAGTTCACTGGATATATCTTTATATTTTGTCTATAGCTAGTTCATACTTTGTAGCTTTGGAGACCTCTCAGTAGCATCATGTCTCACTGCTCCTTCGGAGTTAACATTTATGAGGGTTTTGTTGTATGGAAAATCATACAAGTACAAAGTTTATAGGCCATATTGAGATCGTATCTTTCTCTGTAATAAACAGCTTTCAATATGGCTTTAATTTTTCCAGATAAAAGAAGCTCCTTTTTACAGTTTTTTCCCCCTGCTTTTTGCCTAATTATCAACCTAATGAAAAAACCTTCATTTATTCACAGCCATTGTACTCACATCTGAAATTTTGCCAAAAGCTCTACAAAGCCACTGCACTTCCCTTGTACACCATAACATTAATATCTTCAAATAATTCCCCTACATTAATGAGTTATGAACTTCCTTCTTAACACTACAACTGCTTCCCTGTTGTCTGCCTTTGCCTCTTGGTTGATTCTCCATCACTTGTTTATTCCTCTCTTTAGTTAAGAATACACTGGAGGAATTTCTTAACCACTTTAAGTACAAAATTATATCTCTAATTTCTTTGAATGCTACAATTTTCCAACCTCTCAGGTTTTTTGTTTAAATGTCAGTTGGCAAATAGCAAGCATTATTCAAGCATTTGAAGATACAGCTGAAATCCACACAATGTGGACATAATAAGAATTTGATTGGTATTTGTATTGATTGGTCTGACTGCAACTAGCCAAGTGGATGCAACTTCCACTATATGCCAAAATGGGTAGTCTAACAAAATCAGACATAAATCCCATTCCAAATCTGGTCTTCAGAACTGACATTTCAGGGACAGCTAAATTGCCAGACATTTTATGTTAGCATCTTCATTTAAAAACAAACAACACAATCAACAAGTAACAAACCCAACCAAATAAAAACCCCTCAGATTAAAATGTATGCAATCAAAGTATACCAGCTTAAATTGTCCAGGTCATCTGTTTTGTTCAATGCCCTTCTGCTTGCATAATTACCTGGCATCAGAAGTGAGATGAAGAAACTGACATCAAGAAACACTGTGCTGGTAGAAAGGGGTCTGGTCTGAAGGACACAAAAGATAAGGAGATGCAGCATCTCCACTTTGGTTTGAGGAGTTGCAGAGCACACGCCAGAAGCCACACACACATTTCTTCCATGTCCAAACCAAGTGAAAACCAACAGAAGTTCAGTAAGGCTTTGGCTGCATATCAATGCCATCCATACAAATAGTACATCCAAACATGAAGCCTATAAAGGCTACTTCCAAAATGACACTCCCAAAATGAGATGATTTCTTTAATCAGAGGGATCTGAATGCAGCAGAGAATCTGCCATGTATAAATGTAGTGTGCTTCTGGAGACAGCTGGTGACTTTGGCTGTGACAGCAAGGTGGGGAAGCTCTGCCAGGGCCCAGCAGTGACTAGTGACTGCTGTGATTGGAAACCAGAATTATTTTCACCTGGTTTGTATAAGCAATAGTGCAGAGCAATAGTTTTGGATCCCCAGTCCCTATCCCAGCTCCAGACACTCACAATCAGGACTGAGAATGTTGCTCCTCCAGCCCAGATGCCAAGCTGGGCACCTGTGTGGGTGGCCAGAGGGCTGGCTGATCACTGCAGCCGCTCCACGGCCACCACACCATGCCAGTGTGGACATTGGGGTCAAGAGCAGTGAGAGAACAGTACCACATGCCAAGTGTGCCTCAGGGGTTGTATGATTCACAGAGTGAAATGAGAACAGTAAAGGGTAACAAGAGGCACTTTTGACCAGAGGCTGATCAGAGAGGCATCCTTCAGAGGGGTCAGGAAGGAGCTGATGAGATGAGGATCCATATGGAAAAGAAAAAGGGAGAAGGGAAAAGCAGAGAAAAACATATGAAGTGGTTTCTGTTGCTTTTTATTGGTGTTGCACACTTTAATAAGAAATATCTTTCATTCATGTCAAAATACCCCAGTAAATCAATACAAGTCCTCACAGTTGCAGAGATGCCATCTTCTAAGCCTCTGCTTTCTCCCTTAGGTTTTTAGATTCCATGTCAGTATTTGTCCCCAATCCACGAGACAGTGTTCCCAGCTCAGCTCGTTCAGTTCTGCTTGTTTTCACTTTTCTTATCTCGAACAGCTTCAGTTTACAGACCCTCAAGAGCTCAGCGACAACCTCCTCAGTGACAGTGAGCCAAGGTCAGACAACAGATCTGCACAAAACCAGCCAAGGGTCAAGGCCAGCTGGAGCCCTGGGCTGCAGAAGCCCTGAACCTGACAGCACCGCTCAGGGAGTTCGTGTGGCCCCTCTGTGACATTGAACTCACACTGAGCAGGAAGGACAACTGCATGGGCCAGATCCCATCTGCATGTGATGATGCAGCAGACTGGAACCCACAGGGATCTCTTTCTTCACGGGGATGCACATCCCTATCAAACCCATGATCTGATATGCACCAGTCAAGATGGCTCACATTGATCCAGTGAGCATGATATTCCATGCACACAACAAACTGAAGTCCATACACAATCTGTAGGCACGTACATTATATATAATGTGCATATGAGTAAAATCATACAACTTCAGATACACTGCTAAACCATAAACCCTCATTCCATGTTAAACACAATTTTTTAATAAAAAAGTTTAAATAAAATTTTAATGCTTTCTTCCTCTTTTAGCTCAGAATTATTGCCAGACAAGAAGTAGAACCACTCCTCACCACTGCCCCCCCACCCCCCACCCCCCCCAAAAAAAAGCTGTTTCCCTGGTACCTAGCCTCAGTGCAGCAGGCTTTTACACAAATCTCTCAAGAAAACAACAGTTTCACTTTTACAGTTAAATATTAAGGCTAGGAAGCCTTAGTCATGGCCATGGTTAAAAGAATTGTTTAAAGGGTCAGAATTTCAATTCGGGCCTTTAATTTACAGACATTCAGCAGAATTGTGTCCAGCTTCTGAATATTCACTGGACCTGATTTTTTGCTGCTCTTTCCTCCCATTTTTTACTTTCTACATAGTGAAGTCTAATTTTAAAAAATTTTCTGTCATTCATTTATGAATTTGGGTAGGAGTAAAGTGGGGAAAAAAAATGAGCATCCCCTAATCAATTTGAAATCTTGCAAAAATCATCAACTTTCAAGCTTTCTGAGAAAGATATAAACTTATCAAATATCCACACACTCATACATATGCACCTCTTCTCTTAGGTAAAGTTAAAATAAGAAAATCATGTCTTATGGTTTTCCTTTCCACTGAAAATTGTTGCATATATACACTTTTCCTTCCAGTCAGAACTCCTGGCAGTTTTTAAAATTCTGCTGAAAGAAGTACAGTGACAACACAGTTGTCACAACACAGAATGACAACACAGTTTACAGAACTTCAGCATGAATATTTCAAAGAGTACCTGATTCCAAAAGGGAAATAAAACTCTTGATTTTCAGTCCAAATACCAGTCTGAAAGGAACTTAATTACATTAACTACAAAATGCTTTTACAAGATTATTTTTAAGATTCTGGTATTTTGAGTTGTAATATAAAGCAAAATTTATCCTAAAAAGACAGATTTTAAAATGTCCCATGAAAAAGCTTAGAGAATTAAAAAATAATTATCTAAAAATGACTTTATGATCATGGGTGACAGTGAATAATCTGAGTGCATAACAGACATCTGCTTTGCAAACAAACAAAAAACTTACCAAGGTGGTCTCAATGACACTCCAAATGTTGCTTATTTCATCTGTCTATCCTCTAAAACCAGTTCTACACACAGCATCATCCCTAACAACATCTAATACAGCTATCAAAAAAAGGAAAAGAGGAAAGGCAACGTACAAAAGGGAATTTAGGAACAGGACTGGGCAATTTTTTCTGTGGAACTGAAGACAAATGCATCATAGAATTGCTTTCATAAGCAATTGCTTTCAAAATACTTCTTAAATTAAAGTTACAGGAAACTCCTTGGAGGAGAGTTAAGGGACACTGGAGGTTAAAGAGAATGATTTTTGTCTTTTTGATTCTTACCCACACAGCCACAGTAGCCATAAGGCACAATAACTCATCAGTTGCTCAGCTGCACAATTACTTTTAAGCTGTTCCATTTAAATGCAAGTTGATTTATGAAGCAGATCATGCAATTAATACAAGGGAAAAACCTCACAAATGAGGATGATGCTTCTGCTGCCCCTGAACTGACTGAAGAGCCACCACCATGGGAGGCAGGAGATCCACTCTTTACCCTGAGGCTTAGCACAATAAGCTAAGTACTCACAGAAGGCAAATTTTATTTTGGATAGATTATTAAAAACAGTGATTCATATTTCTTCCATCAGCTGTCAGCTGTGCCTTGCAGAAATGAGTAACAATTTGTTTGGTATTGGGCGATCTTAGCAGTTTGTGAAGTAGTTTTCAACTAGCTTTTATACTGGCTCTATACAATGCTGAAAAGATCACTTTGCACTCAATATCTTCTGGCTCAGCTTCACTCTACATTTTGAACAGGGGTTGACTGGGTATTAGGTTTGATTTGTCTTTAATACAAGTAATTCTAGTGTCAGACCAAAGTAACACAGTGGATAACTGTTTTGCACTCAGATCCCTCTGAGAAGGAAGGGACCTGGATTTATAACTATCTCTTTTCACAGTAATATAAATGCATAAGAATGTAAGAACTTTACCATCAGTGATCCAGGAGCACAACCAATAAGACGTTGGAAGTTCAGGTGCTGCACACTTCCTGGAATCAAGACTTAAAAGCTGTATTTAACAGTTTGAAAATGTAACATCTTTTTGCCTTTTGTAAAGGAAGTGAGGACAGTTTTTCTGTTTTCAGTAATCATCAGTGTATCATTAGCACCCAACATAAATTCAGAGAATCCAGCATATGCTTTTGATGACAGATAAAGTAAAATAATACAATTTGGAAGTACATTAAATATTTAAGTATCTGATAAGTTTCTCAAATGTGTAGATTTCTGAGACTGAGGAAATGCAAGGGAGAGATGAAAGATTGACTTGGGGAAGCAAACCTTGACCCTTTGTCTTCCACCAGTTTAAAACCCACATGAAAGTACTTTATAAATCTAACATTTTCAATAGACAGGTCATCTACTGAAGGTAAACAACTCCAAATTTCCTCTGGAGTGCAATGATTCCAGAAAAGTCTTTCATCACAAAATGTTAGCCAGAGTGATAAATCACTTAGAACAATAAAATCACCTGCATGAACAAACACAGCTTCTGTCAGTAATTGTACTTCCTTGCCCTAGGCATAAGTTTGTTACATATGGGAAGTTACAGTTCCCAGTATCACATTTTCCTTTCCCAGTTCACACTTACTCATACATGTGCTTATCCAGCAGCAGTTACATAAGATGCCATTCCAAACATTTATAATCCACTTCTTGCAAACAACAAACTGCAGCAAATTAGCCCCTGACGTGCTTTGTACTAGCAAAGCAATTTGTAGATCCATCATGAAGTATCAGGACTATTTGTCTGCAGTCAGTACAGCCAGTTTTTTTCTGACAGTGTTACCTGCAAGTGCTGGGTTATGTGAACTTATAGTCGCTGTCATAGAACTGAGACACCCTTAGGCAAAAGCACATATTCAGTATAATTTCTTTCCCCCATTTCTGGGAGTTGGAGTACATATCCATCTGATACGATATCATGAGATGTCCCAGAAGCAACATCAGGGATGCTCCAGACTACTGATTTCTCCTGGTGATGTCCATCACATCCTACACATTACAGCATTTTTGGGGACCCTGAACCCTGCCATTACCCTGACTAACCTGTTCCCTTGTATAGCTATGTACAGTTCTATCTCCAAACTATCCTTCACAATAAGCTCTTTCCACATGGCAGCCATCAGAGCAGAGAATGTTTCTTTCTATTTGTGTTTTTGTACATTTGGTTTTTTTCTATTTTTAAACCTCCTCTGTGGGACATATTTCTTGCTCTTCCCAGAGGAATGTTGCCCTCACTTACTCACCTAGTGCTATGCCTAACTACTATAAAGAAAATTCAGTGTGTAGCTTAACTTGAAAGGCAACAACAACAACAACAAATCATTTACTTCCTCATTAACACTTCATAATTATTATATCTAATTTTCTTTGTCTGGCCATTTCCACATCCTGGAAATAGCAATTTTCACCACATTTCTTTAAAGTCTGCAGCATGTGGGAGATGTTCAGGCCCTCAAATTTTACTGGTAGTCAGCATGAGATACTGTCAACTCAGAAGGTTTGCCTATACAGTCCTTGTGCCAGATTCAACCAGCAGGTAGGTTCTACCAGCTTGATCATTGTGAAAGTGAGGCTTTTCTGACAATTGCTTTCAGCAAACAGGAATTCATATTCTGTTTTGCAGAGCTATCTTTGAGAGATGACAGAGGTACAACAGAATGTTAGGAAAAAGAACATCTGCTTAATGTCAAAACAGTGCCCACTAACGCAGCAAAGACTGTCATTAGTGTCAGCTGTGGCACAGCCGCTGCTCTGTCCTTTCAGCTGTGTGAAGTGAGAGGAACCAAACCCAGAGGGCTGAGGCATCACTGGGGGTTGGCACATGGAGCAGAGGGACTAGCAGGAAATGCACACATGCATTAGAAAAGAATCCTCAGAAGTTCTGCTACCACAAAATAATAAAACAAGACCCAAACAACTCATTTTCCTTTCTGTTGACTTGAAATAGACTTGGAAAAAATTCCACAATTTACATTGGATTAAAGTTTTAGGATAAACTTCAGGATATGTCTTTTTTTTTTTTTGCAAACCGCAACACAAGTAGGGCACCAGCTAGAATGGAAATATAAATGATTATTTAGCTAAGGTCTGATCTTACAGAATCAGCAAAAAAAAGCAAAGTAAGATCAGGATCTTAACCATGGGGGAGAAAAGTATAATACCCTGTATTATACTTTAAAGTAAGTAAAATAGATATAATTTTTATATAAAATCTAGTGTACGTGTATTGGTTTAGCAGGTTGTTTATACTCCCTTCATGCTTGTATTTAAAGAAAAAGAGTAACAAGGTATTTGAATTTGGCAGACAAAGACTACAAGAAACTGAAAAAATATATTAAAGCCTGAAGGAAAGCAGAGCTGCCCCAGGCTCAGTTATCAACCTGGCATAGGCATATGAAAAGAAGTTGCTTGGTCATTGTAACATTAAAATATGGAAAATCCTCCCCTGCAGAGCAGGACATAATTTATACAGCTTTTCCCCATGAACACTGTTATCTGCCTCTCCTTAACCCAGAACTCACTACAAGCTCCACATGCTACATCATGTTCAAAACACCAAACACTGGGGTTTGCATACAAGACCATGGTATTATTTGTGCTCTTGATTTAATTATCATTTTAGACTCTCTCATTAAAGCAAAATTGATTCCAGCTTTACAGTTGAAAGTCTCTAGTAGCATATAATGCCATGAATGAATGTGTTGGTTTGTAACCTGGAACCGTCACGTATTTCTGAATACTCCACACATCAATGAGTATTAACCTAATTATCATTAAGGTTTCTGACTTAAATTACTCTTAATTCCGCTTTATAAAAATGAAAACATAAAAAGTTGATATAATAATACAAATGCTTATGACTGCCTCTCACTTAGAGCCCTTCAAAAACTACAAGAAGTGACCATGTCTAGCAAACTCCTGTTAGGAATGCCACCTTGTGGACAAAAGCTGTATGGAAAAATGATTCCAGGTAAATTTCATTAAAATTAATACTTGCAAAATAATGGTTTTGCAGAAATGAGCCACTCTCGTGGTGTTTCAGAACTGCATAGAATTCTTTTATTAACCTTTCTGGTAGAAAACTACTGTGAATCTGGCTTCCCCATCCTCATCTGAATAAAATGCTAATTAATTATGCAGGGAGCACTGGTTTCATTAGGAGATGAGACGCATTTATTAGCATTTTAAACAGAATCAGATTATCACAGATACTTAGGAAAAAAAAAGACCACTAAATGCTTGCTCTATTTAGATATAATTTAGTGAATTAATTTAAAATGTAAAGAAAAAATACATTTTAATCAAAAAATTTTGCTAGAGCAGAACCTATGAGTGTATTTTACCTTCTCTAAGCTTTAATTGGTATATAAAAGTTCAAGTTTAACTATAAAAAGGAAACACTAGATTTTCCCATTTGTCATGTAAGTTTTATTATGGTTGAAAATGAATTGAAATGGCCATTGGAATGCAAGTTGCTTGTAAAAGCAGAGGGGAAAAAGGGGCCCAAAAGTATCTAATAAATTTCAAAATATCTCTCACTTTTAAAAGCTTGGAAAAATAAATAATAATTAGCTACATTCAATAAAGCTGACATTTACACAGACACTTTCCTCCTGTGCTGTTCACCTCATTTCCATAATGGAAGTATATATAGCCCAAACCATCGCAAGGCATATTGTATAATGAAATTTAAAACTAATGAGCCATATCCTAATAGCCATGAGTCAAGTCTGGGTATGCATTAGTAGACCATTTGCAATTCTCTAGAGACAGGAAGAACAAGGCTAAACATATCCAGTAGGCTATTTAGTGCAGAACTTGTTCTGTGTACTGATCACACCACAGCAGCACTGAAATTAGTTCATAATCTCTCTCTCTCAAACCTCTGTGAAATGCTGTTCATGCTTTTGGTAAAGGCAAGTTACTCCAGGGGCAGCCAAACACGACTTGTGATTGTTTGCTTTGACCTCTCGTGTAACTTGTCTGAATTAGTTCTCTTTCTATCAAATCACATTTTTTCAGGAAATCATCTAATACATCCAGACTAGGGATGCCTTTACTGTTCTGTTACATACCTTTATCTCTTTTTGTAACATGTCCAACTTCTGCTTTGATTTGCTGGATCACTCTTTCTCTGCTAGGTGGAACAGTTCTTTATTATCAATTT
Source organism: Certhia americana (assembly GCA_018697195.1). Lineage (NCBI taxonomy): Eukaryota > Metazoa > Chordata > Aves > Passeriformes > Certhiidae > Certhia > Certhia americana. Next base: position 16,611,283 of record CM031858.1, read on the forward strand.
TTCTCTGAAGATAGCTCGTCTAGGCTGATTCTTCTTTCACTAAGCAGATTCTGGGTTTTGAGACTCTCATGCCAGTGCTTCTTTTCAATACTTTTACTGCTCACATGACTCCTTCCTGTTCAGCTTCCCAGCATTACTGAAAATTGTGACTACTGAAAATGGGCATAATATTCTTCTAAAAGGTTACACCAAAGCCAAACACAGACAGCAGTATTTCTTCCCTGGTAGTATTCCCATTTCTAACCTCAGGATCTCAATGGTCCTTTTCACCACAAGGCATGCTGAAAATTCATGCTTAGTTGAGAATGCACATCATCTCCAGACACCATTCAAAGTCAGCATTTCCTACCACAAATTGTTCAACTTGCTAAGTATGTTCTCAAAACTCTATGCTCCTAAAAACACAGGTCTACTTTAGGCCAGAGTGAAATGCAAATTGCTTACAGTTCCTAACCAAGAAATTAATCTTGCTCTGATTAAGTGGCTCCTTAGTATTTAAGTTTTGTGGCATCTATAGATTTGAAAAGTCATTACTTTATTTCCTCCTATGTTCTTAATAAATTCATGGTTAAGAGCCAAATCCTGTGCAAACTCACATAACAAATCTGTTCAGTCTTTCCTCTCCAATTTATATTTTGAGTTCTTTCAGGTATGACTCACTTATTGTCATGATGAATTTTAAACCTGGGGATGATAGCCTCCATGTTTCTATAACAGTAACTCTTAAAAGTAAAAGAAACTATTTGAAAATCTAAGTCTATTCCAGATACCAGTGACAAAATATCTAAATAAAATGCTAGAGTAACAATTCCTGGGCTATGTAAGTGATTTTGTGAAACTTAAGATACACTTTTAATGAAATATGTGTTCCTATGTTGTGCAAGGAAAACACTGTGGATACTCTACTTGGTTAGATTTTATAATAGCATACACAAGCAAGTAAATCTGCTGTTATCTTAATTCTACTGAATAATTTTCCTGTACTGTCAAGGAGGAGACCAGACAGCCTCTTAAACACTTATCAGGGAACAAAGTCTTCTCAAGTAAAATGAGCAAACAGCTTAGATCTTGGTCCACACTGAGAGATCTTTGAAAGTTCTAGCTAAGTTGGAGAGCAAGACCAAGACAGCTGTCTTTTAGATTGCTACATTCTGAAAAAATCTGAAGCAACATCTTCCCAGGTCTGATAAGCAAGCTGAGCACATTTGTAACTTCTGTGAAAAAACACAGTGACATTTAAATCCTCCTTAAGCTGCTAATACATGTTCAGAATCTACGGCCCATTCACATTAATTTACTAACATTAACTGCTCATTGCTGTTTCAACCATTCAAGTAATTTTTAAGCACATGATTCTGAAATGATACTAGAAGTGTGTAAAAGTTGCTCCACAACAGCTAACAGACAACTAGCTCATCTCTCCACCAAACTAAACAAGAATAAGAAACAATAAACTAAAGTTTCCATCCCTTTAGCATGGAAAAGGAGATTTCCTTTTCCATACTAATCCTCAGAATACAGGCTTTCCATGCAGTACTGGATGAGTCTGTGGTGCAACGTAAACAAAGTGTTTAGACATTTGCTATTTTTGATCTGTGTTTCTTTTTTTTATACATACTTCCTTCCAGAATGATGCAGATTATCTCACTAAAATCTTAGTCTCAGCAAAGTGAATTAACTAGATAATCACAAATTATACCCCTAACTTTCAAGGACGGAACACATCTTTCAAGACTTAGAATATCAAACTCTGAAACCACATCTTTTAGGGCATTTTGTTTATAGCAGATTGGTAAGGATTTATAAACAGATATGCAAAGTGCTATGCTGTGGATCTTGCAGTGTTTATTTAGAAAAAAAATACAGTGGATACAAAAGACTAATGTGTATTTCAGATATGCCAAATATGATATACTTAATAGCAATGTCTGTTCTTGACGTCCTTGAAAGCAAAGCTGACCTTTTGAACAACAAGAATCTTCCCTGTAGAGTTCCATCAGATAAAATATTCCATCACCTCAAAACTGTAAATAGCAATTCTTTTTATATCACAAAATACTAGGAAAACAGAATTATCTTCTGATGTTCTATTCATCCTTTACCTCATGTCACTCTCTGTCACCCTGAGAAGAAAGGCTGTGACTAAAGGCAAGTAATGAGAAATGGTATATCTGTAAGCAAAACAAAGTATTTTCAAAATAAATGTTCTTATAATAAAAAGTACACATATAGATGTTATAGTTCTCCTTACATTTGTTTAAATTGTCCCTGAGGTTTTTCATGTAGTAGGAAGTGTTCAGCAAAGATCTATCTATACAGAAGAGTAACAGCTTAACTAAAGCAATGCTATTACTCTGGGTCAACATAGTCAGTGGAAATGTGTAGATCTGCACACTCACACTCTGTTGATCTGGATTTTATTGACTGATACTGCAATATCCTGCTAGACAAATAGGAGCAAACTGTGTATACAGCAAATCTAAATGGCTTAAAGAATCCTGCTAACCAGCACTATATAGATTTGCTTTTCTGTACCATTGGCACACCACTTTGCCTGAAGAAGTTAATAGAAAATTATGTATGACAGCATTCAGTGTGCACAGTGTCTGCACGCTGAACACACAAGACAAAAAAAAGGGACTTATGCCCTTTTGAATGCATTTTGAATCTTTCATAATACTGATAGTAGGGAAAAAAATGACCATGTCAGTAGCACAATATTTGTTGAACCACAGTATATGTCAACACCAAGAAAATCTGGGCTGGGAAGAAAGGTGGATTGCTTCCCTCACTATCCTACCCACAGCCAGCTATTCTGAGCATGCTGGAAATTATTTTCCCTTCCATTCCTACAGGCCCTGCAGGACAGAATATTGTACACTACAGCTACCAGAACACAGCATTAGCACCAGGTCACAAATAACTGTAACTGTGTACATCCAGGATCACAACACTACTGCAGCATGTTATAATGTCCATTACTAGGATCCACAAGCAGCTCTAGTGCTGAAAATCACTTTACTAAAGTTAATGAAGGTCCAAAACCAATTATTTTTGAAAATTACTAAATACTATATCATAAAAGCCTTTAGACATTCTGAGAAATGTATTAAAATTGTATGTGCTCATTAACACTGCCCTTAGACATCTTAAGTCCACACTGAAAGCCCCTACCTAAGCACAAGTGCTCATTTTTTTACTTAGTTTATATCAACTGCTATAAAGGCTCATGTGATAGGAAAGCAGCAACTAGAAATTCAAACCATGCTTCAGTTACTCTCATGAACTTTGACATATTGATTAAGTAATGCCAAAATAAATTTCCTGCTAGTTTAGTTCTGATCAGTTTATCTCCCACTGAGTTATCTCAGGGTAGGATGTTTACTTCTAGTCTCATCTTATTTAGAATCTCAGCTCTTTCTTGTCAGGTACTTTCTATAAAAACAAGCTCTTCTTTGAAGATGCTTCTATAAAGTATTGTAAGAGTGTGTGACAAACTGCCCTGTGATGTCAATGGCATTAAGCCCCATGGAACCAAGTACTGCAGGATTTCCACTGAGTCCTTATGCTGAAAGCAAACCCTGTCCCAGTAATTCACTCCAGGCAATTGGGCTTGTTTGGTTTTTGGGGTTTTTTTTCAAGATTTAGAATTCTGGTTTTGTACTGAGCATGTCCAGAGAAAGCATCACATTATTTTTTCCATTTGGAATTACTGTAAGAATCAGACTGAAACGTACAGAAATACAAGGTGGATGTTCACTTATCACTGATACAAGCAATGCTTCTCTCTTGGCCATATGATTATGTAACTTTTTTATTATAGCACTTGGATTTCTTTTCAATTACATAATCATGGTCTTTCCCATGTCGTGTTTGGAAAATGATGAAAATTCCCCCTATGAGAACACTGAATGACTTAGATCTTTTCATACTACAGGAGGTTCAGTGGGCACTTCAGCACAGCTATCCAATATACTTCAGTGGTGATTAAGAAGAGACTGAAGGCTCTCTCTTCACAAGGAGCCACATGGAGATGACAAGGGGGAAGCTGCACCAGGGGAAGGTCCATCTTGGTATAAGAAATTTTTCCAGTGAGAACACTCAATCACTGGAACGATCCCCCCAGGAATGTGGAATAGTCGCCATCGCTGGATGTTTTGAAGACATAACTGGACAGGGTGCTGGATAATCTCATCTAGGCTCCCTCTGTCACAAAAGGTTCACCCCGATGATGTTTTCAGGTCACTCCCAACCTGGTCTGTTCACAATTCCATGAAAACAAAAACTTATTTTTCAAAGTTACTGCAAAAATAGTGAATGAGATTTGAGCAAAGAATTAGAAAGGTACTAAAAAAGTACCTAAGAATGGGGGAATCTAGAAAGCTACTGTGTCACAGCATGTTCTCACCTACATTTAATGATACTGCATATGTATTCACTGTGGCAAATGTACATCACGTTTGGAACTTTTACCTTATGTTGGAAGAAATGACAATTCTTTAAAATAGTTTGCGAGATGGTGTCTTGTTCACTTCTAGTGTGGCAAAAAGTACAAGCAGGCACACAGAGGAAGCTGATGGATATGACAACAGTTCAGAGCCCCAAGTGAATCTTGACATGTAGGAAATGTTGCCTATTGAAGAGGCAAAAAAAATGTTATCAATTACCAGATTATTTGAATCTTAGTGGGAAACACAACTTCCCATAGCTGTATGTCCTTACTTTTGAAGACTCTTAGCTCTTTACCTCTAACTGCATGCCACTCAAAACTTTCAGAACATCATTTTATTATTTCTCATAGTATGAGATGTAGTTTATATCCTTGTGAAATATAATTTTCAATTAGCAGAATACATTTGTCCAATACCACATGATCTCCTAGGACAATCCAGTCTATTTTTTTCTCCAGAAAAAAACCCAGCAAAGAGCCTGTCATTAGCAAAACTACACAGATATATTTTGGGTTACATAATGAACACTTCTGATGCTATCACACAGGAATTCATCCTTCACTTTCCTTGATGATATGCCAAGTAATTTGGGAAGCTTCTTTCTTTCTTACACTAATTCATGCAAAGCATGAATAGAATAGAACATCAAGGAAATTAACTTAAGGAAAATATGAAAACAGAAGTTATTAGAACAAGAAAAGCTATATGATCTCAAAGATAAAACATAAAAAATATATGTAAATAAATGGTGAAGTCTGGTTCTTATTTAAAAGGACAACCGTTACCAGTATCAGATTCTTCTATAGTACTAAAAAAGGATTCTAAAGTTGAAAGTTCAAATTAAAAACATCTAGGAAAGAGATACAAGTCACTGGAGGAAGAACCACATCTCAAATATATTAAAAATACTGAATTAGGTACTCTATTTGACACAGGAAAATATTTGAGAGAAAAAGGTGTTAAAACCAAAACTCTTTTACTTATACACTGGCCCCACAATGCATAAAAAACATTATATAAGTAGGTAATATATCACAAAATTCAGTGGTTCAAGGATTAACAATACAAGGATACTTTAATCTTTATAGTAAAATCAACCCTCATTAGTAACATATGAACACCATTATATTATCTTACTATGTTTCAGTCCCCTAAGTGAAATGAGTTAAATTTTAATTAAACATCCACTGACCAAAGGTTCACATCATTGTTGCAACAAAACCAGAGCTATTAGTTCCAGAAAGGTGAGACTTCATTATCTGCCTCCTTCCATTGAGGATGCTTTGGGCTTGTGAAGGAGACAGCACTGCCATGGAAAGCCAGCAGTGCTGGCATCTCTCCTGTGTATGATTTGCAAAACAGTATTCCAGTTTTTTACACTCTCGATTCACAACCTTTCACTGCCACTAGAAATCTCACACATGTTACTTACAAATACTGTTGAAAGCTTGACAACTGAATATAAAACTGTGAGATATGCTGTGGACTGGACACAGGCCAGATGAATGATGGCTTTAGTAAAGCATGCGGCTTATTAAGAAGGTATTGCAATTGTGGACGTAGGACAAGTTGCTCAAAAAACTTTCATAAAATGATTTTGAATTAAGGTTTCTATATGGGACATCAGCACGCTCATATCAGCAGCACAGACCTGATGATCTCCATTTCCTGTCTTTTTCAGGGTCTCTAATAGGCCCCAGTGGATTGGAGGCAGAGCACTGTAAGAACTCAGCAAGTGAAGCTGACTTAATGGATTCTGATTTATTTCTGCAATCCTCAAGGCCCTCAAGATAGCAGGTGCAAACTTAGAATAATGAGCTGTAGATGAAATAATAATTGGGCAAGTTCTATCTTGTAATCGATCTGCAACTACTTTAGCAACAGCTGTGTGTGTATCCAAAATATATCCTGTAGTACTGTACACAGAGTGAATGGCAGCCAGACAGTCCTCACCAGAGCACCAGCCAGCCACTAAGTCCTGCTGAAGCTTTCCAAGTAGATCTTTCCGCAGCTGGAAGTGCCCCTGATTTTCCAGCTGATTAAATAATTGTGTGACCAGTTGTCCATCTTCATTAGCAATCAGGTGTAAGTATCGCTCAAGATTGGAGGACTTCAAAATATCTACTGCTGGTGAAAAACTGGAAATTAATTTTCTTCCCCTCAAATCATAAACACCTGATCTTATGAAGTCAGTCAAAACATTGTTTTCATTGGAAGCACAAATACATTTTCTAATAGGAATTCCCATCATTTTAGCATAGAGAGCAGCTAATATGTTGCCAAAGTTTCCTGTAGGAATGCAAATATCTACAGGGCTTCCAAAAGAAATAATACCTTGATGAACGAGATCAAGGTATGCAGAGGCATGATAAACTATCTGAGGAAGCAGTCGTGCCCAGTTTATGGAGTTTGCTGCAGCTAAAGCTGTTCCATACTCTACTGTAAGAAAGCCAGTAAAATCAGAATTAGTAAAGATTTGCTTTATAGCTGTCTGGCAAAAATCAAAATCAGATTTGACACCCACTGACCAAGCATTTTCCTTCTGACAGCCAATCATTTGTGATTTTTGAATTGGGCTTACTCCATCCTCAGGAAAAAAATTCACCAGAGCAATCCTCTGTTTGTCAGCATCATGGAGACGACTAAAGCCATCTAGAACAGCACTCCCTGTGTCCCCAGAAGTAGCTACCAGAATCAAATAATTGCAGCTTCTGGGAATGCAGTAGGCAAATAAATGTGGTACCAACTGTAATGCAAAATCTTTAAATGATGCAGTTGGTCCATGAAATAACTCAAGAAGGAACTGATTGCCTGCCAGATGCCTAACTGGGGCAACTTTAGAACAACTAAAGTTTTCTCCATAAGCACTTTCAATAATTTCTGCCAGCTTAGAAGCAGGAATATCAGCAGGATGTATGCATCTTTCAAGTATCACCTGGGCTCTTTCAATGTAAGTTGCTTCTATCAGACCTTGCCATTCCTCAGCAGTGAATTTTGGAAGTCCTCTCTCAGGAACAAAGAGTCCTCCATCAAGGGCTAAGCCCTGAGTAACAACGTCACTGAAATATAATTTATGAGAGTCTTCTTCCATACTCCTTCCAGACCTACTAGACCTTGTTGAAACGAAAGTTTCCAGTTCTGAGTCTTGGTATCTCTTCACAGCATCAAGTACCTTTTCTGCAACAACCTCTGCTGCAACATCCCCTCCACAAAGAACACGGATGTCAAACCACCTTTTATAGAACTGCTTCCTAAACTGAAGTACATCTTTGAGAGAAATACCAGGAGACAGGCCCACGATACGATCCATTTCCTTTGATTTCAGCCTGCTCATGATGACTCTTGTGGGCACATCCAGATATACAACTATTCCATTTTTCTTTATGTGCTGCATGCCAGCAGCATGCATTGGATTGGACCCGCTAAGGGAAATTACACTTCCAGATGCTGACAAGTTCAACAGGGCTTTTCCTTCCTCCTCTAGGAATTCCTCATAACCAACATCCCGCAGTTTTTTGGACACACTCATATTCCAGGTTGTTTCAAGGACGTCATCATCTATGTCTATGACAGGGCAATCCAGTTTTTGGCCAACTATTCTCCCAGTCGTTGTTTTCCCAGCACCTGGAGGTCCCATCAGGATAATATTTTTCTTTCCAAGAAGAGAATGACTTGAGAACCATGACTTCCATATCTGTGCAAATGCAACAGGTCTTGAAAGCATCAGTTTTAAACACATGCTAGAAAGACTGTTTTGGGTTATTAGTCTTAAAGGCTGATACTGAAAAATGTGAAACATCTTCCGATGAGTTATTGTGGGTTTTTTTCCAAGACAACTTGACAGTCCACTTAACTGCTTCAGAAAGAAAACATAAAAAACAAAAAAACAAACAGTAACTAGTCCTTCAGCAAATAACTAAGAAAAAACCCTCAAGGATATCAAATTTAGAACAAGACTTCAAACATAAATCCAGCTATGACCTCATCAATGCCAAGAAGGTATTCTTCAGAGTGACTCATTCCCCTCTCCTGCATAGTTCCAGCTTGTTTCCACTGACAAATTCAACTTCAAAAAGTCCATGTCCTCAAGGTAAAAAAAGACATCCAAGCCTAACTCTATAATACTGATTGCAAATAATATTGGTTATAGGAATTCAAAATCGATTAGTTTTTCTTCTAGAAGACTTGCTTTTAACTACACATTTATAAGTAACAATTAACTTGATTACCTTCTTGTAATCAAAATGTTAACAAAATATGCATTTGTCCCACCTCCCAAGAAAACTTTGATTTTTTTTTTTTTTTAATCCTTTCTTTCTTAAAAAACCAAATGCGAGACTCACTTAAATACACAGATAACTCACAGTCTTGTGCAACAGCAAGGCTGGATGAGCTGCATTCAAATCTCTTCTGAAGGGATGGAAACCAGGCAAGAGATTTTTGAAGAACTCCTATACTGGAATTGTATTGAATGCAATTGGGGGAATAGAGAGGAGGCAACAGACAGACAGACAGACAGACAGACAGACAGACAGAGAGAAATCATGAGGACTCTCTACCAACAAAAAAAGTAAATAAGAAGGATGGATTTCCAACAAAGCAAGAAACTCCAAACAATGTGCTTTGTTTACTTAGAGAAATAAACACCAATATCAGCACTAAATGGAGCACACAAATTGTCTGCAATGTTTGGAGCAAAAGGGGAGAGAGTCTCAAAATCACCCTGAAACTGTGAGGTGGGCAAGGGGAAAAGCATTTGCTCCCTTCTATGGAAAGCTGAGCTTGCAAACACTAAATCTCTGTGTTTGCACCCAGTGCTGTGACCTGGAGGATATACTGTAATTACAAGGCATAGATCAGAGGAAAGATGGGCGTGTAATGCTACCCAGGCTTTTCTCCTCAGTCCTTGTAAAGTGTAAGGGGATCGTCCTGTGTAGGTGCAATATAAGGGTCTTATCAATCTTTAATGAAAAAAGAGTTTTAAAAACCTTTATAAACCCTTAATAAAAGGAAAAACAAACTGCAAAAAAGTAATTGTAATATCCAGAACTGCTCTAAAACTGTACTGCAATAGTAAGCACTCTAGTGCATATATAAATATGTATATATTCCTTTTAGGGACTGAAAGAGATCTTCATATTAAACTTGCAGACGTAAAAAAAGTTATATTCAGGAGTAAATAAACTCAAAACCGGTATATTTCAGTGACTTTATTTCTTGAACATAAGAATCACTTCAAGCATTGTGTGTGTGAATTAAAGGAGTAAAAACCATGCCAAGCACAGAGTCCTGCCTGCCACGTCCTGCTCCACTACAGGTTAACTTTGAGCTGCACTCGGTGTGCATTACACCAATAATAGGTGTAACATCTGGGTTACCTTATGAATTTAGGCCATAGGTATGTTTTTAAATCAACTTGAGTTTTGCACTCACCCACATAAAGTCCATATACATAGAAGGCCGTAAGCATTGACTATAACCCATTTCTTTGAAATAATTTTTTATCCACTGGCAAAACTTCAACAGTAAAAACAGCTCAAACGATCCACCCACCCCACTTTAAATACAAACTCCAAGCCAAAAGGGTGGGGTTATTGCAGCAGAGCTTACACCCGTACCTCCAGTGACAGTTCGCTTTGGCTATTCGGCTCGACATGGACGTGGACAGCACCTATATATCTTTAGCAGCGATCCACATTTTAACAACAGCCACCACCGACAGGCGCTCTAATGTAAACTGGCCCTTGTTACTTGGACAGACATGGGACCAGCCCCCAAACCAAGCTCCTGCAGCGGCTCCCTGAAGGAGCCAAAGGGCGGGAGGGAGGAGCGAGGGAGCCGACCGGACCGCACCCGGGCTGAGGGCTGCCGGCTCGGCTCGGCTCGGCTCGGCTCGGCTCGGCTCGGCTCGGCTCG
>CM031858.1:16621659-16642142 GCA_018697195.1 Certhia americana
CCCGTCCCCTTGTCCCCTTGTCCCCTTGTCCCCTTGTCCCCTTGTCCCCTTGTCCCCTTGTCCCCTTGTCCCGGCCGGGTTCCACCCCCGCCCCCCGGCGCCCTCAGCGCGGCGCGTGCACGTACCGGCGGGGGCGGGGACCGCTGCCACGGGTATCGCGCACGCGCAGTCCAACGGCCCGGCGCGCCCCCGGCCCCCCCCGCGCCGCGCGGCCCCGGCAGCAGCTGCGCCTGCGCGGCCGTTCCGCGCTTGGCGCCGGGGCGGGTGTCAGCGCAGTCCCCGCCCCTCATGGCGCCGTTCGCCTGACGGGTTTCCCCGGTAACTGACAACAGCCGCCGGCCCCGCCCCGAGCCCCTCGGCGAGGCGGCGCTCCCCGTGTCCGAACCCCTCAGTGGAGCGGGTACCCCGCATCCAGAGTCCCGACAGCAGCCGTGCGCTTCCCCCGTGCCCAGGCTCCTGCGGTGGGAGTATGGCCACGCAGAGCGCCCCGAAGGGCGCCTGTGGCCACCCGCCCCGGCCGGAGCAGCCCGGCAAACCTGCCAGGTATGTGGGTGTGACGGAGCCACTTGCAGGCAGGGTGGCTGGTTCTGGCAAGGCAATGTATCTAATGAGTAATAGGTATTAAAAAACCCCCAAACAAACTAGTTTTTGCATAGTTACTCCTCTTCCTAACGAGTCACTAACATCAGAAAGGACATTGAGGTGCTGGAGTGTGTCCAGAGCAGGGTAGCGAACCTGGTGAAGGGTCTGGAGCACAAGTCCCATGAGGAGAAGCTGAGGGAGCGGGGGAGTTTAGCCTGGGGTGACCTTAGACTCAGGGGTGACCTTATCGCTGTCTGCAGCTGCCTGAAAGGAGGATGTAGCCAAGGGGAGGTTGGTCTCTTTTCCTAGGCAGTTAGCGGCCGGACAAGAGGACGGGGCCTCAGCTGCGACAGAGCAGGTTTAGATTGGACATTTCAGGGAGAGAGTCTTCTCAAGAAAGTGAAGAAGCACTGGAGTGGGCTGCCCAGGAAGGTGTCCTTAAACAACTTCCCTGTCCCTGGAGGTGTTTAAGGAAGTATTGGATCTGTTCATAATTTACAAAGCACTCCTTCTGAGCACAGGAATTACACGACATTTTTGTTATTTGCACTTAGAACAATTCAGTGAGCAGCTGAAAAGGTGGGCTTTCCAGTTTCCATACTTTCCGTGTTTCAGGTGTGTTCTCTGACATTCTTTCTTTTGCTTCCCTTTCTTACCTCTTGCCTTAAAAATATAAGGCATTTTGCCAAGAGTTATGCAGATGTATTTTCAAGTCCCTATTTATATAAAAAGCTGTTACACTAAGCATCTTTAGTCAAAGGGTACGTTGGAACTCAGTAGCTTTAAAGCAAGTAGATGTATCAGTGACACTCATTAGAACAATGATAGTTATCTTGTTTCAGGTAAAAGGATTCAGACTTGTGAGATTCCTAGTTCTAACTCTTTCCCATGTGAAAGCAGATTTTGTTTGTTTTCATTGTGAATGGATATAGTTTTAGACAGAGATACTATTGAAGACAAGGAAGGTGAAAGGACAATATGGCAAGGCATGCACACTAAATCCATTCCTGACTTAATGCCATTCAGAGATTTGGATACTCCATGACCATTAGGTTCAGTTTGGGCAATGGATTCCTTGGCTTAGATATAATCTGACTAAATCCCCTTCTGATCTCGTTGACTTCTGTTGTCAGTACACTTGCTGCTTAGGTTCACAGTGTGACAACTATTCAGCTGGTAACAAGACTATTGAACCTAGTTCAATAGTGTGATTCGACCAGTTTTAACTAATGCACACAAAATCTGCTTTGTTGTATGGGGTATTTTTTCCAAATGAAATCATATATTTTTCACTCTCAACTGACTGGTACTGCTCATGAAACCACAGCAAATGTCCTCATTTTCCCCAGCTTTGATATCCCAAGATGACACCTAAGGAATAGGTGTAATCTCTTTCTGTCTTCTTACAGATGTATTGACTTTTTTTCCCTTGCTGAATAATGAACAGATTAGATTCTGAGGTTCCCCATAACCATGTTTTCTTCCTTGCAACCCTCTTTAACTGTGTGATATTGAGCCAGTTTCTTGGTCTGGAAAGTGACTGAAAAGATAACAGATCCCCCATCTCTTTGACCAAAGGAATGTCTATAGCTGTCTGCAAAGGACGTCTTTACCTCATGCCAGTATGTAAGAAACTCACTGTCTTCTCATTAATTTTCTGATTCCAAGACTGTGAACCCCACTAGGTCAAAATTTGCATAAAGCCTTAAAAAAGTGCCTTTTTCTCCTGTGTGCTCACGATATCACTTCTAGAAAATGGTGAGGAATACTATTATTTATCAGTTTGGTGGGTTTATGCAATGTCTATAGCTGTTTGCCATGAATTTAACAGGAAAAAAAAAAAAAAAAGAGAACTTCATTCCTTATAATTAGGAGTGTTTCAGGAAGTATATATAATCTTATGTTGATAATCCTCTCTCTTGGAGACCAAATCTCCAAAAGACAAAATAACTCCACAGTTTTAATGAAGTCCTCCAACATGTTCTAATGTTAAGATCAACTACAAATACATTTATCAGACATTTGCAGCTCACAGATGAGAGCTTTTATCAGTATTGCTACTGTGATACACATTCAGTGGCTCAAGATTACATGGTTTCTTTCTTCCTATTTCAGTATTTCCTTAGAATGGGTTGCACTATATGTCATCTTTTCAGTTCTTCTTTTTTATCCTTACGTGAAAACATGGCATAGGGTTTTTTTTCATAAACACATTTTTCTGTAAAAGAAGCACAGTTTTTCATAAGCTTTTGTCTACCATAAATTATTACGACAAGTTTCTTAAAGATGGACAGATTATAAAATTACAGAGTGGGAGCCTTCACTTCTGGAGCAGGGAGTTGTGTTTCCTCAGGCAAACATCTGTGACAGCTCAGTCCTTCAGAGAGAGGCAAGATGTTGCCAATCAGCTAATGATCAGCATTTGTCTTCTTTTGGAGATTTGGTTAAAGCAGAAGTTATCGTGCCATATGCAACATTAAACCAAAGCAGCAAGGTGTGCATACCATGTTCATTCACTTTTCATGTCTGAGCCCTTACTGATTTTCACATCAGCTGTTTCAGTGCCAAACCCACCACTGATTGCCATTGTTCAGGATTGCAGCTCCTATCTGTGTAATATAAGGAACCTGCAGTGTGCTGTGCTATTGCAGAGCAGTCATCCATCTCATCTCTCATAAGAGTCTGTAACAGATGGTTCAGCTGGAACATTGAGACAGTGATACAGTGGACAGAAATAAGAAAAACTGATGATCAAGGACATCCAGTACAATGCTTGACTACATTTGACATCTTTTCTCAAGCATAAATCATAGAATCATAGATAATGCTGAGTTGGAATGGAGCCAGCAGGATCATTGAGTCCAAATCCTGGCCCTGCACAGGACACCCCAAGAATCACACCATGTACCATAAGGAATCCATGCAAAAAATACTCAAGTTTATTTCCAAAATGTAGGTTTTGTTGGATTTTGGAATGTCTGTATTCAGCGTTAGAAATTGGTATTTATCTCCCCACGTATGATAATCCTGACCTCAGAGACACAAGAGCAGAAAGAAGAAGCAAGCTAACTTCAGAACAGAAAACTCATTTGTCAGTGCACTATTAGGTTTAGCCTTAGCATGGAGGCTGTGTGAATGATAGTCTTTATTTGGGAGAAAGTACAAAACAAAACAGATTAAGCTTTTGCCATGAACTACTGCAAAAACATATATTCTTTGAAAAACTATTTTGAATATTTTTCTGACCCTTAACTTCTTTGTGGCTTTTTTAACCTCTAAGGTATGTATCCAAATATAGTGAATTTGTGAAACGTGAAGCAAAGAAAAATAAATCTCAGTGGAAAACTATGGGGCCAGCAAAAGTTGCAGTGCCATCTCCAAATGATTATCTGCAGAAGCATTCCAAGGAACCCAAGCTAGCACCAAGTAAGTGTAGACAGAAAATACATGCATTGTGGTATATTTTTTACAATAGATAGTTTAGTCTTTGTGTCCTACAGTACTAAGTTATGGCCAGCTATCAGGTTGTAAAAACAAAGTACTGGTTTGTGGGGTCAATATCAGGAAACCACCTCTTTTTAGGAATGAGCTTTGTCACTTGTGACATTACACTTATTTACTGCCAAAGAAGAACATGAACTCAGACAACTTGGATCAAATCATTATTTCTGGTAATGATCATGAATTAGAGTTATGTCTAGTGTGAAATACGATGGGAAGTAATTAATCACTCACTATAAGTGAGACTACTCAGGATACTACTGAATTTCTGTTGGTGCCTTGGAGAAAAGATTACACTAAAATGTTAGAGTTTCTGTATTCTCTGGAGAAAGGATTGTGAGAAATTGTTTACAAGGATTAGGGAGCAGCAAGAGCAAAGCTCTTCCCTAAGGAGAGATGAATCAGACATTGAGAGCAGCTACAATGCAGGCTGAGCAGACCTCACCAGGAGACTGCAGTCCCACCACATCAGGCAGGCCAGCAGAGCAGGGTGGTGAGGAAAGTCTGTCCTATCAGTGTCCCACTTACCATCAGGCCAAATTGTGTTACAGACCAGGTTCCTCTACTGATTCCACATAGCTCTTCAGGAGCAGGACTAGGGGCAGACATGGCTGAGACAGTTTCTCCAGGTATTGACAGGTGAAATGGGGTTCCTGAGCCAAAGGAGGCGGGGTGGATGCCCCAGATGAGACTGGACAGGACCATTATTGCCCAAGGGCTCTGAAAATGAGCTCCTCTACTAAAAGTAGTTATAATTACATTTTTTAAAAAGTCCTGTACAGTTATAATTACATTTTAAAAAAGTCCTGTACTATTGCAGTTAAGAGGAAATGAGTGACATACAAAGAAAACCCATCTGAAACAACATAGTATTTCCTAGGTTATGAAACCTCTGTTAGGCCAAACAAACATATATTACAGTTCATTGACAGGCAGTTCTTTCATTGTAGATACTGTTGGGTTCTATTTTTTATGTAATTCAGTACATTGTTTTTCCCTTTTGAAAAGTGTAATAATATGAAATTGCGAATCTCTTCAAATTTATTGCTCTATTCACAGAAAAAAAAGAACAGGAGGGTGAAAGATTGCGTCCATTATCAGTGCCAGGAAGGACATACCAGCCAGTTATTCGCATTAAAAAGAATTTTATAAATAAAAATGCAGTTGCTGTTATCACAGGGAAGCCTAAAAAGCCTCGACATTTTTGTGTTGATACAAGACAGGGAGATAAATATCTCCTTGAACCTTCAGGACTTTTTCCAAAATACATTAGAAAAAAGGTACGTTTTATTAAATTATATTGGAAATACTATTTGTAATGCCTATTTTAGGTTCAGTGTTGCATAGCTACCATGGCTGTTCGTGTTAGACCTCTTTAATTCATCGAGAAGAAATCACTGGCACTAGATTTGTGCCATTGCTCTATTTTCATTTGCTCATGCTGTCAACCAAAAAAAATTGCAGAATGATTGTTCTAAAGCAATGGCATATGTCTTGCATTGGAGCCTAGGGAGTGTCTAATGGGGAGACATGGAATTCTGTGAAGGATGAATGTTTGCTGCTTAGAAAAGACAGGCAGGGAAGAAGAGAAAGGAGAGTTGCCCTTTGAATGAAGTTCAAATATATGGAGTTCTTCTATGAAACTGGCAACAGGCTGGTTGAACCTGTGAGTCAGGATCAGGGGAAAGGCCAGCAACTGTCAAAACTGTTTTTGTTATGGAGCACCCAATAAAGTGAGGAACTGGATGAAAATCTCTTTAAGCAACCTGAGGAAATCTTCAGATCACAATGCAGGTTCTTATGGAAGACTTCACTCTCCTGGATAGCTGCTGAAAGGATAACACAATGGGATGAAAGCAATCCAAAAAGTTTCCTGAAGCATGTCAGCAATGGCTTTCTTCACAGATGGTGAATGAGCCAACCATTCTCTTGGTCATGCTCTTCTGGTTCTGCTACTTACAAAAGGGGAAGAATTGTTCAGAGGTGTGATAATCAGTTGTAGTCTGGGTGGCACAGACCATGTAGCAGTTCCAGATCCCCTCCTGTTTAAGGAGCCAGGTGGTAGCCTACTGACTGCCCAGGAGAGCCAACAGCAGCTTATTGAGGGTAACTGGTAAGCAGGACCCCATGTGAGACAGCTCTGGAAAGCTGACATGCTTTTAAGGACAACCTCCTCCATGCACAAGAACAGTCCATCCCCTACCCAGAAAAATAAGATCAAGAATCTGCCTTACCTAAACATATAATCCATGACAGAGCATTGAGATGACATAAGACATAACTCCTGACAGAGAAGATGCCAAAAAGAACCTGAAGCCCTTGCAGTACTTTTCCATGGCTAAACATGTATATAAACAATGCTAGTCATGGTGCTACCTGACACTAAAAGATTAGTGAATAATTTTGCATTTAGTAGGAAGAAGGTATACTCTGATGTCTTCTGGCTAGAGGAGCTTCATTTTACAAAGATTAAGGCAAAATAGATGTGTTTCCCAAGAATGTCTGGGATATTCAGAAGTTATTTTTTTCCTCACAGAAACACATCAGTATTGGATAGTTTATCCTTAACTAGTCCAATTTTCATATATGTATTTTTATATGTTGCAATGTTCAGCAAAAATCAAGATACAGGAAGACCTTTCAAAGAAATTCTCTTTCAGGAATGTTTCCAAACATAGAATCTGACACCATATAAAAATGTAAAATAGCTCACTGTCATAAACAGGTTTCAAACTTCTTGCTCAACCATCAGCTCTTACAAACAGATATTTTGGTTTCTGGATTCTGTTGTCTTCTAAGGTTGTGAAAAGAAATTGAAAGGAATCGTTTATATGTTTTTCTCAGTCTACAAAGATAATCATGTTTGACACTTTTAAGAACATGGTGAGTTAGCATTTTAGTGCTCAGTAGCACAAATTGTCATTTCAAGCTATTTTTGCAAATGTATGGATAACAGTTATCTCTTTGTTTCCTTCTTAAAAGCACATATAAGGAAATTCTTCCTTCTCCTTATAGAATTACGGTGTTACACCAAAATATGTGACACAGAGAAATGAAGAAATGAAGAGAGAGGAGGAAGAATATCAGGCCAGTGTTTTGGAGCAACTCAAGAAGAAAGCAATGAAAATTCTATCTGAAGAAGAAAGGACAAATGTTCTGAAGGTGCGTATTTTGATTTAGTGTAATTAGTAGCATGTAAAAAGATTAAGGTAGTGTAAGTTCATATAAATAATAAAAACAGACTGTTTTTTAAGTGAGACGAATTAGTTTGCTACTTTTTCACTAGATGGAGCTATAGAACAGTTGTATATAACTGAAAGGAATTGATCTAGCTACAGTTTTTATCCAGTTTTCAATTCTGTTTGGTTCTTGTCCACCTTAATGACTCAGAATTTCAGTGAAACTTCGAAGAGCAGAAAATCACCAATATAGATTTAGTGACCTTTGTTAATGGAGAAATATTTTTTTTTCCCTAATGCAGAATATTCCTCCTTTTATTGGCAATTTCTATCTTCACATTGTGACCTCACTGATCAAAGCATAATGACTTGCTTTAAAATGTGGAAAAAAAAGAAAACAGAATTAAAATGTGATGTAGTCATAGAACTATGACTGACAATTTTGTATTTTTTCAAGCTGTTCTGGAACTCTCTTTCATACAGTTTTTATTATAGCACAAGAATTTCTAGAGATAATTAATACCATAAAAGAAATACAGCATAAAAGAGACATCTTAAAAGTCTATCCTGCCCTAGAACTGGAATTTTTCTTGACCACTTTTTAGACAAATTTCCTATGAAAATGAAGCTTATATGACTGTGATATCTATCAGTCTGTCCCTTAATAACTTGCTCTTAGCATCCACCTGAAACAAATTGATAGATAGATGGACAGCTCAAAGATGCTGAATGCCCACAAAAAGAAATATATCTGTAGAGAAAACAGTGTCTAACTTGCCTGAAAAGATGAACTGAGCTCACTTGCCTGAAAGATGAACTGGTTAGTTGGCAAGGTCTCAAATGTCCAGCACAGTGGTCTTTTGCTTATACACAAGCAGTAGAAGCTAGGAAGGAGTATGGGAGAGAGGTGAGGGTATTGTTTTGACAGCAATATAGAGAACAAAACAGCAGGCTCTTTTGAAGAAGATTGAGATATTTTTATGGTGGGAAAAGCATGGGACAAGCTGATGGTCCAACAAGTTAACTATACAGCAAAAATATACGTGCAAAAAAGGCATGTGAGTTCAGCTGCTCACCATTCTGCATTTAGTTTGATTAAAATGATGAAATTATGTTCTATATTTTTCAAATACAGGAATGCACTGGATTTTTTTTCTAAATTTTTAAAAGTTTTTAGATTCTTTTAATATTTTTTTTTTCAAAAACATTTGCACTTCCATGGGCTTACTTACACAGTTATATTGTCAGGAGGAATTAATGTCCCCGGGGTATGTGGCTTCTTACCCAGTGCTCAGCTGTAGACATATGGGAATTTCTGTCCTTTAAAATAATTGACATTGCCAGTGAACACATGTGCACTATCTGATTTGAAAGGATACGTGGCAGTAGATGCCTGAGACCAAAATCAAGCCTCATGACCTTACAAAAATAAAGGAAAGTAATTTGTGCCAACATTTTTTGAACTCTTCATTGTGCTTACTTTGGTTGGGATTTTATGAGAATAAAAGAGAATGTTGATAAATGCAGTACATATTTCTCACTGATCCAGCATGTATTAGAATTCCATATATAGAGTTGGATATTCAGTTTGTGGACTAGCTATAGGAATAGTGGTCAGGATATTACATTGTTGGAGGAGCTGAGAAGGAGATTTTTATAGAGTCATGATCTGCTTTTGATCTCTCCACTTTGTAGGGATAGAGCAAATTCGATGAATGTATGCTGTAATGTTTTAAAATTCACTGTTTTCAATTATTTCCAAGCCATTTCTTACTAATGTACACAAATAGAATTATCTGAAGAATCTGTGAATTACACTTCTATAAAAGTTTTTTAAAAGATGAGACTTATTTTTATGCCTATATATTTGTAAACTGTACCTGATGCCTGGTAGACTATGAACTGTATCAAAGTACTTTACAGCCTTGGGTAGCAAAGACAAGTATCATTACAAGACAGTAGATAAATATCCTTGTTGCCCTAAGTTTCACATGTAGCAGTAGAGTTTTTAAGCTTATGTAAATATTTGTATATGAAGATTGTTGGAATAACCTTTTTTAACTTAGATGCTTAATATAGTTATGCAAAAAGCATGAATTGCTATGCAATAAAAACACTGGTTTAAATTATTAAAATATAAGTTCATATTAAAGATTACATTTTTCTTAGTGTTGGCAGGAGAGTTCATTCTTTTTCTGTAAATCAATTTATACAGTCAACAAAAGATAAGTTTTTAAGCACAAGAGCCCTGGAGTTCTGAAATAGAAACAACAGACTTTAAAGCTAAATATGTATAAAAATAAACCTTCTAAATTTAGCTGCAGTATGTTCATCAGTTAGCCAGACTGAGAAAAGTGTTTAATAATAATGGAGGACATGAGGTTGGAAATCACAGTGCGCCATAAAATCAGTGTGCCAATTGAATCCACTTATGGAGAACAGCTGAAAACTTTGGTTCTCAAGAGAGTAGCTTCACTTCTTTATTTTGGAAGATACTTTGTGATATCTTCTAAAGTGACAGAACTGAGAGCCATAAACATTTTGGGGAAGTGTTTTCTCACTGACAGGCATGTTCTTTATTGATTGCTGTCTCAGTTCCTTGTTAGTTGTGATTATTAATTTCACCCATGTAGTTTTCATGGGGACATTTGATGTACTGGATAAACTCTACTACTAAATTCTCACATACGTATGGATAGAAATTGTAGATTTTAATTATACTTTTGAGGAGAGAAAGTAAAGGCAATAGTTGCAGTAACTGTAAGAAGGATATAAAGACAAGATTTAAATTTTATTTTTCTACCACTGTCTGGTTCCTTTCAGTGTATATTGGTGGATAAAAATGTTGTCTCTGGTATTAACTTAACAGGTTTATGAATAAGTTTTGGATTATAACATTTTTAGTTTTTTTAGGTAGAATTTTAGTCTCAAGGTTTTATATATGGAGGATACAGTTCGCTTTATCTAGAAAGGTAATTCTTTGCACAGCAGCATTTAAGAGAGGTAGTAGTTATTGAAATTATTGTTGATAAGGTCAGTGACAGTTAGGGGTTTTAGCCCAAAGGATAAATAAATTGCCCATAGTTGTTACTGTAAATGTAGATTAGAAGTGGAGTGAAATTATTCAGAATTTTTTTGAAGTAGTTTGTAGAAGTTAAAAGTATTGTGGAATCAGTTTGGTGACCATGGTCTGAACAAACTCAATTACAGAAAATTAAGCTGGTGGTGAGATGGCCTGAAACTGCTGCTGAATTTTGCTGACTTTTGGCTGGAGTTTCAAGTATTTTAACTCTTAAGGATTTAATGAATTTGGTTCAATTAAGATGATTACACATTATTCATGTACTTATCTATTATTGTTATATTGCAGTGACGCTTAGCAAATGTAATACAAATTAGAAAATCAAGTCGTTTATGTACATATTGTTCTTACTTTTTCTCATATATTTTCTTTCATGTAATGGCACCAGGCACTGAAAAAGAAATGGGAAGAAATAAATCATGCATTTCAGAGTCTTCCAGTGCTAACAGACACCAGATACAAGCAGATGCATAAAGAAGAGCTGGAATTAAAGTTGAATCAACTGGAGCATGACATAGCAGCAATCGAGAAGCACAAATGTGTCTACATTGCAAATGTGTAAGGATTGTTGTTCAGATACTGCCTCTTTCCTCCTTTTTCTCTATCCCTGCATCTCCAAGAAGTGCCACTCTAAATTCTCAGAAGATGCTACTGACAACTATTTAGAAGGAAATACTCAACTAAGTATGTAGCTTCTTAGGAACGTTGTTACATTTAACTCTCTTCTGTACAATTCACAAAACATTTTGAAATAAAATGTTTAACTAAACTTTAAGTATGAATAATTAATTTAGTTTATTTTTCTTTGTAATTTTTATTGCCTACTAAGATTTCTATAAATATCATACAGAAAGCATATAAAACACTTTCATATGTTTTGGAGTACAGCTTTCCTTGCTTAGCTAAAAAATAAAAGGAAATAATTGGCTGCTGAAAGACAGCTTGGTAAATATAATTTCAGGATGGAATGGCTTCTGGACTATATATATTAAAGAGATATTTTGCTTACTTTAAAGTTTGAGTGATTATATTTCTAAACAGCTTGGCTTCTGCATAACATTTTGTGTCCTCACTTTTTGTTACCAAACAAATTTTTAATTTGTAACAATACAGAAACCTGTCACAATACAGACTTTACACAATATAGATACCACATGTGTGTTTTATAAATACATAATTTTCTAATACTATAGTAAATCTACAATTAAATTAGAAAAACATGTTTTGACTGGAATTATGTGTGTACTGTTGGAATGAAAGCAATATACAAGTATCTTTTTTAGACAAAAATTATTTTAGCACACTCTATTGCAATTGTTTGCATAGAAGGAAAAAATGTTCTTCTTTCCTACTGCTTAAGCTTTGCTTCGTAATTGTAGATATTGTTTAGATTAGAAAAGATCTTCAGCCTTTCAGAACACAGCTTTTTCTGTATGGTATCAATCACTACCACTGGCAGTTGTTTTGACATCATTATATCTGACATCAGCAAAGGATGAAGTAAAAAATTTGAATTTAAGTATGAAAAGCCAAATTTTCCCATACATTAAGTTCCTTTCCTAAATTTGTCAGGAAATGAAGACTTCACAGTTATTCTAGGCTTTATTTCCTGTACATATTATACTTGTCTATGAATTGCAGTAGGAACATGTGGGTGAACAGGAATGTGTATTTTCTTATTTGTAACTAATTGTTAAGCAATCATGTTTATTTTTGAAGGTTTTAATTAGAAGAAACCTGCAGATTTGTAAAATGTGGATTTAATATTCTTCTTACTCAAAAGAATGACACACTGTATATTTTAACAAAACTACTCTTAATTATTAGGACATGTAGCATTATCTTCTAGTGAAGTACTTGATGCCCCTCATAAGAAATTCAGTGTAATCAGAAAAGACTGTTTCTTATGGCTTGAAATTTGAAATAAAAAAAGGATTTGGCTCCAAAAGAGCGTGCATTCCCACTGCCTCCCTCTCAGTGTTTACTTACTTGCAGACTGATTTAGGTTAGGATCTGTATTTGAGTCTTCCATTTATCATCAGTGCTAACTTTATGGAAATGCAAAGTATGTGGTGGCCTATCCCAAAATTTGGGATGAGCAGCTAGGCCACACTTAGAAACATTCATCATTCACCAGCAGAAATGACTGCTTTTTAAAATTGTCAGAAATTAATGTATGATTGGGAAATTAGGAAGTGAATGGGAAGGGATGCAAAAAGTATTCCTGCTTAACAAAGATAAAAAAGCCAGTGTGTTTCTGTAGCTGAGCGGACTGTCAGATAAAAAAGCCAGTGTGTTTCTGCAGCTGAGTGGACTGTCACTAGAGCCTTTCAGCAGTGCTGTGACACTTTTAACAGTCCTGAGCCTCACATAGCTCTTTGCAGGTTGCTCTGTTGCGTGTTCCCCTCATGAGACAAGTGAGTTGCTTCTGTCACCCTATGGAGAGGCTGTACCCCCCTTTTGGTGTGTATTCTATGGGACCTGCCAACACCTCTGATTATGGAAAAAAAATAATGGAAATCATTGGAAGTGTGTGCAGAAGGATAATGTTCTTAACCTTTAGCTCTCTCTGAGAAGTTCTGACAAAATAAATTACAGAATCCAAAGAATGTAACTGTATTTATATGTTCAGGAAATGCCAGTAATTGAAAGTATAACATTCATGAATCAACTAATATGTACCATTTGTATAACAAAATTAAAAAGGTGAATAAACTCAATTGTTCTGATAGAATTGTTCCGTCATAAACGCTATTAAATATTAACAGAAGCAAGTCTGTCCATAGGCTAAAAAGTAGCATTACCAGTTGAAACATTCTTTAAATTCGCTAGTTGGTTACTAACAATCAATGAAATAACAAGACTATAGCCAAAATGCTTCAGTACTTAGTAATTATAAAAATTGGTCATTTTAAATTGTCCATATTAAATTGGATAACCATAATAAAACATGAAAAATGGGGCATGAATAATCTGTTGGTCAGTAAGAGTTACGTTCCCACAAACTAAAATATTTCCTGTTGGAAGTTGTGCATGACAAAGCTGTGTATCTGTTTTTTTAAAAATAGTAACGTGAAATTATGATGAATATCTCAGTGGCTGTTCTTGAGAATGAAACTATTTATATTCAGGAAGGAAGGGATCAGATATGGCATCATCACAAACAGAGGGAGTTCCCGATTGCATGGCTCCGATAGAGCTGCCTCGAGCAAGCCTCATTTCTGACAGGAGCATGTGGGCTCCATGTGGCTGATCTTGGACCATAGTGGCTTT
Source organism: Certhia americana (assembly GCA_018697195.1). NCBI lineage: Eukaryota > Metazoa > Chordata > Aves > Passeriformes > Certhiidae > Certhia > Certhia americana. The sequence goes on from CM031858.1 coordinate 16,635,277, forward strand.
TTGGGCTCTGCATGTGTTCCTGGGGACTAAGTCTGGGACAGTTTTTCAAAACTGTCCCTACAGAGGGGTAACCTCATTCCCCTCACAAAACAGTAAGGCCAAAATTCAGTGGGAAAAATGGGAGGAATTTGCTACTGAATTCATTTTCCATAGTCTCTGTAGGTAGGTATTTTTATAGGAGTGCATGTCTGACCCTGTATTATTTTTGTGGAAAATTGGTACTGCAAACTACTGCTGTGACAGCTCTGCCACAAAGCTAAATCTAGTCCTTTCACTGGCATATATTTCAGGCAACACAACATATCTAAAAATTTCAGCCTTAATGAAGGCAGACATCATTCGGATAGGAAAATTTCACATACATTCAGATTAATAGGACCCTAGATAAATGCTAGCCCTATTCCACTCTTTAATCCTCAGCTTTAGGATGCTTATAATATTAATGACATAATTAGAGGACAGACAGGTGGCATGCCCTGTTATTAAGGTTATCTGACATTTCCCATAGTCAAGGAAGGCAGCTGCTGAGCCCTGCAGCTGGCTGGCATTGTCCACCCCGGGATCCAGGTGTGTATTGAGCCTGACCAAGCCAAGGAAGAATGGCCATTTCTTCCATCCAAGTGAGTGGCCATCCAAGATGGTGATGGTACACTTGACCACATGAATGCCTAGATTGTAGGGTTTTCTATACTATCTCAATCTTCCTCCTGCTCCTTCTTGTCATGCCAAGTTATGTAAATAAAATACGAGCAAATTCAGGGGTTTCACCTTCCAGGCAAAGTGGCATTATGGTTGGAATGCAACGTGAGTTATTTCTTGTGGTTTTTTCTTTGCTGTATAAAGGGTGCTAATATAAATGTGACTTCCGTTTCACCAAGTTATGAAACACAATTTTTTAATAGATTCTACCTCCACAAATAGTTGTAGACAGGCAGACATAGCCAAATAGCAGCTATATGCTGGTTTTGTTGATGCTGCTATGAGAGTGAACTTCTGTTCAGCCACAGTACCAGCCTGTACTAATTCATTATTCCATGCCAGCCTCAACATTGACTCCACAGCATGAAGAAATTCACAGAAACTTGAAAACACTGGAATAACTTTGTATTCAAATCTTTCTTCAAATGTCCTTTGCAGTGGTGCCCACCAAAAATTGAACAACAGCTGAGCTACTGGTGAGCTGAAAGAAGGGTTTATCTTGCTGACCTGTACAGTTTCCTTGAACTCCCCCAGCACTGTAGCCTGCTGTTTCTTGTCTTAGATTGTTAACTTATCTGTCATATGGATCATGCATTTCTCTCTCTGCTTAGTGTCTGACACAATTTTGTCTGTTAGTAGAGCTCTTGTGTGTTTATAATAAATAATAATAAATACGATCATCTGGGCATGAAGACCATGCAATAAGATTCTTGTTTACTAAAAGGATCTGTTTTGCAGGAACCCTCATTTCATTTGTTTCAGCAACTGGAAAGTAGGAGTTGAAGGAAGAGAAATGAGATTTAAAGCACTTATTCCCTGGAGCAATATGATTTATTCATGTCTTTGTCATAGCATGTTTTTGAAATGCAATGGTAAATGACTTATACCTGGCTTTTTCCCTGGTAACCATTAATACTGCATTTCTCATTTTGGTGATTTCTGACATGCACTTTGAGTCCATCTGTTTTAAATACAGGATATGTGTGCCTAAAGTTAGAACTAAGATTTCAGCCTAAACAGCACTATGGAATTGTTTAAAAGCTATTGGTTACTCAAAATTATTAAAATTATTGATTTAGTCTTGGTGAAATTATTAAATGTATTGATTTAGACTAGGCGAGAGTCCCCATATGGAAAATTCAGGTGACTCAATCCTCTAATTTCAAGAGCTGCTGTAACAATGGACAAGTACCTCTAGAGCTGTTCTTTGAGGTCCATTTTAAAAGACCTCATGTTGCTTTGAGGTCCATATTCAAGCTGAGGAAGCAAAGTAGTAATTCTCTTTTTGGAGGGGAAAACTCCAGTAGTGTTCAATGTGTGGCCCCAGCACAGTACAAGGAAGAAACAACCACATTTTGCTATTTGCTCAGGAGGAATGATTTGTCCTTTACACAAACAGGGTCATTCTGTTCTGCAACAGAGCACAGAGGCTCAAGTCCATTGAACATTCACTGTCCTATGTCACAGAAGAACTCTTGGGACCAGACTGTTTTTCAATACACTTTTGTTACTGCGCTGTTTATTCTAGGCAAGCTGTGAAGTATACAAAATTATATCAAAGATAACTGAGCTATTCTGGGAAAAAAAAAGCCCTTAAACTGTTACTTGTTTAGTTGTTTAAGACACTCTGAATTCTTTTATTTGGTAGACTTTCCTAGATTTGTTTTAATTAAGAAAAAAAAAATTAAAAAGAGGGATGAAGTAACAACCTCCTTTAAAAAGAAAACAAACTCTAACAGTTAAATTCATTACATTGGGTGTGACCCACTATTTAGTTACAACTCCCTGACTAGTTTTCATGGTCATGCATGATGAATTTGTTGTAGGATATGATGTGAGCAGCATTCCTTGAAAATAGTGCTTTATCATTCAAACGTCAATTCCTTTAAATAGTTGGTTAGGGCAAATATTTCCATAATATTATAAAGAATATGAAGTTTATTCTAGTATTGAAGGACAAGAGGAAATTTCTGTTTGCATTTCTTTCAGCTATAAGGACTCTATATTAATAACATGAACCTGAAAAGCAGGAAGGGTATCTTCGGGAGCCAGGAAATTGCAAAGCAAAGCTCTCACTGCTCTAGTTTGGCACAGTGAGATTAATAACAAACAAAAATGTAGTTTTGTATTAAAGATGTTTATCATAGACTAAATAAGTCAAAGCCCATGGTTCTGTCAAGCTGTGCCTAACGGTGATTTGAAGGTTAGAAATATTTGAAAAAATAGACTAACATCTTGAATGGCAGCATTTAGCCATTTTCTTGGTATCACAGTTACTCCAGTTAATTTTCAAAGCCTAAGACAGTCTCACAGACTCAGTACAGGTCAACAGTGACCAAGCTTCCCTTGTAGATCTTAGATGCTGCAACTGCTTCAAAGATAAACTTTCCAATTCCTCTAAAATGATGGTAATTCTGCTGAAATTGAAGGTGGACAGGAGTCAGATTCCAGCTTGCAGTGCCACTCCATCACCTGCTCTAGTACAGGAGTCACAGAGAACAATGTGCATCTCTTCTGCATATCACAGGATGCTTCCTAGCCCTGCTAGTGGAGCAGCATTTCCTATCCCTGTGTTCATAACTGTAGGAGAATCGTTGGAAATCCTGCTTCATGTTCTCCCAGGTGTCTAGAACACTATCTGCCAGACATGGGCTGCTGCACTCAGGGTCTCCAGCAGCCACCCTATGGACTGGGCCACTGCCTCAGGTAATACACAAGAACTCAAAATTCTAGACTATATTAAAACTGGATATGAAAAGAATTTAGAATTGTTTCCAACATGCCCTAAAGTACTGTACATATGCTAGACTTTTGCTTTTAATAATCTCTTCAGTAACCGTTTTGCCAAAAAATATCTTTCTCTGCCACAATTGGGTGTGTGTGTTGTAGCTTACCTTGTAAGCACTATGAAATTCAAGTTTATGCTCGATAAGATTGTTTACAGTTCTGCTGTTCACATAACAGCTGCAGCAACAGGCAGAACAAGAAAAAGAGCTCTTACTTCATCCTGTAATTGGCAAGCTTCTACCTAGGTAAGCCATATCTCTTGAAATATTCTGGATTTTCATGCTTTTCTTGTCTAGTTTTGGTGTTTACATATTAAACTGAGTTGTCAAATGTTTGTTATAGCTTCTTGGAAGCAGAATACATAATGCAGTTGCAAAGGTTGCTTACAGGTAACTCCAGAATATTTACCTTGGACTGCTTTCTTGACATATCCCTGCCCCCAATCTTTTATTTTCAGTATTTCTTTACATTAAAGTTATAAAAGTGTGGGCATATCCTACTTCTATCAGTAACATGGTAAGAGAAGAATAGATATCTAATTGGAATTATGAAGCTGTGTAAAGGCCAAAGATATAAATATATTCACAGGGGATTTGCATATCAGTCTTAACCCTGCTTTGTTTCTCTGTGTGTCGCTTCTTCCATCTGCTCTTTTATGGCTCTTGGCTATGTGTCCAGACCTACCCAGTCCTACTTGTTAGTATTATCTACCCTTATTTTCTTTGTTCTTTTCCCCTTTGATCATTTCCCCTGGTTGTATATCTAGAAATGTTTATTCTTCTCCCCCTATTTTTAGTTCATAAACAAACAGCTAAACAAGGCTAGTTAGAACATTCTTTAAAATGTTTACTGGCTTTTTCATAGTTAAGCCCCAAATATCATGTTTTCATTAATCATATTTTGGCCCTAATTAAAATAAGTTTTGAAAGTCTACTGTAAATTCATTCATTCTATACCAGTTCATACTGTAGAAAAAAAAAAAAAGCAAACATTCAGTAAGTATACATTCTTCCTCAACAAAATCCTTAGCAGCTTCATTTCCATCATGCACAAAGAACCTCATTAATTCTGGTTTCTACTAATTCTGTGAGTTCACAGAACCATGAATTTGTCTCATTTGCAACAAAACTAAACAAAATGTATTATGTTTTGTGCCAATTAAAAAATCTTCCATGAAGAACAGCTTTGTGGGTTGGGAGTGTGGCGGCTGACAACAGTACTATCGAAGTGTACCCCAGCTAAATTTATCTAGTTTTTCATTTCCTTACTCATATTTATTGTTATTAGCAAGACATGACACTTCATTACATTTCTTAAGCAAGCCCTGTAAAATTGCTGGAAGATAAGAACATCAAAACATAAGACTTGACAAACACATTCATCCAATCTTGATGGGAAGAACAAACATCTCCTGTTTAAATTTTCCAGCACAATGCTGGAGGAATTTATTTTTCAGTGTCCTGCTCATGTTAGTGCTTTTCAAAGCATTAAGCTTCTGTCTGTAGTGAGTCAGAACAATTTCTCCTATTGCAATAGTCTGATAAAGAATATGGTTACAAAATACAGAAAGCTCTGTTAATAATAACACAAGTAGTCTGAAAAGTAGAAGAAAACAGTCCTCATGCAGCAGTGGCAGAATTGATTTGAGTTTCTAGCTATAATCTAAATAGCTTCAGATCCATAGAGTTCAGCTCTGTGGCATAAACACAACAGCAGCTTTATTGGTAACTTGGTGGTAACTGATTCTGACTGTGCTAGCTTTAGGGCAAATACGAACTTTAGGAAGCATTCTTTTAGTCAAGAAGAGTCTTCAGATCCTGAGAAGTGTGGATACAAATCAGGAGCATTTAACCCAAAGATCAGATGAAAAATTAAATTTTTCTTTGTCAATAGTTGTATGAAATGTTGGCATGTAATTGAAAGGCAAATCTATTTAGGGATTTTGTCCATTATGAAAATCTCTTATGTATTTTACCAAAATATTTTTATTTTATTTATGTAGGTTTGTACGAGTCTGCATATACTGTTTATCAGATTCACTACTTATTGTTTTACAACACTGTGAAAAGCAACTATTTTTTCCCAGCACACTTGAGTCTTCATATACAGGCACCACTTTGAGACAGATATATTCTGGAGTGTACTTCTGACCTTTTGTAAACCTTGTCTTTTGTTCTTTCAGATATTCTGTCTATTGTAGAAATAGTTCTTTAAAGAACAGTTCCTTAATTCATCAAAAAGCAAACACCCCTGGCTTCATATAAAAACCAAAACATTTATCACAAGATAATCTTCAATTGCTTTAGTACTTCACCAGATTTTAATTAGTGATTAATTTATAGGAGCCTTCTCAACACCAGATTGCTAAGAATTGTCCTATCAGTTCTAATGCAAGTGCATTAACAGGATGCACATTAAAACTAGTCCACATTGGACAGCAAACTCCCTGTGTAGATATACCCATAACTGCTCCCTGGATCCATCTGTTGTGACCAGAATTGTCAATGACCACATTCTAGAATAGTAGTGTACCAATCTGAAGTGTTTCCTATTTGGTTGGTGAGGGCCCCTTAGGTACCACTAAGAATATTTCACTATGCCTAGTCTCCCCTAAAAGCAACTTTTTCTTCCTTTAATATTTTCTAGTATAGGAATGGCAGAATTTTACCAGCTGTGTATTTTACAGATTGATACTAGAAATTATAACCAACTTTCAATTCTAAGAAAATGAAAAGCTCTTTTTTTAATCCACAGTGGGCAGAGAGGCTGTTAGCATTTTCCGCTAAAGACAGGATACAAAAAGGATGGAGCAAGTCCAAATTTGAACTTCTTATATTGGAACGTAAAGGTAGGCAATGATCAGAGCAAGCCAAGAAAAAAAACAAGCTCTTTCTCATCTGTAAGGCAGTGAAAGCAAAATATTAATAATAATAATTTTAACAGAATTGGAAGGGGGTGGCAGAAAGCTGCCCTGTTCCTAGTGTCTGATCTGCTTATCTCCAACTGCACAGAGAGCATAGGCAGCATGGACATGGGCTGGGGGCAACAGGAGGACACAGCCTGCCCCAGTATGTGCACAGTGGTGGGAAGGAGCAGCAACGCCAGAAGATAGCCAGGATGGAAAGTATGATTACTGAACTGTTGGAAGTTTCATTTTTTCTTCCCCGGAGTATAACAAAATCCTGTTAAAAAGGCAGTTTAAACCACACCAGCTTAATATTACCCATTGACCCAGGCCAGGTCCTTTGGCCAGCCCTGCCCAAGCCGTTCCACCATCCCAACCGTATCCATACCGGCACAGCTTCCATCCTGTGCCCCGCATCCTGCACCACCTACCCCGCACCCCACATCCCTCACCGCCCATCTCGCATTCCGCACTC